>CAJQZJ010001061.1:479762-527158 GCA_907164525.1 Lophiomys imhausi
TTTTTTTTTTTTGGTTTTTTCGAGACAGGGTTTCTCTGAATATCTCTGGCTGTCCTGGACTCGCTTTGTAGACCAGGCTGGCCTCGAACTCACAAAGATCCGCCTGCCTCTGCCTCCCAAGTGCTGGGATTAAAGGCGTGCGCCACCACCGCCCGGCTGGCTTTCATTTTCTTAATGCCGTCTGTTACAAGGTCTGTTACAAGCGTAAGGCTCGCTGCCTGTAAGGCACCAAGCAAAGCATTTTTCTCCAGATCTCGCCCATGGACTTCACTAACCTATAAAGGAGACAGGATGTATCATTCTCACCTTTCAAATGTGAAATTAAAAGCTCCAGAAATCAAGGTATCTGCTCCTAGCAACACAACAGTGTGTCAGACCCCAGACACAAACCCACAATAACACTCCATGAGACCTACTTGGGATGCCAACTCCAACCTTTGTCCCAATATGTTCATACTCTCCCATAGCCACACAGCCTGGGTCACTCAAACTTGAGCCTAGACCATCCTAAGAAAAGTTACAGATTACAACAACCTGCCCCCTAGACTTTCACCAGCTGCTCCACAAGCCAGGAGACCCTAGAACCCCTTACCTTGAGGGCCTGTCGGTCTCTTCTCTTGCGGTTCTGAGGAGGCAGCTGTTTATTCTGCTTCATCCTGCCCTGGCATTTGGTACAATGCTGTACACAAGATGGCTTAATTGTGCAGCAGCCATCCCTAGGGTCTGGAGTCCTCAGAGTGTAGAGTATACAGGCCTAGTCTTTAATTGCCACTTGTGTCACCATGGAAAATCTCACCAGAGCCTCTCTAGCCAGGGACAGCTTGTGGCTTCCCATCCTTCCACTTGCGAAGCTTCTTCCCTACTCTGCTAGTTAACCCTGGGCTAGACCCTATGAGACCCTGAGTTATGAGCTATTACAAGCCATGTCACACCATGAGGCAGAGAGGATCAGTTTGATACAGGGTTACATGCACCCCATGCACTTACCTTCTTTTCTACATGCTAGTAATTAAAGGATGTTCTCCTTGGCTCCTTTTTTTTTTTAGTGGGGAGGGGTTCCGAGATAGAGTTTCTCTGTGTAACAGTACTGGCTGTCCTGGACTCACTTTGTAGACCAGGCTGACCTCAAACTCACAGAGATCCACCTGCCTCTGCCTCCTGAGCGCTGGGATTACAGGCGTGTGCCACCACGCCCAGCTGGCCCCTTCTTTTTAACTAATGGCTGGAGTATCTCATGATGTACTCTGGGTGTGGGACACCTTGCTTGCTAGCTGGCTCCAGCTAAACTAAGGAGGAAGCTTCCTGAGGCAGTTGCAGTTTTGAGTGTGAAGGAACAAGTTCATCTTTAAATAGCCAATAAATATGATGTTAGTCTGGGCATTCAACTCACTGTAACCACAGTCTAGATAAAAGATTGTTCAGTGCCTGTGAGATAGCTCAGTGGTGAGGGTGCCTGCCACACAAGCCTGATGATGTGAATTTGATGCCCAGGGGATATATAAAGGTGGAAGGAGAGCCCATCCACAGAGTTGTCCTGTGACCTACACACACACGCTGTGCTAAACACACACACAAGAGTAAATAATAATAATAATAAATGAAATTAAAAGCTTTAAAAGCCTGTTAGAATCACAAGAGCTATTCCCAGCCAACCTGGTCACTGAAGGTTGCTGCCCTGCACCTTCTTAACTGTACAATTGGGAAGCAAGGTTCAGCAGAAGCCCATGGAAGTTGTGAGAAACTGCAGGAATCAGGAGTCATGTTCTTCTGTGCGGGTAGTATCTTAGTCAACTTCCTAAAAAAGTCTCAAAATGGGTGTCACAATCAAGCCTTTGCCAAATGTTCTACTATTGTCAAGTTGATACAACCTAGAATCACCATTGAAAGTGTGCTCAGACCAGAATGGCCTGTGAAAATGTCTGTCTGTGAAAGATTGTCTTGATTGATGATTGGTATGGGAGGGCCCAGCCCAGCCCACTGTGGGCAGTACTATCCCTATATAGCAAGTGGGCCTGGGCTATGTAAGAAAGCTAGCTGAGTTAACCAGTACGAGTGAGCCAGTAAGCGGCATTTTCCATGGTTTTGCTCACTTGAGTCCCTGCCCTGACTTCTCTCAATGATGGCATGTGACCAGGAAATCTAAGACAAATAGACCCTTTCTAAGTTAGTTGCCTTAGAAATGTCAGAATGTGGGATTTTGTTTTGTTTTTCATTTTTGTTTTCTTTGGGGGGGGGGGTATGTTTCATTTTAGACAGGATCTCACCGTGTAGCCTTTGCTGGCCTGGAACTTGATATGTAGACCTGAAAAACCGCCTGCCTCTGCCTCCCTGATGCTGGGACTAAAAGTGTGCCACTAGGCCCAGTGGGCCAGAGCAAGAGGAAATAAACTAGGCCTTTCTAGCCAGTTGTCCTCCCTGGAGCAGCAGCAAATAAAGAAGAGTTTGTGGACGGGGTAGCAGCAAGCACCCTAGAGGCTGTTGATGCTGTAGGGTTCTGAGGGCACTGCAGTAGATCTCAAGCACAGCCATCCCTGTGCTTGATGCCTTGATAACCAATAGCACACCTCTGTAGGCATAAGGTTATTGTGTAATTCAAATGCTGATTTCTGTACCCACATATCTGGTTGTAATTCTTGTTCTGAGAATCTTCTGTCTTAACGTTGTGTAAACACTTCTCCCCAATTGTCCCCTGATATGCCAATAAAGCAGCTTACAGCCAATCACTGAGCAGGGGAGAGAATAGGGCTGGACTTCCTGCCCTCTGGGGGAGGAGGAGTTAGAGGAGGTGAAGTAAGAAGTTCAGCCGAGGGCAGAGATGCGACACATGAGGAAGATTAGCTGGAGCAAAGAAAGAACTAAAAGGCAATGACTCAGGGATTTTGGCAAAGAGGACTCAGACTAGCATAGAGAGCTAAGAATAGAGTAAAACTGCTCAGGTTGTACTGGTAAGCTTGTTTAACAAGTAATATAATTGAGTCTTAATTTTTTTGGTAATAGCCTGCTGCTTAAAAGAGAAACTAAAACAAACACAATTACATAAAGTTACATTAGCACACCTCCATAGAACAACAAAGTGCAGGTGACATTATTGTTGAGAATATTGATTTTAATTAAACAAAAAAGTATACTATGTATCCATCATCTTTCAGCCTAAAAAACAGCAAAAACTGTTGAAGCAAAGCAAGTTTCTCCCATGTTGCCACATGACTCAGGTATTGTTTGTTTTGTTTTATGTTTGGTTGGTTGGTGGTTTTGTTTTTTTCAAGACAGGGTTTCTCTGTGTAGCCCTGGCTGTCCTATAACTCAATCTGTAGACCAGACTGACCTTGAACTCAGAGATCTGCCTTGCCTTTCAGTTTTTTGAGTGCTAGGATTAAAGGAATGCACCAAAACCACCCGGCTTGGTTTTAAAGTTTTAAGCACAGAAAACATGAGAACCATGTTGGGCCACTTTAAGATGCCAGTCTGAGCTGTGCATAAGGAGATTTCCCTGTAGGGCCAGGAGGCTCTGCTACCACTGAGCAGAAAGCTGAGTATGTAGTGAGACCCCACAGAGGTGAGCTAAGGAAGGGCAGAGCTGGGATCCTTCAAGGATCCTAATGCCTGGCATTAACCCCAAGACCCCAGAGATCTCCAGTCCTGGGCAGAACTATTCACATGCAAAGTAGTCTTTCAAAGGGGCAAAGAGGTGTCTGATGACTGGCACACTCCAGGACTTTCCCAGCAGCTTCTGCCGAGCACCACGGCCCATGTTGGACACATCTGTGTAGTGTGCAGGAAAGCCAAAGATCCTGGGAGAGTACAGAGAGAAAACACACAAGGTTAGAAGGGTCCATGTCTCCAACACACCAAGAAGAGCTGTGTTCTGGCAGTCCAGGCCTGGGAAAGCCACAAGGTTGCACTGTCTCTGCCCACAATTAACCTTCCGCATGCCTTCAGTCCAGAATACTGGCTCCCAGGAACCTTCTAGACTGGCAGTTCCACTGGTTCCTCAGAACACTTGCTGACAGCTGACAGTGACAGTGACCCAGTACTTCACATCCTGCCTGGGACTGTGCCCCTGGTCCTTACTCTGCACAGGGACCATTCTTAAATGCCTGGTGTGAATGACTGCCATTCATCCAGCAGGCTTGTATTTGACCTCAGAACACAAAGAGAGAAGTTTAAGGATTTCCTGAGGTGGAGAGACGTAGGTCTGTGTGTATTTAGCCAGAGGTCGCCTTCAGTCTGTAGGTGCTATTCCTCAGGGGCCGGGCGGCCATCTCTTTTTTTTTTTTTTTTTTACTTTTCTTTCTTTCTTTTTTGGAGACAGGGCCTCTTGAATTTTGAAGATTAGGCTAGGCTAGCCAGCCAGCAAGCCCCAGAGATCCTCCTGTTCTGCCTACCATACCTGGATCAAACTGAAATCTGAATGCTTGCTTGACAAGCCATCCACTCATCCTTCAGTTTCTTTAAGAAGGAAAAGGACATGGACATACACACACACACACACACACACACACAAAACCCCAGTTCAATTGAATGCAATTTAGAATTCAGAGTCTGCCCATGGCATTTGTTCAAGTGCATAAATATATATATATATATTTACTTAGTGTATATGCATGTGTATATGTATTTGGGCATATATGCATCACAGGTACATGTGGACTCAGAGGATAACTTTCCTAGGTCCAATTAAGGTTGTCCAGTTTGTGTGACAAGTGGGTTTTCCTGCTGATCCCTCTCACCAGCCCAGACATTAACTTTCTATGCTGTGTATGGTGGTTCATGCCTACAGTGCAGCACTGAGGTATATTGGGAGACTGAAGAAAGATAATTTGCAGCCAACCTAGGCTACATACTGAGTTCCAGGCTGGCTACAGGGTAGGCTAGCTACAGAGTGGGACTTGCCTTCTCCTTAAAAAAAAAAAAAATTCTATTAAAACTATTTGTTAAACAAAAAACAAAACCAGAACTGGGATTTGTAATGAAAATAGTCAATATAAAAGTTTTCAAGCCGGGCGGTGGTGGCGCACGCCTTTAATCCCAGCACTTGGGAGGCAGAGGCAGGAGGATCTTTGTGAGTTCGAGGCCAGCCTGGTCTACAAAGCGAGTCCAGGACAGCCAGAGATATGCAGAGAAACCCTGTCTCGAAAAACCAAAAAAAAAAAAAAGTTTTCAGAATAAAGCTACAACATAAAAAGGAAAAAATTGAAATCCAAGAGGTGATCTTCACATAACAATGGACACCTTAGTCCAATAAAGTATAAGAGGTTAGCTGGGAATGGTGGCGCATGCCTTTAATCCCAGCACTTGAGAGGCAGGTGGATCTCTGTGAGGTCAAGGCCAGCCTGGTCTACATAGTGAATCTAGGAGAGCCAGGACTACACTTAGAAACCCTGTCTCAAAACAAACAAGCAAACAAAAAACATAAGAGGTCAAACTGTGGCCAAGGAAGAATCAGCTACCCTGGCAGGAGTGTGCTCGGAAGAGCTGTGGGGTTTCCCACTTCCTAAGAACCCAGAAGGTTGGGACAGGAAAATGTCAGGGCAGTGCAGGTGACAGACATGCAGCATTTTCTAATACCCTCAGGCCTGAGATTGCTCATCACCACCATGTCACTGTTTCTGTGGGGAACTAAGGGCTAATTCTGAAAGGCATTATTATGAAGACCCCACTACATCGGCCTGTGGGACGTTGAGGAACTAAGGCGAGCCACTGCTGTGTGTGCTGCTGGCTCTGACTACATGGTCCCCTTCCAGGCTCTGTCCCCAGGGGTTCCCTCTCCCAGCTCAGCATTGCTTCCTGTGATAATTAGAATGATAAACACCCCACAGTCTCAGACATTTGAATACAGTCCCCACTTGGTGATGCTGTTTGGGTAGGTTTAGAAGATGTAGCCTTGCTGTAGTATCTCACTAGGGAGGAGCTTCGTGAGTTTATAGACTCCACCGTCTCTAGTTCACTCTCTCTGCTTTCATGCTTTCGGTTCAAGATGTAAATCCTCAGCTTGCCACTCCAGCCACCATGCCTGCTGCCATGCTTCCTACTTCCCAGCTATGAAGGACTCTTATCCCTCTGGAGCCATAAGCACAAAGAAACTCTTTGTTTTATAAATGTCCTTGGTCGCTGGGTGTGGTGGTGCACGCCTTTAATCCCAGCACTTGGAAGGGAGAGGCAGGCAGATCTCTGTGAGTTTGAGGCCAGCTTGGTGTACAAATCGAGTTCCAGGACAGCCAGTACTGCTACACAGATAAACCCTGTCTTGAAAACAAAAAAGCAAAAAAAAAGAGTCCTTGGTCCTATTGTCTTATCACAACCACAGAAAAGTAACTGATACACTCACCTTTCGAGCTCAGTGCACCACAAAACATCGTCCCTGCCATTCATGACTACAGGGAAAAGCTGGTTTTTCCCCTGTCTGATGGAGTTCGACTTGGTGGTTATTGTCTGCACTTTCTTTAACTGGAGAACAAAACAACATTGCAGAGTGAATAAGCACAAAAGGCTTCCAAGTGGAGCCAGGCTCAGAAGCATCCAGACAGAGCAGAGGGCAGAGGGCGTGAGTTTGGAGAGGTGGCAGGCACAGGCATACACAGGGAGAGGATAAAGAGACAGGCTTGAAGGGATTCTTTATGCTTCCCACAAATGCAAAGTTAATAAAGGAAGGACTAGCCACATAAATTTCAGCCAAAAGTGACCATGAAGGATCCCATGGAGCCAAGACATCAGTTGCTGATCAACGAGCTCATTAAAGAGCAAAAACCAACCGGATACAGAATGGCCCGCCAGGGCTTGAGCAACAGGCCCTTGCTTTATGCAGACATGGAGCACACGGAGGCCTTCCTGCGCATCTGTGACCTCACAGCACGTAGCCTTTTGCAGGAGCACCGCCACTGTTCGTAACTGCAAAGACCATCTGCAGCACAGCCTCTGTGCATCCAACATTAACCACTGCAGACAGAGTGCAGTTAGAGAATGTCTCCTACTTATTTATGGAGAACATCTCTGACTCTGTGCTTGAAGAAGAGACAGAACAGTTCTGTGGGGAAGGAGGCCCAGCACCAGGAGTCCATGAGGGAGTGAGCAGGGAGTGAGCAGGAACCATGTGGAGAGAGAGAGAGCCAAGGTCATGGCCGCACAGACCACTCAGCATCTTACCTTTGCTGTCCTACTGAACTCCAAGCAGTCCTGCAGCTCGAGTCTATCATTCTTTGAAGCTATCATGGGCCTGGGAACAGCCAAAACCCATTACTCTCCAGCTTCTGCACGGAGGTCCAAGCAAGAGACCTCACATGTCAGAGGAGGGGGAGAATCTGCTTTGTGCAAGTGTACTCTGGCAATAACCATGCTCAGTCAGGGATGAAAACACACAAGTCTGTGTGGCATGGAGAGTACAGCCCAGTGCCCAGAGGTGGTATTTCTCTGAATTTTAGGTTTTAGTACTGGGCAAAGCTAAGCTTCCACACAGCGTCAGAAGCACTACAGTGCAGACCAGGTAAGTATGATAGAGGAGCTTGGTCTAGACCAGTGGTTCTCAAGCTGTGGGTTGCGACCCCTTTGGTTAATGACCTTTTCACAGGGATCACCTGGGACCATGGCAGGAGGGGGGAACAGATACTTATACTACAATTCATAACAGCAAAATTACAGTTACAAAGTAGCAATGAAACAATGTTATGGTTGGGGGGTCACCACAACATTAAAGAGCCACAGCATTAGGAAGGTTGAGAGCCACGGCTCTAAATGTTGGTGAGTCTCCTACACATGAGTATCCCACACTTTGGAAATGCAGCTCAAGAGGCTTTTAATTGGGTGCTCTCCTCAAAAGGAAGGACATTCAGCCTTTTCACTTTCTCTCTGGCAGCCTCCTTTGCAAATGCAGAGACTAGCAGGCTGACAGGCACGAGAAAGAACCCAAGGCTCTTACAGCATTGGCATGCAGGGCCCTCAACACTGTGATGGACCCAGTTGGGAACTTCAAAGTCAAAGTCAAAAAGAAAAAAAATAATGAATGCCACAGAGGGCTGAGGAATCACACCAACCTTTTTTCCCTTGACCACACCTTCCAGCTGTCCAATGCTAGCACTAATTCTTCTTTTTAAAATGTACTTACTGCTAATGTGCATATGTGTGTTTAATGTGGCACAGTACATGTTTGGCAGGCAGAGGACAACTTTGTAGAGTCGATTCTCAATCCTTTATGGGAGTTCTGGGGATCCAACTCAGGCCATCAGGCTTGTACAGCAAGCTGCTTTACCCACTGAGCATCTTACTGGCTCCCTAACCCCTTTTATGTCCTCTGTGGACCTAAATAAGGTGAGGAGTCAGGAGAAAAAGACACGGAAAGCTCACTATATAGATTCAAAGATTAAGACTCATGCAAACCCTGAGCGTGATGGCGTAAGCCTTTAATCTCAGCACTAAAGAGACAAAGACAAGAGGACCTTTGTGAGCTCAAGGCCACCCTGGCCTACATAAGGAGGAGTCCCAGGCCAGCCAGGGCCATAGGGTGAAAAGATCTGCACAAACCAGATGATTCCGGCCTCAACCCAACTGACATTTTTATACCCACTCTGTACCCAGCAGAGCTCACTTACAGCAGCCCATCTTCTTAGCCTGGGAAGCCACCAAATGCTCAAGCAAGTGCTCAGATATCCTGCCATGCTATGAACTCCAAAGGTCACTGCCACCAACTCTCATTTCTTTTCTCACTTGATGGCACCTTCTGGGATACAGCATAATAATTGACCATCTCGTCTCCTTCTGCAATGCCCCACCTCACTAGTGTCCCCATATCTGTTCTATTTCCTTCTAGGAGACATTGTATACCTTAAATTAACTTTAATTAATTTAAGCAATTAATCTCTTGTAATGTCCTATGCCCAGCCTGCACCATCCAGTCAGAGATACTTTTTTCCCAAGCTGCTCTTAACCTAAGAACACTGATCTCCAAGCTGTTCTGGGGATGCCAGAGCCCTATCTTCTGCCCGGAATGACTCCATTCCTTCAGTTCCATTGGATAAGGGCTCTCCTTTTCCACCCCACTTTCCAATACCTCCTCCCCAGCCATGAGCATTCAATCACTCACTGTGTTCTCTACCCCTCCCCATAATATGTCTTCTCTACAAGACCCACTGACAGGGCCATGTCCCCCACTGAACTGGCAGCAATATGGTGCTTGGCAGGGAGAGCGTGAATGTGAATAAACCAGCCTATGTGATTCCAAATAAGAACATGGCACGTTTTGATTATATGGTTGGCTGAAAAAAATCTTAAGTAGATAAAAACAATATTATTTGATTTAAATTTTTCTAATTGGATTTTTTAAAATTACAATATCTAAGAGAAATCTCCAAGCTGCTTCAGGACCCTCTGACCTCTGTCCACACTTTGCCAAATTCCCAAAATTTACACTTCTACTATATCCTTCTGAAAGAGTTTCACAGTTTAACTCATTTGCATATCTGGGATGGTCACTACAGTCACATTTTGCATCTTAGTTAGCAAGCTGTTCTTGAAGTCACAAAGGACAAGATAAGGAGGCCTCTGCAGAGCCACTTGCTCCATGTCTAAAGCTGAGGACTAAACACAGGGTATGACCATCCAAATGTGAGATGGACATGGACAACACCAACGAACATGCCAAACTAGATGAAGAAAAGCCATGAGGCCTCAACCCTACACAAGGAACTATAAACAACTGAGGAAAGCTGGGCATGGGAGGGGCAGCCTTCCCCAGTGAAGAGCACACCAATTGGTTGTCCAGGGCCAAGCAGCCCTGAAAACACATATACAAGTAACATTATCTAGACACAACAGGCTATATTTGGGAATATATATGTATACACAAATGCATATATGCATACAATAAAAAATGATAAAAAAGAAAGGCCATGAATTTGAAGGAGAACAGGGAGGAGTATAAGGAAGGATTTTGAGGGAGGAATGTTATAATTAAATTATAATCTCAAAAACATTTTTAAGGGTGGGAAATGTTCCCGACTGAGAAAACCGGAGGGAGCCATGGGCTGTGCTGTTTAGCATCTCAGCTGTCCCCTCTGGTTGGTGACCAGGTGCTAGCCCAGGGTCCACCTCATCTCAGGGACAGAAGGAATGGTGTCTCTGACATTTAACATTTGCAATGGAAGCCTTAGCACAGCGGGTAGAACTGGGAGGCAGCACAGTTCTCAAGGTCCTTGTGGGGACCTTAAGAAATACCCACCCTGCAGCTGGAGTAAGGCAGCTGCCTGCGGAATCCTGCCCAGTGCCCCCGTTATCCAGAGCAACCTGCAGCTAGAACTTTCTAAAAGGCTGGAATGTCAAAGCAGACCTTGATAGAACTTTGCTGTCCGTTGCCTGTCCCTCTCAGGGCTCTTACCTGTTCATCCCAGGTAGGTTACCCCAGAAGTAGCGGGCCCTGTGAGCAGCAGAAACCTTGATGGCATCGATCATCACTGGGTTACACTGCAGGAAGAGAAAGGGGGCTGCTGGACACACCAAGACTCAGGCATCAGTCGGCCCAGGTCTGACCTGACAGGTGACAAGGCTTTCCTAGCTATACACGAGGCAAAGAGACACCAGTTCCCACCCAGAGGCTGGCTGGAGCAGAGCTGGCCTGTGTTCAGAGCAACAGAACAGGGACCAAAACAGAAGTTGGTCCCAGGAGTTGAGTGTTGCTGTGACAGGCCTGACCATGCTGCTTGCTGGCAAAATGCGGAGTTTGGAACTTTGAATAGAAAAGTGCCTGAATGCTAAAGTTTACAAGTGGCCCATAGCTGGGTGTGGTGGCGCACGCCTTTAATCCCAGCACTTGGAAGTCAGAGGCAGGAAGATCTCTGAGCTCCAGGCCAGCTTGGTCTACCGAGTGAGTTCCAGGACAGCCAGGGCTACACAGAGAAACCCTCTTTCGAAAAACAACAACAAAAAAAAGTGGGTCATACTAGGAGGATCATGGACAGTAATGCCGAGATCGATGTGGACCCAGTTTAGGAAGTATCAGAGGGAAGAATACTATTAAATGGTGTAGAGATCATTCTTGTGATATTTTGCCAAAGAATGTGGCTGCTTTCTGCTCTTATCCTAAAAAATTTGCCTGAGGTTAAATTGAAGAGTTTCGGGTTAAGTGCTTTGACAGAGAAGATTCTAAGATGGCTGTGTAGTGTGGTAATCAGTAATCATTCTTTTTTTTTTTTTTTTTTTTTTTTTTTTTGGTTTTTTTTCGAGACAGGGTTTCTCTGAATATCTCTGGCTGTCCTGGACTCGCTTTGTAGACCAGGCTGGCCTCGAACTCACAAAGATCCGCCTGCCTCTGCCTCCCAAGTGCTGGGATTAAAGGCGTGCGCCACCACCGTCCGGCGCAGTAATCATTCTTATGTAGATCTATAATGAAAAGGACCAAGCTGGATAAAGAGAAATAGAAAATGTACAGTTTGAGGAGAAAGCACCAGGAAGTATAATGGAGCTAAGTCCAGTGCCCAAGGAGATAAAAAGCTTAAAGAAAAGCATCAGTTAGCTAGAATAAAGGGAGTGGTGACTTCAGGGCAAGATCCTACCTAACTTTATTTCCAGCCTGTGAAAATGAATTAAAAAAGAGCTTAAGTAGTGAAGGAAGCCATCAACAACAGAAAACTGATGCAAATGTAATTGAACAAGAGGGTGAAAGTTCCAGACCCCCCCCCCCAACAGCAGCACTTGACAGCTTAGGGCATATTGTTCTGGCTTTAGAGTCAAAAATACAAGAAAGGAGTTGTGGAATCTTCTTCCATGGCTAAGGAAAGCCATTGAGGTCAGGTGTGTCTCGGGGTGCTCCTTCAGAGAGGCCCAGAGAGGCCATTAAGCGAAGTTGTGAAGATGAAGCCTGGATTGTGTTGGAGATCCCAAGATACTGGAGATGCCAGAGCTATGAGCTACCTGCCAGTGAGCGCTGTAGACCAGGTGTGAAGTCAGTCCAAGAGAGAGAAATATGTTGTATTCAACAAAGCTGAAAGGAGCTGATCTGAAGAGCCCTTTGACATCAAACATGGAAATGCAGAATTTGGAGTTTGTCCTGCTGTTTTTCAGTTTGCTATGGTTTAGTATTTCCTCACTATACCTTTCTTCTCTTCTGGAATGGTAATGTATATTCTGTGCCATTATATGTTGGAAGAATGTGATCTGCATTTTGATTTTGATTTTACAAGGGGTTACAGTTAAGAGACTGCCAGGAGTCTCAAAAGGGATTTTTTGAACTTTTTTTTTTTTTTGGTTTTTCGAGACAGGGTTTCTCTGAATATCTCTGGCTGTCCTGGACTTGCTTTGTAGACCAAGCTGGCCTCGAACTCACAAAGATCCGCCTGCCTCTGCCTCCCAAGTGCTGGGATTAAAGGCGTGCGCCACCAACGCCCGGCTTTTGAACTTTTAAATAGTGTTAAATCCTTGAAAGACTACGGGAACTTTTTAAGTTAGATAATGCACTTTGCATTATGATACGACTACAACCCTACAAGCAGGAGAGGCAAAGAGTAGAATGTGCTAGTTTGAATATGAATGTCCTCATAGACTCATATTTGAATGCTTAGTTACCAGGGAGTTGAACTGTTTGAAAGGATTAGAAGGATTAAGAGGTGTGCCCTTTTGTAGGAAGTGTGTCACTGGGGGTGGGCTTTCAGGTTTCAAAAGCCCATGCCAGGCCCAGTCTCTCTCTCTCTTCCTGTTGCCTGTGGATCTGGATAAAGAACTCTCGGCTACTTCACTAGTACCATGCCTGCCTACATGCTGTCATGCTCCCCACCATGATGGTAATGGACTAAACCTCTGAAACTTTAAACCAGTCTCCACTTAAATGCTTTCTCTTATAATAGTTGCCTTGGTCATGTGTCTCTTCACAGCAATAGAACAGTGACTAAGATAGATAATCTCTTCCTGTGAGTGGTGGGGAACAAGTCAGATAAAATCAGCCCACTGAGTTGTGCCAATGACAGAATGTTTAAAGATAGAGGTACTTCACATCAAAATCTGCTAAATCAAATTCTAGTTGCAGAAAGATAGTATGGGCTATGCATAGCTCAGGACACCCAGCCACAAGTGCCATATGACAGTTGGAAAATAGCCAATTATATCACTTCTGAGGCCAAAGATGTAAAATTTTAAAGAAAACCAAAGTACAATCCAGGTGCAGTGGTACACACCTGTAATCCTGGCACTTTAGCGGATACATGAAGACAAAAGTTGAAGAAAAGCCTAGGGTACACAAGACTCTGTCTTTTTTTTTTTTTTTTTTTTTTTTTGGTTTTTCGAGACAGGGTTTCTCTGTATAACAGCTCTGGCTGTCCTGGACTCACTTTGTAGACCAGGCTGGCCTTGAACTCACAGAGATCTGCCTGCCTCTGCCTCCCAAGTGCTGGGATTAAAGGCGTGTGCCACCACCGCCCGGCTACAAGACTCTGTCTTAAACAAACAAACAAACATGGGGCTGGAGAGATGGTTCAGTATTAATGAGCATTGACTGCTCTTCTAGAGGTCCCAAGACCAATTCCCAGCAACCACATAGTGACTCACAACCATCTATAATGGGACCTAATGCCCTCTTCTTGGATGCAGATGTACATACTCATATACATGAAATGCATAAACTTAAAAAGAAAGAAAGAAGAGAAAATAAAGAAGGGCAGGAGAGATGGCTAAGTAGTTAAGAGCACTGGCTGCTCTTCTGGAGGACCCATGTTTAAATCCCAGCACACATATGGCAATTCAAATCTGTCTGTAACTCCAGCTCCACGGGATCTGACACCCTTACACAGACATACATCCAGGCAAAACACCAATGCACATGAAATAAATACATTTTTTAAAGGAAAGAAAAGGAAGGAAGAAAAGAGAGAGAGAAATCCAAAAACCTATTTACTACAATGTTGGATATATATCAAGTGGTGTGCTGTATCCTTCATCCCCAGATCTACCCACAAACCAGGGAATCATTCCTACCTGTCACCACTCAGTAGCCTTCAATGCCAACATGGGCTCCCTGACCCAAGTAGTCTTGACACTTGACACTCACCTCCAGGAATCGTGAGATGTCCCTCTTGTCACCAACCTCCATGGCTACCACATTCTCAAACATCCAGAAGAACGGACGGTCATCACACTCCTCAGGGCGTGAGTAATTTAGCAATCGGTAAAATTCAAAGAAGAGCCGCCCAGTGCCCTCTGCATCCAAAAAAGAGCACAGGGTTTGATGGAAAGCTTCAGCACAGGCCTCCACATTCCAGAGACCAAGAGAATCCACCATGTCTCATCAGTAAAGCCAATGCCCTCACCTCCCAACCCCTTTAGTCCCTTGGAATGACCAGACAAGAACACAGGGAGCAGCAGAACACTATTCACTGACATCTTTCTCTGAGGACTGAGGATTTAAAAGTGACGGGCGGTGCCTAAGGACAGAGGTGCTAAAAAAGAATGAACAGAAGCAAACAGCTTCTTCTCAGGCTGCCACACCTGGATCAGCATGCAAAGGTGCTAGGATCTTTGTGAGTCAAAACAAATGGCTTCTCACCAAACAAGCCTTTCCTGACAGGATTCACGCAGGCTAGATCATTGCAAGGGCTTCCACCAATCACCAGGTCGAATGGGCCCCAATCATCAATCTGAGGGAAAAACACAAAAGGCTGGGATAAGCCTGAGGAAGGAGGGAATGGAAGCCTTGATTCTGGGACAGGCAAGATGGCTTGGAGGGTTCAGGTACTTGCCATGACAGCCTGAAAACCTGAGTGCTATCCTCAAAACCCATGTAAATGTGGAAGGAGGAGAACGATTCCATAAAGCTGTCCTCTCATCTCCACATGTGTGCCGTGGTACTGGCCCACTCATCTATGAGCATATACTCATGCACCCACACACACATACAATAATAATAAATACAATAATAATAATGATGATGAAAATTGTTTTTAATTTAAAATAAAGAAAGCTTGGATTCTTAGCGAAGTTGCTAAGAAAACTCAGTTCTAGAAACTTGCTTGGTCAGTAACTCCAGTTCTAGCCCATGGAACCTCAATACTCGTATTCCACTAAAAGAAATTACTCCTGAATTATTCCTATTTTAATCCCCTTTTCTGAAATGTCTCTGGTTTCTTCTACCCACAACCCTGGGCCTGGGGATGGAGGCAGCATGCTATGAAACCAGGGAAAGTCCAGGGTATAAAAGAGGGAGAAGGAAGATGAGATGAACCCAAGGAAAAAGGTGACCCTCACATTTCCCTTTGTGATGTTCCTGATGTCATCCACGTATTTGATTTGGCCTTCATGCTTAACGGTTCCCACAGCGATAGACTCTGCACAGACTTCTGAGGCAACATACTTTTCCACTTTAATACCCAACTCTTTGAGCACCAAGTACCCTGTGAAGGATCAAAGAGAAAAGTGAGGCCAAGAGGCCAAATGCAGGGCCACTGTGTCATCCTGAAGCAGCATGAAGACCCTCACTCCATCTCTGTCACTGTAGAGGATCCACGACAACCCCAGGGAACCTCAAAGCACTAGCCATATTGGCTATCTAATTCCATGTGCAGGAAACCTCACAAAATGGATAGCAACCAGGATTGAGGAAGATAGTTGTTGCCCACTTGACCATAAATGTATTTATGCAAGCAGAAGGAAAACTTTAAGAATAAAAGTTAAAATGCAAGAGCTAAAATAAGTGTGACCTTTTAAAGAGGCTGCACTGCATAAGCCACAGCTGACCTGAGAGTGCCATGCATGTTGACTGATTCCTGCATGTGTACAAACTGGAAAAAGTAGAGAGGAGCCAAGACTGAGGGGCACGGCCTGATTATCCCAACATCTGCATGTGTAGCCAGGACACTTTCAGATGCTTCAAAGGAGAGAAGTCAAGTAAAACAAGATGAATGTCCCTTTAGAAAAGGCCAGTAGGGCCAGGGAGGGAATGTGGCAGGAACAGGGACTTGCCACCAAGCCTGATACATGGGTAACCAACATGGGACAGAAGTTGTCTCTGATCTCCACATGTGTCTATGGGGAAAACACGCTTACATTCACACACATACATGAGCCCAAGACTGGTGTGAGAAGGCAGAGCAGCCATGGAGTGCAGCAAGAACAAGCACACATGACATCCCATCCCTGCTACTACTGCTCTCAACTGCCATGTAGGAGACACCTTCACCTGCCTAGATGCTCTCTCTGTACAACAGAGCGTCACACTCACCTGTCGCAATGCCATCAAACAGAGACAGGACTCTAATGGGCCTCCTTCTGGCTGCAGGAATTGCTGGGAACAATTTGGGCGGCTCCTGCCAGATAAGGAGAGAGATTGATGCCTCAGAGTGTCCATCCATCCTCCTGAGCCCAGAAGCTTTGATGGGAACTGGTGAGAAAGTATTTGGCACAGGCTGGCCATCCTGTCCTTAGGCAGGAGGCACAACCGCCTCCTATAGACGCACATGGACAGATAAAGAGCTTGGCTTGTAACTGCCAAGGCCTCTAAGAACAGAAGATAAACTCCTACAGTGTGGGAGCAGCTGCCCTTGTCACCCACAGGCTCTGATGTTTGCCTCATCAGAAGGCACTGGAAGGGAGAATTGTTTGCTACAAGTGTCAACTAGCGAGAGCTATGTTGATCTCACTATGCAGCACATACTGGGCAGGAACTCACTATGTAGACCAGGCTGCCCTTGAACTCAGAGATATGCCTGTGCATGTCTCCGAGGTTCTGAGATTAAAGGCATGTTTTTACAACTCTTGCTTTTACACATGCACAGGATTCCAGATTCCCAGGATCTGTAATTGCATGGGCCGGAGCAGAGACTGTGGCTTACAAATTCTTCCAGGTCTGAGTCAGTAGTGAAGAAGTCTTGTAGGTGCATGTTCCAATCCTTCCTGCGCCGGAGGACCCCATGGCAGCGCTGTGGGAGGCACATATAACAGATCCAGGGTTCCTGCAGCTTGGCATCCTCAGTGGTGCCTGCGCCTACCAGCACCTCCAGACACTCCACACAAAAGCACCTGCATCGAGTATGCAGAGGGAATGGACATCAAGGTCTCCAGACAATTGCCCTGCAGGCCCAGTTTCCAGGGCATGACCATCCCTGCTTCATGGTCAACCTCCTATCTCCAAGTGTTTTTGAGCTATAGGGCAACAAACCACTTTTGGGTATGGATCATCCAGCATTGTCCACTATATACCCTTCAACAGAAAGCTCACCGGCCTGACCTCACGGGCACACCTGACCTGAGCCCAGCACTACGCATCAATCCAGTCTACTCTTGAATCCAGTCTACTCTTGTGAGCACCAGCTCCAGAGTATCCACTGGATGCTCATTTTCTATTTGTGTCTTAGCAGCCTACAGGATGCAGGATCTGTGAGGTACACGCTAGGACCCTCTTGTTCAACCCCCATTGAGGGGAACTCACCTGCAGCAGCTCGTATTGCTACACAGAAGCAGTTCACGGCCCTCGCAGCACACGGTGCAGTAGAACTGATAGCCATCCTCATCATACATGTAGAAGAGCTCCAGGAAGCGATCCTGGCCGCCAGAGAGAAGCAGGTGAGACTACAGACCTGCCGACCTCGGCCATGCTTGAGGGCTGGCCCCAGTTGGTGGCCTAGCAAGCTCTTCAGCGACAGTGACCTGAGTGCCCTGTGGAGGGTCTTCTCTGCTGCATCACCTGTCTCCCAACCAGGACAGGGTGAGAGATGTGTCCCAGGGAAGCTGCTCACTAGTGCCTGGAGCAGGAACTGTGCTGGGGGCCTGGATGGCACAGATGGGGCAGGAGGAAGAGCAGGAAGACTTACCCGGCAACACTGACAGAGCCCACCCTCAAAGAGGGGGTGGAAGGACACGGGGTTCTTCCTGCCACAGGACAAACAGCAGTCTGAAAGAAAGACAGGGTCTCAGAGTTTATGGAAATCAAGGGCAGGCCTAACATCAGCTGCTCAAGCCTTGAGCCTGACAGTCCTGAGCATTTGGTCCTGGCCAGCCATGTGCCCAGGACTGTATGTCATGTCCTTTTAGCAGTGCTTTGAGATTGGGCATGTTCAGGGTGGTTGCCATACTCTCAACCACGTTTCCAAAGTGCCATCTCCATTTCATAGTCTGGGAAAGACAAGTTCAAACTAAGAAGGAGCACGAGGGAGGCAAAGGGCTACCAGGCAGAAAGACAAGAGGCTGAAAATTGTTTTGGCTCTGGTGTCTCCATCTTTTATAAACATTAGATCTCAAACACTGAGGCCCTGGTAGTGATTCTGATTGGCCTGGTGGCAGATACAGACCTTGCATGCAACTATGTCCTGTAAACACAGCACTTGATTATGATCCTTGCAATCCCAGTTAAAACAAAAAACAACAAACAAAAAAAAAACATTGGTTGGATTTTTGTTTTGTACTTGTTTATTTTGTTTTTGCCAGGAGTCCACTCTGCCTTGGCTCTAAACTGATTCACTATTCAAGAGTACAAAACCATTAAATGATCAATACTGTCCTACTGAGGGAAAGGGGGACAAATGGTGGATGAGTCTCGGGGTACCAGGAAGACATGGGTCAAAAGTTTCTAAATTGTTGGTACTCCTCTGAACCTTCACAGGGTACCCCGGCCTGGGTTCAGGTCTGTTTTCTGATCCAATAATGAATAACTGCTTGATAAATATTTGAAGATTAAGGCACATTGGGCCAAGAATGCAAAAAGTACATCATATATTCAAACTCCATTAGGTCTGTTCCTGGCAGATTTCTGAATCCCAATGCAGCACCCAGCTGGGGAAAAGAGATCAGAGTTAGTTCGAGGAGGGGTCAATGGCAAAACATGTCTTCTTTTAACCTACAATCTGGCTGTGCTTATGGCCTGGAAAGTTCAAGATATCATTGATCTGGAATTT
Organism: Lophiomys imhausi; assembly: GCA_907164525.1. Lineage (NCBI taxonomy): Eukaryota > Metazoa > Chordata > Mammalia > Rodentia > Muridae > Lophiomys > Lophiomys imhausi. The sequence goes on from CAJQZJ010001061.1 coordinate 498,617, forward strand.
TCAGGTGGCCAAAGTACCACAGCTTCTGTTCCCCGCCCCCCTCCTCCAGTCTCCCTGGTCAATGACTTCATCAGATTTAGTTAAAAATGGAAGCAAACCACAACACTTGATCCCAAAAATACAGAAGGAACAGGAATGGTCCTGACCTAGTCAACATCCAGGGCTCTGGATTAAACCCATGCAGAAGATCAAAGTCAGGGTAAGGCAGGCCTGGGACAGCCCCAGAAGGGAGGCCTGGGAGACAACAGTACCTTCCAGATTGCCCTTGTTGTTGATGACATCAGAAACCATCCATTCTGTTGGGGAAAGAGGGACAGGTGAGATGAGGTGGGGGAGTCTCTCCTGTCCCACTCAGCCACACAACTCTACACCCTCCACTGCAGTGGTCCTCAGGGCCTGCTGCTCCAGGTTCTACGCCATGCATCTCCAGACCCTCCAGCATCACCCCTGCCCCACAAATCACCTCGGCTCTCCTCTTCCTCCTCTCGGTCTTTCCCACCATAGCTATTTGTCTTGAGGCGCTTGGGTTGGGGGCAGTACTCAGAAGTGGTAAGGTCATTGGCTGTGTGTCTTCGATTTTTAATCTCTGAAAGGGAAGCAGATAAATCGACTGGAGGGTCTAAGAGACAAGGCAGGCCTAGGACAAGACCATGTTTTGCCTGGGATCCAGCTGTACCTAGAGCAGGTGACTGTGATGGGTGTGGGGAACCCCAGAAGGAAACTCAGAGCAGAAGCCAGTTCAAAGCTCCTCTCACCCTGGAAGCAGGCCATACTCAGTTTCTGGGGTTTGTAAATGTGAATTGTAAGAGAGCCCATCCTTCTAGTCACCTCGGAGGAGACACTTGACCACCGCCGACACTGAGGCACCTACTGTGATGGCCACCAGTGACCAACAGAAGCATGGAGCTACTGAGCATTTAAAATGCCAGGAGGGACAGGATGTCACATTGACCGTCAGGTCCAAATTGTTAAGTGAAGCTGCTGATTTGGTTAATTTGGACTGACTTGAACCCTGGAATCTACTTAGCCAATTTATGAAATTAGTTAATATGTATTCATTAATCTGTTTCTGTTTAACTTTTACCTAAAGGCATAATATTTTAGGATAGGACTAAGAGAAAAATTAAATAACTCAGTGTTTTATATAAACATTATATAACATTTATATAATGTTAAAATGCTAAGTTTTAAAAATATTAGGTAAATACTTATGATTAACATTAATTTCATCTGATCCTTTACAATGAAACTACTAGAAAATAATTAAACTACATTCTGTGGCTCCCATTCAATAATGTTTCTTTATACTTTTATTGTATCTATTGAATCATAGTGGACACAGCTGAATCTGACTTTTCCCCACACACATACGCTGAGAAAGAAAAGTAAATACCCATCAAAAGCCATGAGGAAGCCAAATATGGTGACACATGCTTAGAATCCCAGCATAAAGCCAGACAGGACTACATAGTGAGACTGTTGTCTCAAAAAACAAACATAGGGGCTGGAGAGATGGCTCAGCGGTTAAGAGCACTGCCTAGTGCTCTTCCAAAGATCCTGAGTTCAATTCCCAGCAACCACATGGTGGCTCACAACCATCCACAACGTGATCTGGTGCCCTCTTCTGGAATGCAGGTGTATATGCAGATAGACCACACATATGCATAAAATAAATCTTTAAAAAAAAAAAAAAGTTTTTTTTTAAAAAAAAACAAAAACATAAGGAGCCTTTGATGACAAAGTAGCATTTGCCAGTGCTTATATATGTCGTTATTATTAAATATTATTTAATAATAAATATTCAGAAATTAAAAGGAAAACAGGAATCCAAAGAGTTATATGAGGCTGGATGTCCACCCAAGCTTAGCCTGAGGGTCAGTGAGGGTGGGAGGTGAGGGTGATTCAGATCAGCTTAGGAGATTTGATTCTCCTCCAGTGAGCACTGTGGATGCCAAGAAATTACAAGACAGAACAAAGAAAACAGAACACTCAAAGATGGTAAGGGAATACCGTGTTTCCTGGGTTCATTTCTACCTGGTTGCTTGAAGACCCCGTGGACCCACTCCAGCATAGGCTTCAGTTGGTCCTCCAGTGAGTCTCCAGGGCTGCTGGGGAAAATCTTGCCAGCTTTCTCCCTGGATTTCTGCCAAGACACAAATAAAGGCAAATTCTGTCATGAATGGGAGCAGGCGAATGAGGTATGTGCCAGAGTGAACCCAGGGATTCCCTTGCTGGGGCCTGCATTCCCAAAACAGTGGTGTCTTTCAGAGCTAGACAGCTGTCCTGGGCTGTGTTCTGTGACAGGGGTCTGTTTTTGAGGGACTGGTAAGAAAGCAATAGATCATAGGAGCAGGCACCAGATATGACTCTTCCCTGTAGAATCAGGCCGGTCAGCTCTCTCCCAAAGCGGGGGCTCAACTCAGCTTTGTTACTTAAAACATAGGCACCTTGCCGGGCGGTGGTGGCGCACGCCTTTAATCCCAGCACTTGGGAGGCAGAGGCAGGCGGATCTTTGTGAGTTCGAGGCCAGCCTGGTCTACAAAGCGAGTCCAGGACAGCCAGAGATACACAGAGAAACCCTGTCTCGAAAAACCAAAAAAACAAAAAAAAAAAAAAAAGGGGGGAATTAAAAAAACCCAAAAATTTTAAAAAAAAAAAAAAAAAAAACATAGGCACCTCCAGCACTTTTACCTTACTGTAAAATACTTACAAGCTACCTCCTGTAGCTTGTCTCAGACAACAGACTTGTTCAGTCAAATGTAGTCAAGCATTCTTCATGTTAAGGGCCATGCCAATTTACATGTCTAATTAGGCACTGGGGCAAGTGGGACAGGCTAATGGAGGTTGGTGAGGAGCCTAATGGCTGAGAGGAGATAAACTGTCTACAGACTAAGGGATGAGGGAGGCAACTGGCTTCAGCTGCCTTCTCTAGGCCTTGAAGGTCCCTGCTTGAAGAGAGCAAACTCACCGTCTCTTAGGGCAGCATATTCTGCAGTGTCACTACTGCCCCATGACATACACTGATCAATTGTCATGTGTGGCTTAGGCTTGCAGAAAGCTGACCCTGGAAGGGGAAGGACCTCTACTGTCTCAGACTCAGGTATATCTATGTCCAGTGTCGTCCAAACCTCCCTGTCCCGGGCAGACTGGGTCCCTAACACTGTGACAGAGAGAAAAAAGAACTACAAACAGCTGAGGCCATTAGAAACATACACCCTGCAGAAGAACTAGAAGGTGAAATCATTTTCAACAGAGGGTGTTATTGTTTATCCGGCACAGTAAAGATGGCTGCCTTGGAATGAAGGGATAGATGCTCGTCCACAAAGACGAGATTTCCCATAAAGAAGTCCAGCTCGACAGCTTGATGCTGTCAGCAGCACTTCCCAAGTCATTTCTCGTTGGTGATTTGATGGCATTTCTTCTGCTTGTTCTCCCATTGGGCTACTTCCATTGTTTTGGCTGGATCTTGTCAGTGCCTGATAACACTGCTGTTTATCTGCCTACCTGCTGGGTCTATCTGCGGCTTGCTATTTGTTCTTCTACTTTTGCTTGCCACGCGATCAATTAACTGAAAGCACTTCTATCCAGCTCATTCTCCGCACGAAACACCCCACAAGTCAGCAACCTAGCTGGCAGTACCGAAAACTCACTAGTGAGCTTGCCACATCTCTAATTCCTTTCCCAAGTAGACCCTCATGGAGGCATTCACCTGCCTCCAAGGTATCCCTGTGTCACCAAGGCAACCTTGGCAAGACAATAGCATGAGCTAGACAGTGGCCAGGTTGAAGTGCTGGCTGAACAGCCTTGGGGCCAAGGGTTTGTCAGCAGAGTTCTAGGAGAGAAAGACATCACCAATATTTACCCACACCTGGGTGAACAAGTGTACGCTATGGTGTACATATTCAGCCAGAGCCTATTCCTGGGATGGTTCACAGATGCCAAAACCCAAAGTGGGGGTTGGGAGAACAGTACCTAGCAAATATCTGGGAGCCCAAAACAAGGACACATCCCACTCCGAATGTGAGAATGAAGGAAGTGCAGAATGGCTACAATAAGATACATCCTATGTGTGTTCGCATGGTGTATGCGTGCATACATGTATGAACAGTCAGTGTTAACTGGAACAGACATATAAGACACAGTCCTGAAATTGGCTTTAATGTATTTTGTGCAGGTTCTTTGCCCTTCCTGAGTATGAGTCCCCATCATGCATAGGTTTTGAGAAGATCTTGTGGAAAGAGCATCTTCTACTCACAAGGATTGAGTCTTGACCATGAATGGCAAGTTGCCTGTGCCAAGGCCCCAGACAATGCAGAAATGAGTTGTAGGGTGGGATTCTTCATGAGTGGGGGAGATAAACCAGGTGATTCAGGGGTTTGCCACAATTGTACAATATACGGGATCTCCCAGGATGCAATGCTTGCTGTCACACTCAGCTCCATCTGATGCTCCTCCTCAACTCTGTGGTGCGACCACTGTGTCTGACAAGGAAATGCCAGCTGCTCTAGCCAACAAGAGTAGAACCCAGTGGATGTTGTATGGGCTCTGAACAGCTCTTGGCCTTTGGCCAGCACCATAGAACATTACAATCCCATTCCATAACCTTCCCTCCCCATACTGTACCCTAGTGCCATCTGACCCTGTCTCGAAGTGAGTATGCTATGTCTCCCTGGATCAAAGCAACAGCAAGCATCCCCTCTTCCATGCCTCGCAAGTCATTGTGGGCATATCCCCAGTGTGATGCTTTGGTGGCCAGCATGGGCCCAGGATACTTATCCTTTTCCTCCCTCTGCTGATCAAACAACACAACTACATGAAGTTTCTCCTACCAAATACCTAATTTTCTTATCCATCTTTTCCTACCAAATAACCTATTTTTCTTGCTCTTAGGAAATTTGAATGCTTATGTGTGGAAATGGCCCCAAGGGAACTCAACTCATGAGAAAACCAGAACCTCAAATTGAGGCTGAACCCTAGCAATGCTCTTTTTTTTTTTTTTTTTTGAAACAGGGTTTCTCTGTGTAGCCCAGGCTGTCTTGGACTCACTTTGTAGACCAGGCTGGCCTTGAACTTGCAGAGATCTGCCTGCCTCTGCCTCCAGAGCGCTGAGATTAAAGGTGTGCGCCACCACACCTGGCAATTATAGACAGCTGTGAACTGCCATGTGGGTGCTGGGATTTGAACCTAGGTTCTTTGGAAGAACAGCCAGTGCTCTTAACCACTGAGCCATCTCTCCAGCCCTGCAATGTTCTTTTTTAAAAGAATTTATTGTTTATGTGTATTTGTGTGAGTGAGTATGTGGCACATGTGTGCTAGGGTTTTCAAAGGTCAGAAGAGGGTATTGGATACCCTGGAACTAGAGTTGCAGGAGCTTGTGAGCTGCCCTGTGTGGGTTCTGGGCACTAAACCCCTGGAAGAGCATCAGTTGCTCTTGACTGACAGCTGGGCCATCTCTCCAGCCCCCAGCAAGGTTCTTAACAATTCGTTTCCCCATGGGCTTCCACCCCGCCCCATTTCCTGTGTCCCTGTCTCTTATGTTGTGAATTGGTCCAATACTGACTAACATTCCTAAGAGACCATCACAGGAAAACTATTCTATCTGCATCCTTCAGTTCAAAGTCTTTGCAGATCTCAGACCATTTGTTCAACAGGTGTAAGAGTCAAAACGGGGTCTGATGGAGTGATTTACTATAGAGCCTGCCTCACTCCAGAAACAGCCAAACGTGGCCTCCAAGCAGGGCTAAAGGACATTAAGAGGCAAGGACCTCTCTCTATCTTTCTCTCTATCTCTCTCATCTCTCCCAGGCTTCTTTCTAAACACATGGGTGTGTGCCTGGCTGTTCCTAAGTTATCAGGTTCCATAATTGTAGGGGTTAGATAAATTAGATTTGGAAAATATATAGGAGTTTCTGATACTGTCTCTTAATTCGGGGCCTGAAGAGCATTATCAGCATGAAGTCAGCAAAAACAGGAAAGACTCAATAGACTGAAAAACAAGTTTGAAGTCAGGAAAACAGGAAAGACTCAATAGAATTGAAGAAACAAAGTATCTGGCCTGACATTGTTTTCAGCTGCTAAGTGGGCGGAGCCCAAATTAAGCTGAAACAGGGTTCCTCCTATTTAAGGACAGTGCATGGAGCCCAGAAAGAGAAGAGGACCCTGATGCTAGAGAGCTCCAAGAGTCCTGCTGAAAAAACGGCTGGCCATTGATGGCCAGCTCTCTCCCTGAAGCAGAAAGAAGCCAGTGAGCAAAGAAAGCCTGAGCAAGACACCAAAAGGCCAAGGCCAAGGACTGGACCCTGTGGCTCAGCTTTTGCCTGGAGGGGTTTGATCTGTCCGATGAGTGGCCTAGGGGAAACTGTGCCTGGCTTTAAGGACTGAGGCAGAGCAGCTGAGTTCCTGATTCAAAAGAAGTAAGTTGGCTTGCAGATGGCTGGGGTCTCCCACAGAGAAGAAAGCATGAAGCCTTATTTATGGTGAGACTGCAATAACCAACTTACCCTGACGAACCTGCATCTGAGAGATCCACAAAAAGGACTGCTAAGTGCGTTAAAGAATCTACAACAAAGACTGTGTTCCTGACGACTGAGGACCTGCCCCAGAGACTGTATCATTCTAAAAGGTTAGAAAAATAATTATCAATAGGTTTAGTGGATAGGTTAAAGGGATTGTAGGAATTTATAGGATTAATAGTTAAATTGTTGGTGTTTGTTGTAAGTGAATTTAGTAATAAATAAGAGTTAAATAATAATTTAAAAGATCGGTTACACATAATGGTGACTCTGACCCCAAAGAGTAGTTACCCCCCAAAAAAGAATTTAAATCCATGGGGCTCTGAACTCAAAACTGTCTAGCTCTCTACTCTTTTCAAGAGTAGACTTGTCTCTTGTCCTACAAGCCACCAAAGAGTCTGTTTAAGGCAGGTAATTCAGGAAGTATTTTGCCCAGTCCCAGTGTGAGAGCTTAAAGCATCAATCAGCAGAAAACTGTCCTCAGAGCAACCCCAAGTAGAACTTGCCAGCTCTCAGGTCTGCGGACCCCCAAACCTTACTTGCCCTGGAATCACCTCAGAATTTTTTCGATCACCAAACCACCATACCCATGTCATGCTAAGCAGTCCTCAGACTTTCCCCACCAGGGGTCACCTATTCTAAACTCTTTCTTACCCTGAAAGAAAACTCATTTGCAGTAATCTCAATAGCAAAGACAGATGACCCCAGGCAAAGTCATGAAACTTCATTGACCTTAAGAATAAGAAAAAGCTGCCGGTCGGTGGTGGCGCACGCCTTTAATCCCAGCACTTGGGAGGCAGAGGCAGGCGGATCTTTGTGAGTTCGAGGCCAGCCTGGTCTACAAAGCGAGTCCAGGACAGCCAGAGCTGTTAAACAGAGAAACTCTGTCTTGAAAAACCAAAAAAAAAAAAAAAAAAGAATAAGAAAAAGCTTTCCATAAAACTCAGGTTGCTGGAGTTTTGGGAGCTGCTGGCCCTGCACTTCCTGTATAATCAGATATATTTATCCTTCTCAGTTCTCAGATGTGGTTGAAGACTAGATAGCTATAGTCTCATAGCTAAATTTTGAGTTGTTGAGGAATTAAGAGGGTGTTCTGGATCTAAGGAGATGTTTTTAAAATGGAGATGCAAGTTAGGATGGAAGCTGAATTGGAGACAGATCTTTTAAACTCATGGAGATGGTCGCATAGCAGAATGTTAAAGTCAGTTTTCAAATAAGTATGAACTGGACATTGGGAATATAAGCTAAACCTCATAATTCTCATAATTGTTTGTTTTGTATTGTATTTGTTGTTATAAGAGAAAGAGCCATTTGTTGGACTGAAAAGGGGAGCTGTTGGGGGAAAGAGATATACCTTACTTGAAAAAAAAGGAAGCAGATTTGGGGGGCTCACTACACTCAGGAGCTCACAACAGCTGCACTTCCACAAGATCAGGTGACCAGGAAGAGGGGGAAGAGGTGGGAGGGTAGGACCAGAGCAGGGAGTAGGGAGGGGATTGTGATTGAGATGTAACTTGAAGAAAAAAAAAAACTCATGATGCTGATCTGAGGTGCAGCTCCATGGTACAGCAAGTAGCTAGCATAAGGGAAGCCCTGCATCCACCCAAAGCATAGACCAAAAAAAAAAAAAACAGATGCCCAGGAAAAATAAGTTATTAATGCACACAAAGACAAGTGGCTCTCCTCATCAGGCTCAGGGGCCACTGTGGAAGAGGGGCACAAAGATGGTGACACACCGAGAAGAAGTGCAGCAAAACTGTCTCCAGGATGTGGGGGGCTCCTGGCACTCAGGAGCTCGAAGCAGCTGAACCTCCACAAGATCAGGTGACCAGGAAGGAGGAGCCCCAACCCTTAGCCAAGGAGCTCCTGATAATCAACAGCATCCTGGGAAGGAAGAGTCAGCTTTCTTTAATAGTGGTGGCGCACACCTTTAATCCCAGCACTCAGGAGGCAGAGGCTGACAGATCTGTGCAAGTTCGAGACCAGCCTAGTCTGCACATCGAGTCCAGGAAAGCCAGGGCTCTGTTACACAGAGAAACCCTGTTTTGAAAAACAAAAAACAAACAAAGGATGGTCACTGGTGGATCAACCACCACTCTTATGGATGGGCCCACACCCAGGAGTATATGGGTAGCCCAAGTTGGATTAAGTGAATTATTTAAGAAACAAAGAAGAAAAAAGCGAAGTTGAGCACAGGTGAGGGTGGAATGATCTGGAAGAAGGGGTGGAGTTAGAGGGTGAATATTATCAAAGGACATCACACATATGTATGAAATTCTCAAATAATTAATAACATTATGTTAAAATTGTTAAAAGTACAGCTACAGTGACTCTCAAGAACTCTGTGCCCATTCTTGAGTGTGAAAAGTTCTTGTCCTAAGCCGCCATTCCACAAATGTCTGCTTGAATCTACACTAAATCTTTTGCTAATTAACTCCCACACTGCTTCATTAAAAAACCACAAGTCAGGCATAGTGGCACACGCCTCTAATTTTAGCACTTGGGAGGCAGAGGCAGGTGGAGTTCGAGTTCTCTGTGAGTTCGAGGCCAGCCTGGTCTTCAAAGTGAGTCCAGGACAGCCAGGGAAACACAGAGAAAACCTGTCTCAAAACAAAAGCAAGCAAAAACCACAAAGCTACAGTACAAAGGAGTCTGAAGAGACACACAGAGAACAGATTTCCACAGGAGACACCTGTGTGTAGGAAGGCATCATGCAACAATGCTCACATACAAGCTCAAACGATTGATTCAATTATGCTGTGACCCCTGGATATATGATGAATGCTTGAAAGTGAGCCCACCCTGGTACTTAAGTGGCAAAAGCCAGGACACACGTCTGCACATGAACAGGATATACCTTATTCTATATATGAATAAAAAAACAGGGGCTGGAGAGATGGCTCAGCGGTTAAGAGCACTGGCTGTTCTTCCAAAGGACCCAGGTTCAAATCCCAGCACCCACATGGCAGTTTACAGATGCCTGTAATTGTGGGGCGTGGTGGGCACACCTTTAATCCCAGTACTTGAGAGGCAGAGACAGGTGGATTTCTGTGAGTTCAAGGTCCAGCCTGGTCTACAAAGTGAATCCAGGACGGCCAGGGCTACACAGAGAAACCCAGTCTTGAAAAACCAAAAAAAGAAAAGAAAAGAAAACAAGATTCAGTGAACAGTGAATGGGGCTGAGGCAATGGCTCCATTAGTGATCCACAGCACCCACGTCAAAGCTGTGTTGGCTAAGGTCCCCCAGAGAGAAGAAAGCCTCAATCCTTATTTAAGGTGAAACTTCCATAGCCAATTTACCCTGACGAATCTACGTCTGAGATATTCCAGAAGAAAGACTGCTAAGTGCATTAAAGGGTCTACTACAGAGACTGTGTTCCTGAAGACTGAGGACCTGCCCCAGAGACTGTATCCTTCTAAAAGGTTAGGAAAATAGTTGTAATTGTTATCAATAGGTTTAGTGGTGAGGTAACAGGGGTTGTAGGCTTTCGTAGGGATAGTAATTAAGTGTTTATATTTGTTTATAAGTGTTTATAGTTTATTAATAAATAAATGTTGGCCGGGCGGTGGTGGCGCACGCCTTTAATCCCAGCACTTGGGAGGCAGAGGCAGGCGGATCTCTGTGAGTTCGAGGCCAGCCTGGTCTACAAAGTGAGTCCAGAACAGCCAGAAATACACAGAGAAACCCTGCCTCGAAAAACCAAAAATAAATAAATAAATGTTGAATAATTTAAAAAGCTTGGGTTTCCCTGGGCCCAGCACTGGGAAGTACAAACTGCCTGGCCAACCAATGCAGCCCAATTGGTGAGCTCTGAGCCAGTGAGAGATGTTGTTTCGAAAATAAGGTGGAGGGAGCTGGAGAGGTTGCTCAGTGGTTAAGAGCACAGGCTGCTCTTCCAGAAGACCCAGGTTCAAATCCCAGCACCCACATGAGAACTCATAACTGTCTGTAACCCCAGTTCTAGAGAATCTAACACCTTCTTTTGGCCTCTAAGGGCACATGGCATGTACCCTTATATGCATGCAGGCAAAACAGCCACACACATAAAATAAAATTAAATTCTTCATGAAATAAAATAAGTGGGAGGGAAGGACGGAGGAGGGGGAAAACAGGGGCTGTGACCGAGATGTAACTTGAATCAATAAATAAACGTATAAAAAATAAAATGAGGTAGAGAGCCAAGTGGACACAGGGCTTGCCATGCAGCCATGAATACTAGAGTCCAGAACCCATCTAAAGCTACATGCAATAATGCATTTCTGCAATTTAGCATGCCTAGAGCAAGAGGGAGATGCAGACAGGAGAATGCTTTGAAGCTTGAGGGCTAATGTCTGTCTCACAAAGTGGTACAGAGCAGGGGACCCTGTCCAAGGTACGGTGGGCGTCAAGGACTGACACTTGAGACTGCCCTCTGCCGTCTACACACAGTATGGCATGGGCACGCCTGCTCTCTCACATGCACATGCAATAACAGGTGGAGGAAAACACCTGATGTTGACTCCTGGCTTCCAGTTCCACATGCACGCACCACATATGTGCGTACACACACACACACACACACACACACACACACACAGAGAGAGAGAGAGAGAGAGAGAGAGAGAGAGAGAACACACAGTTTATGTTAGTGTCCAGAAGCAGAGCAGGGCAAAAGAAAACGTCATCAATCATCATAGGTAATCACTCTACAACTGATATCTCTTCCCTATATTCAGGGACTTAAGGCAGAAATCCCTTCTCAGTGTACCTGATACTTGCCACTGTCTCCATCTCTGCTTTCTGCATCCAGCTGTGCGGCACCCATGCCCTCCTGCTGGCCATCCTGGCTCAAGTCAACCAATGAGGTGCTGATACTCTGGGGTATCACGTCTTCATCTGTGAGGTCAATGGTGGGGTAAGGGCTGCCCGGGGACAAGCATGGTGTGCTTGCTGAAGTGATTGCTTGCCAACTCAGGGACTGTAGACAGAAGGAAAGGGTTAAGAAGTCCCAGCAAAGCAGAGCAGGTGGGGGTGCATATGAACAGCCTCCCTCCACTAGGTCCCATACAAGCAAGAGTGAAGGAACAAAACAGGACCCTTTTGTTTTATAAGAACAAGAGCTGGAAGTCATTGACCCCAACGCAGAGCAGAAACAGAATAGGGACAAGAGTATACTGACAGCATGTGCCCAGAGGCTCTGATGCTGAGCTCAGAGAGGGTGGGCTCCCTGGCTAATGGGCTACTGTACATGTGGAAGCAGAAGAAGCATGTGCTGGGCCTGCTGGGGTCACCTTGAGACAGCAGCAAAAGACACAAAAGACAAGAGTGATGTACACCAGTGGCTCTCAGCTCAGCTCCAAGGTGGGCCAGAACTGAGCCGTGGGAAGTCTTTCCTCCTCAACATAATTCCAACAAGGGCAGACCAAGGGTGAAGCCATGAGACTAGGAGCTCACCTAGCACTCGGGAGAGAAAGTCAGACCTTGTCCTGTAGCTACATTTGTCTGTTTGCTGTTTTTAATGAAACAGAGCTGGAGCTGGTTAACAAAAAGACTTAGGGGCTGGAGTGGTGGCTCAGCAGTTGACAGTCCTTACTGTTTTTCCCGAGGACTTGAGTTCAGTTCCAGGCACCCTCCTCAGGGGGCTTACACCTGCCTGTAACTCCTTCTCTAGGGAACCCCATGGCCCCTTCTGGCCTCCAAGAAGGGCACTCATGCAACATACATGCTGACCCTTGTGAACAAGAGTAAAGAAATTTTTTAAAAAAGATTTAATATAGATTTAAATACAGGGTGGGAGAAAGACTTGCTGAATTACGTAAGTCTTGTTTTCTGGGCAGGTCTGTGAGTTGTGGGAAGAGCCTGGGCTCGGCAAAGGGACTTACTGCTGGGGTTTTAGAGGGTGTCCTGGTCTCCTGGAAGAGCTTGGGCATTACTGGAGTACCAGAGCCACTGCCATCCCCCACCTCGACATCTCTGTCTTCATCTCCATCTCCTGTGAGGTCCTGTGAGAAGGAGACAGCCTTCCAGCATAACGAAGTCACAAAAGCATTACGGCTAGGGAAGGTGAATGACATTGAAATGCATAATGATGTCACTCTAAGGGTCCCTTACTTCTGCCCACCTCATTTTGCTCTAATGAGACTTTCTGGGACCCTCTTCCACCATGGGAAGCACAGCCCACTGACTTAGGACAGAGAGAATCCATTCACCAGAACCTCTCTCCACCTCAGAGTCAGGTCCGTCACCTCAGAACCACCCAGTCTTCCCACAGAGACATCAGTGCAAACTGCAGTGGCCCCAAACCTGCAGAGACTGCACTAGAAAGTGACACGGAGTCCTTTGGCAAAAGCCACTGAAGTTCCTTGTGACCAGCCCAGAAAGAGATCTCATCCCTTTGCTTCAGTCACACCTGTCCCTCCTGCTGCAGTCACCACTCCCAGATTTGAAGCAAAGAGTATGTCTGCCCCTGTGATCGTTGATGGATCCCAGGAAGAGACTGGAAACAAAGCAAATGGAGTTCATTTTTTTATGTAGAAATTGGTGCATCAGATCTGTAGAATATTGGTGGCAGCATGAATGCTTCTGTAGCAAATAGAGTAACAGAAACTTCTTTTTCTGTGTTCAGTAAGTGAATTTTTGGGGCTGGAGAGATGGCTCAGTGGTTAAGAGCACTGGCTGTTCTTCCAGAGGACTAGGGTTCGATTCTTAACACCCACAAGAGAGCTAACAACTGTCTGTCACTCCAGTTTCAGGGGACCCTTTTCTGGCTTGTGAGTACATCAGGCACAGTGCATATGTGTCTGTGTAAGGACATTGGATCCCCCCTGGAACTGGAGTTATAGACAGTCTGAGCTGCCATGTGGGTGCTGGGAATCGAACCCAGGTCCTCTGAAAGAGCAGCCAGTGCTCTTAACCTCTGAGCCATCTCTCCAACCCCAATAACTAAATATTTCTAAAAAATAAAAACAGGGCTGGAGAGGTGGCTCAGAGGTTAAGAGCACTGGCTATTCTTCCAAAGGTCCTGAGTTCAATTCCCAGCAACCACATGGTGGCTCACAGCCATCTACATTGAGATCTGCTGCCCAGGCATTTATGTAGAGCAAATACTGTATAATAAATAAATAAATAAATAAATGTTTACAAAAATAAAAATAAAAAATAAAAACAATAACTCAATGTTCAATTAAAAGCAGACTCAACTATTGTCTTCATTTGCACAGCAGTTTTGAAAGCAAGTAATTTACATATCATTTATAATGTGCCACCAGGTCCAGAGGAGTCTGAAGACACAATCAAGGTCAAAGTAGGTAGAGAAGATTTATCAGCCACTGAATTTGTGGGAAAATGAAGAGCAATTCTGGAAAAGTGTCTTCAGACCACAGTGAAACATCCCCCTTTGCTAATGGATTCAGCTTTAAACCAGCTCTTGGTTTAAAGTTCAAGGCAGCCGACAGCAATGAACACACAGGCCTTGAGTGGGGCAGGAGTGTTGAGGATGGTCAACAGGCTGTTGACGCTGTCAACAAAATGACAAGCAAATCTGGAGAGCCAGATATGAGGCCTGGGACTCAGGCAGAAACAATTTTAGATTCGACCAGAAACTTTGTGCCAGTGTGTGGATGTCTCGATCTGTTCTTGAAAAGAACTTGGGGCCAATAACACAGCTGCCTTTGTGAGTACTGCCCGATGCTCTTGAGTGTCAGACTGCTGGAGCTCCATCCCAGCTTGCAGAGTTGGAAAAACAGACCAGTCTCAGCCAGAACAAGCTGTTGCTGGTGGTTCTGTTTTCAGAACAACTTGGTGACCACACTCATCTGTTGCTGTCGAACGAAGTGGTGACAGAAGTGGGAAGACAACCCAAATTATTTTACTTAACAAACACCTGAAATTAAGACAGAAACAATGGTTGCTAACAAACCATATAAAATACATCGAGCTAAAAAAGCATGAAAGACCAAGCCATAGTAAGGAGAAAGAGATAATGAGTAGATTTCTAGAACAATCAAAAGGAAGTGTCAAGATCTGAGAAAGAACAACTAAAGAGTTTAATGCCCAGGTCCTGGGTGACAGTAACAGTTTATAAAGCATAGGGAAGCAAAGACATGGCCTGCCAATGAGATTATTCCTGTCTCTCCTGGCATAGTGGCACATGCCTTTAATCCCAGCAGCCTTTAATTCAGAAGGCAGAGACTGGAAGTTCTCTAAGTTCAAGGCGGTCTGATCTACACAGAATTCTATGTGCATCAGGGCTATGCAGTGAGACCTTGTTTAAATTTAAAAAACAAACACACAAACAAGCAAACAAACAAAAAAAATCAGTGAGGCATGGTGACGCACATCTTTAATCCCAGCACCCAGGAAGCAGAAGCAGGCAGATCTCTGTGAGTTCAGGGCCAGACTGGTCTACAGAGTGAGTTCCAGGACATCCTGGGCTACACAGAGAAGCCTTGTCTTGAAAAACCAAAAACCAAAACAAAACAAAACAAAAAAAACCAAACAAACAAACTATTCCGGTTAAGATATGTTATAGTTATTATGCCTTATTCATAGTAAAATAATTTGAAACTATCTAAATAAACCACTGTGTGTGTTTTATGAATTACATGGGTATGTTTATTATCGTTGTTATCATTATTATTACAACTGCATCGGCTTAATTAACGTCTTTGAATTTAGTGGACTGTGATGTGATGTTCTACAGTACCTTGCTGATTTGAACATGACTGTGTGTTCAATACTTGCACTAAAAAGTGTACAGTGGTGGATGAACCGGTTAAGAGTACAGGTTGCTCTTCCATAAGACCTAGATTCAATTCCCAGCACCCACAGGATGTCTTACAACCACCTGTAACCTCAATTACAGAAGGTCCTGTGCCCTCTTCTGGCCGCTGTCAGTATTGCATGCATGTGACTGACGGGCAAAAACACCCATAGACATAAAACCAAATAGTAATTGAAAAATAAAATAAACGAATAAAAATAAAAAGAGTACTGTAGCCAGGCATAGTAGAACATGTCTTTAATCCCAGCATTTGAGAGGCAGAGGCAAACTGATCTCTGTGAGTTCAACGCCAGCCTGGTCTACAGAGTGAGCTCCAGGACAGCCAGGGCTAAGTTACATAGTGAGAATCTGTCTGGAAAGGGGAAGGAGGGAAATATTGGAAGGGGAAGAAAATTTTACAATATTTTTTCTGTATATGATTTCTTTATGCATTTTTTAAGGAAAGAACCCAAACACCCTACCACTAACAAAAAAGCAAGAAAAATAACCGGGGGCGGGGGGGGGGACGAATTTACTAGTAATAAACTAAATTTCTAAGTGTAGCTAGATATAAGTACCTTGAGTGTTTGATTTTTGAAGTTCTTCATAAGTTCTGGATGCCAACTTCCTGCCTAAAACCTGAGGGTAATGACTTCCTCCCACTCTATGGTCTATTTCCTTTGCTGTGCAAAAAGATTTTTAAATGTTTTCTTGTATATATATCTGTCTGTGTGACGCTGTCAGAAGCCCTAGAATGGGAGTTACAGACAGTTGTGAGCTGCCATGTGGTTGCCAGGAATTGAACTCTGGACCTCTGGAAGAGCAGTCAGTGCTCTTAACCACTGAGCCATCTCTCCAGTCTTGCTGTGCAGAAATTTTTGGCTTCATGTAGCTGTGTTTTTTTATTCTTGGGGCTATTTCTGATGCTACTGGAATCCTATTCAGGAAATTCTTGTCAATCCCTTTGAATTGTACTCTGTATGTTTTCGGCCAGCGTAGTGAGCATTACTGGTCTTAAATCAAGGTCTTCGGTCCACTTTGAATTGAGTTTCCCACAGGGTGAGACACATGAGTCTCATTTTACTCCTCCTCAGGTGTGTCTCAGTTAGGCCTTGTATTGCTGTGAGGAAATACCATGACTAAGACAACTTAGAAAAGAAAGCATTTAATTGGGCTTATGGTTTCAGAGGGTGAAGAGTCCTTGACAGCAGAGCAAAGGCATGGGGGCAGGAACTGCTGAGGCCTCACGTCTTGGTCACAGGTAGGACGCAGAGAGAGCTACCTGGGCTGGTGTGAGATTTTGAAACATCAAAGACCCCTCCCAGTGACCCACCTCTTCCAACAAGAGCATGCTTCATAATCCTTCCCAAGCAGTTCCACCAACTAGGGGCCAAGTATTCAAACATATGAGCCTATGGAGGCCATTCTTATTCAAACGGCTACAACATGGATACCCAATTTTGCCAGCACCATTTGTTGAATAGGCTATCCTTTTGTCAGGGTATGTTTTTGGCATTTCTGTTAAAAACTAGGTGGCCATACCTGAGTGAGTTTACCTCAAAGCCCTCTGTTCAGTTCAATTGAGCCTCAGGGCCCTTGCATATCAGTTTCATATGTGCATAACTCAGTAGCATAATCTGAGGTGGGGTATCATGATACCTCCAACAGTGTTTTCTCTGCTCAGGATCAACTGGGTTATTTGTGGTCTTTTGTATTTCCATGTGAATTTTTAATTGCTTTTTTTCTAGTTACCTGAAAATGTCATTAGAATTTTGATGAGGATTGTATCAAATCTGTAAGTTCATTGTTGTATAGTCATTTTTGCAACATTAATTCTGTTAAACCAAGAAGGTCTTCTTTATCATCTACTTTCATCTTTAATTTTTTTTTTTGGTTTTTTTTTTTTGCTATTTTTTTCTTCTTCTTGTTTTTTTGAGACACTGTTTCTCTGTGTAGTCCTGGCTGTCCTGGAACTTACTCTGTAGACCAGGCTGGCCTGGAACTCACAGAGATCCACCTGCCTCTGCCTCCCAAGTGCTGGGATTAAAGGCATGGGCCACCACCGCTGGCTTAATTTCATTTTTCAATGTCTTAAAGCTTTCTTTATAGAAGTTTTTCACTTTCTTCGTTAGGTTCATTCTCAAGTACCTTAGGTTTGAGGGTTTATTTGGTTTTGAGTTTTTTGTTTGTTTATATTGTGTCTTGTTTTTTGAGATATGAATAGAGGAATTTAAAACCCAAAATGTAAAAGACTAGGATACAGCCCCATGTTAGACCATATGTGAGGCTTGATTTCCAGCAAGGAAAAAAAAAAGCCACATGTGGTGACATGAGTGTAATCCTGGTCTGCACAAGGGTTTCCAGGCCCATCAGAGCTACACAGCCAGATCCTGTCCCAACATGAAGCAAAATAAGACAGAGCAGAAAGTCCAAACATGGGATGACCAAGTTAGAATAAGTGCAGTTTGCTGTACAAATTAACTTACCAACAATATTGATCACATAAGTGAAGAATTAATTTCAGAAACACACAAGATGGGCCCAATAACTCAAAAGTTTCCAGCTTGATAAAACAAACGAGTGAAAGATTTTAACTTAACTTGTAGATTTCAAATTTTGGGGACCTCAGGATACCCATATGATGAAAGCTAAAAGAAGTGCCCAGAACCCTGGAAAAGGAGGAGACAGTACCTGAATGTAACTAATCAGGCTGGAGACTTTCCTCTTGGGTGGCTGTGAACTTGTTCTGTGGCCTATGGAGGACAGAGTCAGAGTACACGTTCAAAGGAAAGGGCTACAGGCATCTTGCTGACAAGCCTTCTCTAGTGTCTCCCCTAAACTAGTCATCAGCAGAGCCCATGAATTATCTCTGTATGCTCCATGTACTCATAAAGCAGCCAGGTACAGGGCCAGGCTCATGCCTTCTTCCCTACAAGCTGAGCAGTAACATTTGGAGTCCTAGTAAGGAAGGGAGGCATTCAATCCTTCAAGAAACCCACTGCCCAATCCCATGATGGCAATTTCATTTAAATAAACAAACTGGTTTCTGACAGGGGCCACATTTCAAGTATTTTTATGCGGTCAAGTGGCTACTGAGTGAACATGGAAATTGGCCACTTTTGTCCTTACACAAAATTCTGATTGGCACTGTAGACCGAAAAGACGGGAATGGAAAAAACAGCGGGGACCAAATTCCACTTGTTCTGGGAGGTGCTAAGCGGAAGAGGCAGTAGAAAGCACCCTTCACCATGACGATGACAATGTTAGCACAGAAAGAAGACCAATCAATGATCCAGCCACTCTGAGACCAGCCCTACCAGGAATGACAAAGCAAGGGACCCTCCACCTTGGGGGCTCTTCCTCAGAGTCCCAAGTAGTAGAAAGAAACAGGAGGCTGTGGGCAGAGATGAGATAAAACTTTGTCTTTGCCCGTGTCTTGTGAGAGCAGACTGTTTCCTCTTTAAGGAGGCATGCAAGGGTGCTCAGATTTCCCCCATATCCTTCTGAACCAAGAAGAAGCTCTTGCCCCAACTGGGGTGTGCACCTGTATCTTTTATGTCCTCACTGGCCCACCTACCTCTGCTCTCTACTGTGCAGATTGACTCCAAGACTTGGGTCAAGGGAGCATTCTTGGTGTTTGAGGATTGGTCACTGCAGGCTCCAATGACGATGGTACAGTCCTCACATCCACTGACAGCCTCTTCATCATGGAGACGTCTGTTACGTCCCTTCATTGTTGCCTGTGGAAGAAGGCGATAGGGTAATGAGACGGCAGCTCACCCCAACTTTTCCACCATGGGCTCTATGCCTGAGGTTTAAGAGAGACCTCCATGACTCACTCTCTGGGCGATATTGGGCTCCTGAGCCCTATCCCAGGCCCCTCATTCAAACTCAGAGGCTCAGGATTTGGTCCCATGTACCAGGTAGCCCAGAAGAACCAGATGCCAGCACTCACAAGAAGAGGGAGCTGGGGTCTGAGATGCCAGCTGCTGTATGCCAGCTCTTCAAACAATGCCATTCAGGGCATGCTTGCCTGGGCCTAGTTGAGCCAGCCTCGGTTCCCTTCTGTCCTTGGCCCCTTCTCCCTGCCCAGTCTCTGCAGACCCTCTAGGAGCCAGTGCACTCTTTTCCCTTACATCCCTTTGTTTTCTGTCTCCAGGTCTCCTTCCCTCTGCCCCTCCTCTCAGACAGGCTTCTCTCCTCTCCATGGCAGCACAAGCCCCACCCCAGCTCATCTTCTGGGGCCCATTGGTCAGTTGGCCTGCTACTCATTCAGCTGCGGCTGAATGCCAAGTTCTGGAGGGAAGGAAGAATGGAGGAAAAACAGTGGCAAAGGGCTGTGGTAGTTACCAGAGTGACACCTCTGACCTGCTGTGGCCTCCCACTACTTCCTGGACTTGGTCTTTCCATTGCTGTCCCTCTAGTAAGCTAGCTAAGACATCACGCCAGGTCCTCACAGATGGGTTTATAGGCTTGTGTGGCCCTTCGCCCAACTCACACAACATTGTGGGCACCAATTAGGCACACACATGTGTGAGAAACTGCACCTTCATGGGGGGGCTGCAAGGCAAATTTTGGAGAAATGGAAAAATGACACACCCAGGTAAACACTCAAGGGTTCACCACCAAGTGCAACTGGGCCCTCATCTGCCACTGGTGTCAGTGAAGGTGCTGAGGAGGCAGGAGGACTGAAAGTGGGCACTATGGGCTAATGGGGAGAAGTTGTCTCGAAGCCCCAAAAATAAATAAAAAGACAACCAAGTGTTGGCTGCAGGCAAGTCTTACAACATGTGCACAGCAAGGCACTAGATTAAATCCTTACCACTTGGAGTAACCACCACAGCAAGAACAACACTCAGGTGACCCATAGATGTACATATTCCTTACTTAGGAGGCTGAGGTACCAGTTTCTGCAGCTCAAGAGAGCCAGGACCACCTAGTGAAAGCCTATCTCTCGTGACTCATGCCCTTGAGGGCAGAGGCAGGTGGATCTCTGTGAGTTCCAGACCAGCCTGGTCTACAAAGTGAGCCTAGGACAGCCAGGGCTCTGTTACACAAAGAAACCCTGTCTTGAAAAACAAAAAAATGAATAAATAAATAAATTAATATATTATAATAAAATATTATAAAAAGTGGGCCCAACAGGTGGATCTCTGAGAGTTCAAGGCCAGCCTGGTCTACAAGGCAAGTCCTGGACAGGTGGATCTCTGTGAGTTCCAGACCAGCCTGGTCTACAAAGTGAGCCTAGGACAGCCAGGGCTCTGTTACACAAAGAAACCCTGTCTTGAAAAACAAAAAAATGCAGCCGGGCGTGGTGGCGCACGCCTTTAATCCCAGCACTTGGGAGGCAGAGGCAGGCGGATCATTGTGAGTTCGAGGCCAGCCTGGTCTACAAGGCGAGTCCAGGACAGCCAGAGATACACAGAGAAACCCTGTCTCGAAAAACCTAAAAAAAAAAGAAAAAAAAATGAATAAATAAATAAATTAATATATTATAATAAAATATTATAAAAAGTGGGCCCAACAGGTGGATCTCTGAGAGTTCAAGGCCAGCCTGGTCTACAAGGCAAGTCCTGGACAGCTAGGGCTATTATACAGAGAAACTGTCTCAGGGAGAAAAAACAAAAAAAAAGGGGGGCCCAAGATCAGGAAAAGACAATGTTAGCACTCAGGAAACGAAACCTAGATGTCTCTGTTGTTGGTTTGAGATGACATCTCTGCTTGGAATTCTCTTCAAACACACTGGAAGCCTCCTGACTGAGTCTCCCAAATGCTGCAAGTACACACCGGAGCCACCATTCTGGCTTTGCCTCTGGTTTTTAAATCCATGTAGCGATTGCAAACATTAACCCAGGTCAAAACAGTATTACGGTCTACAACAGCAGTTCTCAATCTGTGCGTTCAGATCCCTTTGGGGGCCAAATGACCCTTTCACAGGGGTCCCCTAAGACCATCGGAAAACACAGATATTTACGTTATGATTCATGACAGTAGCAAAATTACAGTTATGAAGTAGCAATGAAAGTAATTTAATGGTTGGGGGGGCCACCACAACATGAGGAACTGTACAGGAAGGTCACAGCAATAGGAAGGTTGAAACTGCTGCTCTACAAGATCATACTTAAGAACTGCCCAATCAAGTCACCAATTGTAATCGAAAAAAAACACTCTTAATGTTTTAAGTAAGTTCACAATTTTGTATTGGGTCACACTCAGCGCTACAGTCGCTGTGGGCAGGAGGTTGCACAGGTCTTGATAGGAGAATGTTCTGGGGTGACAGCCCTTCACTTCATGTGGCCCTAGGTGACACTCTGAACTTTTCCTAGGGAAAGTTTGCCACTAGGTGGCTATGTGGCTGCAGTCTCCTCCTTGTTTGTGTCCCATCCAGACACTCACCTGAAAAGAGGCTATCCTCAGAGAACCTTCTAGAAGCACCGCTGTAGCGGCCTGGGGATGCTATGGGCATCACGTCCACCAGAGGGCGCAGAGTAGCCTAGTATGAGCAGGTTCGGGTGGCGCTCACAAATTTATTTGCAATGTGTTTAAGTGAGCCTCAACTATGGGCACAGCCAAACAGGGAAAGGGGTCCTCTCTTATCCTGCCAATGGCTTTGAGCTAGTACAGGAATTATTTTTTTTTTCGGTTTTTCGAGACAGGGTTTCTCTGTGTAACAGCTCTGGCTGTCCTGGACTTACTTTGTAGACCAGGCTGGCCTCAAACTCACAGTGATCCACCTGCCTCTGCCTCCCAAGTACTGGGATTAAAGGCGTGCGCCACCACACCCAGCCAGGAATTATCTTAAAGTTTCTTAGAACTTCAGAATCTATGGCCAGCAGGATGGCTTGGGAGTAAAGAAACTTGTGCCAACCCTGAAAAACTGAGTTTGATTTCCTGAACCCACATTGTGAAAGGACTGATTCCTTCAGTTGTTCTCTGAACTACATACACACAGGCACACACACACACACATACACAATGGCTAACAAATGTTTTAAAATTAAAAAAAGCAAAGAACTTCAGAATCTCAGGCACTATCCTGGATCTAATTTGCTCCACGAGGGTTTAAGCTTTACCAAGATCGCTGGCTATGTGAGCTAATTTTGTTACAGGCTAGATAGAATAATCTGAGAGGAGGACCCTCAACTGAGAAAATGCCTCTATAAGATAAGGAAATGGATGGAACTAAAATAAATAAAAAAAAACAAACAAAAATAAAAATAAGCCAGGCGTGGTCCCAGCACTCAGGAGGCAGAGGCAGGCGGATCTCTGTGAGTTTGAGGCCAGCCTGGTATATAAAGCAAGTTCAGGACAGCCAGGGTTTGGTACACAGAGAAACTTTGTCTCGAAAACCCAAATAAATAAATAAAGTAAGTAAGTAAAATACATATATGAAATAAAAATAAGTCATCATGAGCAAGGCAACCCAGACACAGAAAGACAAACTTGGTATATACTCACTTACAAGTGGACATTAGCTGTTAATTAAAAGATAATCCACAGACCCAGAGAAGCTCAGGAACAAGGAGGGCTCTAAGAAGAACACATGTATCTCCCTGGGAAAGGGAAACAGAATAGATTTTCAGGTGGAGAGGGAATGGGTGGGAGATAGGAACAGAAGGGATCAGGTTAGAGAGGGAGGGACAGAGGGAGAGTAATGGGATGGTGTTAAGCATTCTAAATGTTAACTAATTGGTCCTGCTTGCTGTCTGTTACTTACATTGTTTCTGATTGATTAAATAAATGCTGAGGCCTGGAGATTGGGCAAAGACAGAAGTAGGCAGGACTAAGGTGCAGGGGCTTCTGAGAGAGAGAACATCTTGGGAAAGAGAAGCCAGGAGGAGGCAAGGAGGACACACACCATGGGTTATAGAAAAGAAGATCATTCCACGTGGCCTGGAACATCAGCATAATGTAGACAATAGCAGTCCAAAGGGACGTATGTATATATGGGGTCATTATGAGCTAGCTTAGTTGGGCTAGGATTATACAATTCAGGCCAAGGCTTGTTAAAATCCTTCTGGTATCTGTGTATTCATTTATAATGGTGGGTTAAGGATTAACCACCACTGAACAATTAAATACAATATAAATACTAAGTAATAATTTAATTAGCCAATTTTTTTTATATATGGCTCCCAACATGGGGCAATTAGAATCCAAGCTTACAGCCTGAGAAGTCCCTGATGAAAAGCAGTTTCCTAGCCAAAGAGCAGGAACTGAACCCAAATACATTTCAAAGGTGTGGCTCCCTTAACAAAAGCTACTGCCTTACAGCAAAGATGGACAGTTAAGGCTGTCCTTATATGCTAAATAACTGGCAGCCTTCTAAACAGAGTTTGAGAGCAAAATTAACCACCTAGATTAAAAATGAAGGAATTCATAATGTCTCAATATGGATTCTAATTGAGTTTGTTTCTTTTAGCATGCACATGGTTTTTACACTGACAATTGTGGTTCTATGTATACTTTCTGAGAAAGATCTGACTAGGATAGGCTTAAGGGAGAGAGCTTACAGATGGAATGCTAAGTTGCTGGCAATGATAATGGGGGGAAGGAGGGAGGCCCTTCCCAATAGATAAAAAATTGATGGCAGCTGGAGCTCACAGCTCCATGGCTACTAGATGCTTATTAAGAGTATCTGGGAAAGGCCCATCAAGGATATACAGCCAACGCTAGATTCAGGGAATAATGAACAGAGCTTTAATTACAACATGGGATGGCACAATTAGACCAAGGCTTTTGGAATGTTCTTGTTTCTTTGCTTGATTTTTTTTTTAGATGTCCTTGATTTCCCTATATTGGCAGGAGGTAAAAAGGATATTTTTGTCATTTAGCAATGCTAAAATATAAGATTTTTTAAAGATGTAAAGAGAAAGGGGTCACAAGCCAGTCTCCTCAGATGTGGGGCTCCCACAAGAGAACTGATTTCAAGAGACATTTTAGCCCTTAAGGGAGATATGTTCATTGCTGGGTGGGCGTGGTGATGCACACCTTTAGTCCCAGCACTTGGGAGACAAAGATAGGTGGATCCCTGACCTTCACCAAGGTCAGCCTAATCTATAAAGTAAATCCAGGACAAGGATACACAGAGAAATCCTGTCTCAAAAGAAAAAAAATAGAGAGAGAGATGTTACTTATGAGAAATTATATATTTTAGGAACAAAGGGACCAAACACCAAAGAAGACAATACAGGCCCAGATGGTCCAGCTCACAGACTGTTCCAGCCAGGACTTCAATAAAGTTCTGAACTTTCCCATCCAAAGTCCAACTTTGGACTACAAACTGCTCAGGACATTCAAATTGCTGAACACATAGAGATTGGAGAACAAATGTTACTATTAACTTGCTTAACCATTTTTTTTTTCATTTTATCTGGGCCCCCAAACAGGTTTTCTACATCCCAATTCAGCAGGAGGCAATTTTGAGAGAGTGATACCCCATTCCCAAAAGGTGGGGTGGATGATTTTTTGGTCACTTGATATCTTATAAATGTTGTTTAGGGGGTTGGTTACAAATTGTAAATTATCTTGTTAAACAAGGCATAGGAGATTATATTCAAGTACTTTTCTACCTCTTTTTCTTTTCTGTATCCTTCTTGGGGGGGAAAGGACTTGAAAAGAAAAGGAGGGGGAATATATGTATATAATATAGAAATGATAAGATATAAGGGTATATTATTGAATCTGCTCTGAAATTTAAAACTATTGTTATTCTCCAAATAAGGTTATCTTTTTGACAAATTGGTATAGAATTTTGTGTATTGATAAAAAATGAGATTAATTTTCATTCATTGGTTTAGAATTTTATATTTTGACAAATTATGTATATTTCAACTCTTATTTAAGGTATTATGCCTATACAACTCATTTAAAAGTACAGGTTTACTTCCAATCCTTTTATGGGTTGCTATTTGCTATTGCAATCTATTTAGGAATTTGGGTGATACAGGTTGATGGCTGGCCAGTCAAGCTCCTGGTCATGTCAAATACTAGTCTTAATTTATCACAAAATAGGCTTACTAGGTTAAACAGATAATAAATGGTTAAAAATATACAGTTTGTTTTTTCAAAGATAGATAGATAATAGATAGATAGATTTACAAATAAAATAGTAGATGTCTTCAAAACTCTCAGAGGCATACAGAAAATTGCATTTAAAGATGTTTTTATTAATAATTGTTTGACTTAAGACAGTCAGCTCCTAAAAGATATACCTTAAACTAAAAAAAAAAAAAAAAAAAAAAAAAAAAAACAGAAAGGGTAGAGGATGGGGGGATGAGGGAGAAGAGAGTGGAAGTGTGGGACTGGAGGGGGGAGTAGGGAGGGAATTGTGATTGAGATGTAACTTGAAGAAATAAAAAATAAATTAAAAAAAAGACAGTCAGCTCCTGACAGCTCCCATTTGACTTGGAAGAAGACAATGAGCATCAAAAAGAAATCTCCCATCAGGAGATAATTCCTACTGGGCAAAGATGCACCTGCTCTCTCAACAGACTATATACAGTACAAAGACGGACCAGAGCTCAATACAGGTAAATTGATGGCCTGATTCTGCAAAGACAGAATGAGAAAAGTCGTTATTTCTGCTACACAATTTAGTCTGTGAGAAATGCTTGGCCAGAAGGCTGAAGATGATGCTCCAATGGTATTGAGATATTTGGGACTGTCTAGGCAACAAACTGTCATATTTCTTTTGGGAAGCTGCCCAATTGTGTTTCCTACTCAAATAATAACTTTATTCCTTCTTATGTCTTTGATGGGGTTGAAGGCATAATAGACATAAAATTTCAATTAAACTTGAGTTATTTAGGATTTAAAAGAAAATATAGGATATGATAGAAAATATTTAGGTTCAGAACTTTAGACATACCAAGACAGATAATTTTTTCTTCTCCAAGATTGCCTGATACAAATAGACTAAGTATTATATGTATACATTTTATATATGGTTTTCTTGATTGTTTCATATTTATTCTTTTTTTGTTTGTTTTGTTTTGTTTTTTTGAGACAGGGTTTCTCTGTGTAGCCCTGGCTGTCCTGGACTCACTTTGTAGACCAGGCTGGCCTTGAATTCGAAAAGCTCCGCCTGCCTCTGCCTCCCAAGTGCTGGGATTAAAGGCATGCGCCACCACCACCCGGCTCATATTTATTCTTATTGGTTTTACTATGAGTTTAAAAATTTAGCCTTTTGGGGCTGGAGAGGTGGCTCAGAGGTTAAGAGCACTGGCTGTTCTTCCCAAGGTCCTGAGTTCAATTCCCAGCAACCACATGGTGGCTCACAGCCATCTACATTGAGATCTGCCTGGGCATATATGTACAGCAAATACTGTATACATAACAAATAAAAAATGCTTTAAAAAATTTAGCCTTTTTTTTTTAAAGATTTATTTATTATGTATACAGTGTTCTGTCTGCAGGTATATCGGCAGGCCAGAAGAGGGCACCAGTTTTCATTATAGATGGTTATGAGCCACCATGTGGTTGCTGGGAATTGAACTCATGACCTCTGGAAGAGCAGCCAGTGCTCTTAACCGCTGAGCCATCTCTCCAGCCCAAAATTTAGCCTTTTTATTAGACAAAAGGAGGGAAATGATAGGGTGATGTTAAGCATTCTAAATGTTAATTGGTCCTGCTTGCTGTCTGTTACTTGCATTATCTCTGATTGGTTAAATAAATGCTGAGGCCTGATGATTGGGCAAAGATGGAGGTAGGCAGGACTAAGGTGCCCTCGGGCTTCTGAGAGAGAGAGCTTCTTGGGAAAGAGAAGCCAGGAGCAGGCAAGGAGGACACACACCATGGGTTATAGAAAAGAAGATCATTCCACGTGGCCTGGAACATCGGCATAGCGTGGACAATAGCAGTCCAAAGGGACGTATGAATATATAGGGTTGTATTTGGGTAACAGAATTATGAGCTAGCTTAGATGGACTAGGATTATACAATTCAGGCCAAGGCTTGTTAAAATCCATCCCGTGTCTATGTATTCATTTATAATGATGGGTTAAGGATTAACCACCACCGAACAATTAAATACACTATAAATTCTAAATAATAATTGAATTAGCCATTTTTTTCCTACAGGAGAGCATTATTGGAATTGGGCAAAGAAAAAATCAGGCTGCAGGCAAGCCTTTAGGGCATTTTCTTAATTAGTGATTGGTGGGGGAGGCCCCACCCATTGATTATGGGTTGAGCCTCCCCTGGCTGGAGGTTCTGGGGTTTCTTTTGTTGTTGTTTTTGTTTTTTTCTTTTTTGGGGGTGGTGGTTTCAAGACACAGTTTCTCTGTGTAAAAGCCTTGGCTGTCCTGGAATTTGCTTTGTAGACTAGACTGGCCTCAAACTCACAGAGATCCACCTCTGTGGTAGAAGTTAGGCCTCTTACTAAATTAGGATGCAGTTCAACTTGGCATCTAGCATCACATAAAATTTGGCATCCCTTTGGCTCACTGAAATGGACAGAGAGAAGTTGAGACCATAGTTCTGTGACCTGCACTATTAAAGGGGCTTGGCTAAGAACTGCCCTGTTGAAAGGGTGTAGCTAAGAAATCATACAAGAGGACTGCTGAAGAGAGAGTTCCTTAAAGGTGTCTGTCCTGGGGCTCCAGAGCAGAGTTTGAAATCCACCTGAGTAGCTCTCAGTTTGACAGTGGGAACAGACTGACTTTATAAACTGGTCACAATTTGGTGGTTGAAATAAGATGGCGAACATCAGACCCAGTGGACACTAAGTTTGAAAGGAACTGCCTGCAGGACAGCCGTAAATCAGGTTATCCTGAATGGACCTATGCTAAGAATATTAATATCCTTTTAAGGAAATTAAAATAGGGTTAGTTAGGTGTTCATAGATAGATGTTGGAAAGGTACTAATAACGATAAGGGTTGGAAATAAAAATATTCAGTTACACACCTGCCTCTGCCTCCCAAGTGCTTGAGTGTGGAGATTAAAGGCATGCACCACCATACCTGGCAAAGAAATTATTATTATTATTTTTTTTTAGGTTTTTCAAGACAGGGTTTCTCTGTGTATCCTTGACTGTCCTGGCCTCACTTTGTAGACCAGGCTGGCCTTGAACTCACAGAGATCTGCCTGCCTCTGCCTCCCGAGTGCTGGGATTAAAGGCGTGCGCCACCATGCCCGGCTCCAAGAAATTATTTTTAAATTATTTATTTGTTTATTTTACCTGCCTGAATGACTGTGTGAGGGTGTCAAATCACTTGGAGCTGGACACATTCAGTTATGAGCTGCCATATGGGTGTTAGGAATTGAACCTGGGTCTTCTGGGAGGGCA
>CAJQZJ010001061.1:527168-582232 GCA_907164525.1 Lophiomys imhausi
CTGCCATATGGGTGTTAGGAATTGAACCTGGGTCTTCTGGGAGGGCAGCCAGTGCTCTTAACTACTGAGCAATCTCTCCAGCCCTGTACCTGGGTTCTATAAGAAAGCAGGCTGAGCAAGCCATGGAGAGAAAGCCAGGAAGCAGCACCCCTCCATGGCCTCTGCATCAACTCCTACCTCCAGATTCCTACCCTGTTTGAGTTCCTGCCTTGGCTATCTTCAGTGATGGACTATGGATGTGGAAGCTTAAGCCAAACAAATCTTTTCCTCTCCAACCTGCTTTGGTCGTGATGTCTTGTCACAGCAATAGTCACCTAAGACCCTGGCTGGTTAATCCAAGCATTAGAGAATTACTGTTGTTACACAGACAAACAGCAAATGGACTCCTAGGCCAACATGATCCACTTTTTCTCAACACAAGGACTCTCTTCTGTTCCCCACAGACAGGGGAGCTGTCTGATCCTCTCCCATCAGCCAGACACCATGACTTGGTAGGACACACTAGCTGATTGTGGCCAGTTCCTGAGGCCAGGAAGGCAGACGGTCAGGAAAGTTCCTGGGATGTGTTCAGAATAAGCATTTCCTCTTAGACCAAATCAGTGCCACCTGGCATGAGTGGGAGGCCGAACCCTAGTGGGACACTTGAGGGTTCACCCCCTCAAGGTGCACTATGAGGGAGAGGCACACAGTCAAGAGCTGGTGTGGAGTCGGAGGCCTAAAGCAAGGACATGTATGACCTCTCACCCAGGGTCAGTTTTTCTCACACAGCCTTGGACTTCAGTCCCTCAGACAGGCCCTATCTGGGTCAACCAGAAGCCAGACAGGTGTGTGCCCCCTTCCTACACAGGTCCAGGCAGATCTGCTGCCCAGAGCTGACAATGATTAACTACCCAGGCCTTCCCCAGGGCATCAGCAGTGCCTAGTGGGCCAGTGTCTGAAAGGTGGGCAGAATACCTTCCCCAAAGCACCTCAGTATCCCACAAACCCTACCTGGACCCAGAGCAGGTGTGGGTGTGGATAGGAGCCCTGCCATTATGGCCCATTACCTGAGTGCCCAGGTGTGGTAGAAGTCAGGTCTCCTTAGTGAAATTGGTAGGCAGTTCAGATTAATATATGGCAGCACACAGAGAGGAGCTTGTTGATCTTAACAGAGCCAGTTGCGGCCAAATGATATGCCTTGTTGAAGGAGTGTTGCTAAGGAAACTTGCAAACCACACAGATGATGTCATTTGCCATGAGAAGCAATGAGCTGATGAGTTTCACAGGAGGTCTTGTGAACCTTTGAGACCACCGAGGATCACAAGAGAATGCCACAGAGACTCCATATAAGCCAGAGAGTTACAGTCTCGCTCTCCTTTCTCCTGCCCTCTTTGACTGAGAGACCATATTGAAGAACACCACAAGGTACACCATTAACAGAATTTAGACTGCTATAGCCCAAGGCAAAGGCATAGCATTCTTGAGGCATCAGAGCACTGGAAATGTGACTGAGGCAAGCAGAGTTACAAAGCTGCCTGGAGAAGCTTGGGACTGGCCCGGCCCAAAGAGACCTTGGAGGCAAATCTTAACTGATTGAAAAGGCCACCCTCAGTTGGCAGTTGGGACTGACTGATTTTATAAACTGGCCATAATTTGGTGGTGAAAATAAACTGGCCTAACGAACTGACAAAATAAGGCTCAACAGACTTTAAGCTTGAAAGACCTAATGGGACTGCTGTAAGCCAAGCCATCCTACATGGACCTATGCTAAGAGTATTAATATCCTTTTAAGAAAGTTAAAATGGTGTTAAGGGGTTTTACATAGGTATTAGAGTGTTAGTATATAATACTTGTTAAGTATTAATAAATATAAGTTTTGGTAAATAAAAATATTGTTACACCCAGGGATGGACTGTACAGGGTAACTGTGCCTCCTTCACATTGCACAATTCAATGTGATGTAAGAAACTTTTTTGTTGTTTTGGCTCTTTGATACAGGGTCTCTCACATGGTCAGATTGGCATTGAACTCACAGCAGTCCTCCTGCTTCAGCTTCCACAGTAATGGTATTATATGGGCAAGCCTAGTTCATAAAAAACAAATTCTTAGCTGAGCATAGTGCCACATGCCTTTGTTTTCAGCACTCAGGAGGCAGAGGCTGGCAGAACACAGTGAGTTCAAGGCCAGCCTAGTCTACATAGCAAGTTCCAGGTGACCTAGGACTACATAGTGAGGCCTTATCTCAAAAATTTTTTTCTTCAAGTTTGAGGATGGTTCCTGAGTTGGACTAGAATGAACTCAAGACTAGCCTGGCCTACCTACATAGTGGCACCCCCCTCTATATTATTAGCTACTGTCATTGCCTGATCTGTCCCCATGTCTAAAATATACCTAACTCAGCTTCTCTACTCTGTCCATATTGTACAGAGAGGTCCAGCAAATCCAATTCCCATGACTCAGGAAAAAAGACAGGGAATATTATGGGAACATTGAAAGAGAAGGGAGTCCCTCACCCAAGAGTCCATGTGAAGTCCCTGGCCAGCTGAACACCTAGAACTCTAACAAAATTAACACTTCCATAAGGCCTTTCTCCCTTTTCCAGCTATAAGCCTACAATCTGCTAGGAATCCCACAGGAGAATCCATTTACAAGGAAAAGAAACATTCTAGCCACTTGTACAATTCTAATGGCTCCTGGTTTTTCTTTATGGGGGTATAATTCCATCCAAGACACTCTGGAGCCACCTTATTTCATTTGACAGAAGGAGAAAGAAGAAAAATAATGGTGTCTTAGTGAACAGTCTTTTGAAATTAACTTGACAGCCACCAAAATGGTATATATGGCCAATGCCAAGACATGTGATGGTGACTCTTCCTTGAGAAGCTCATTCCACACCTAAATGTCTAATTCTTAGCCTGAGCCTCTCTCTCTAGATGACTTGCTTAAATCTGTCTAAATGTCTTTTAATAAACAGTTCCTCTTGGGCTGGAGAGATGGCTCAGCGGTTGAGAGCACTGGCTGCTCTTCAAGAGGTCATGAGTTCAATTCCCAGCAACCACATGGTGGCTCACAACCATCCATAATGAAACCCGGTGCCCTCTTCTGGTCTGTAGATATACCTGCAGACAGAACACTGTATACATAATAAATAAATAAATCTTTTTTTTAAAAAATAAATAAATAAAATAAACAGTTCCTCTTTTTAAATTTATATATATTGTGATGGTTTGAGTAGGAATGGCCCCCATAGGCCCATATATTTGAATGCTTAGTCACCAGGGAGTGGAATTGTTTGAAAAGATTAGAAGCTGTGGCCTAGCCGGGCGGTGGTGGCGCACGCCTTTAATCCCAGCACTTGGGAGGCAGAGGCAGGCGGATCTTTGTGAGTTCGAGGCCAGCCTGGTCTACAAAGCGAGTCCAGGACAGCCAGAGCTACACAGAGAAACCCTGTCTCGAAAAACAAAAAAAAAAAAAAAAAAAAAGAAGCTGTGGCCTTGTTTCAGGAAGTATGTCACTGGGGGTGGGCTTTGAGGTTTCAGAAGCCCATGTCAGGTTCAGGCTCTCTTTCTCTCCTCTCTCCCTCCTTTTCCTCCACTTGTCTGTTGGCCTGTGGATCAAGGATGTAGCTCTCAGCTACTGCTCCAGCACCATGCATGCTGCCATATTGCCCGCCATGATGATAAAGGACTAAACCTTTGAAACTGTTAGCAAGGCCCCAATTAAATGCTTTCTTATAGAATCGCCTTGGTCATGGTGGCTCTTCACAGCAATAGAATAGTGACTAAGACACACACACACACACATACACACTTGAGGCACGATGTTCATTTGGAGGACAGAGGACATCTTGCAGGAGTCTGCTTTCTGTTTCTACCATGTGGGTCTCAGGGTCAGGTCATCAGGCTTGGAGCCAAGTGCCTTTATGCCGAGTCATTTTTCCACTCTGTGAATATTGAAAAGCTGACATTTATGCTTTCTGGCATGATTTTCTTTTTTTCTTGAGCATCTTTCTACTTTTAATAAAAATTCCATCTCTGCTCCATGCTGGCCTCTTCTAGAATTCTTTTCTGTGTTGAAGCTACAAATCTTGGGTTTGCCTAAGTCATGGTCGGGAGATCTTTAAGGTTGCTGGGGAGAACAGTGTGGAGCTCTGTTCGTGTCACTGATGACATCCAGACATGTGCTGTTGCTGCAGCCTAGACACATGTTCAGACCTCCACCTCCACCAAAGCCACAGGCTTCCTTACCACTCAGACTTCAAAGCTCAGAAGGAAATGTCTGGGCCTCTCTTCGGGGATCTACATGGGAATGGGGCTGAACTCTTGTGTCTGAGTAACTGCCTAGCTACAGGAAGCCTTGGGTTTAGTTCCAGTACCAAAAACTGATCTGACATGACAACAGGAATAGAAATCCTCCCACCTGATAATAAGGTAGTTCTTGAGTGCTTACAATGTACCACCTGCTCCTAGATGTTTTACTTAATTCACATTATAATAATCATTTCATCCTTAATAGATGTCACCATTTTGCTGATGGTGATTATTTTGTTTGTCTTTGGGACAGAATCCTACTCCTGCCCACTCACAGAACTGTAGTCGACCCTGTGGTACAGCTGCTGGCATCACAACTGTGGCTGGCATGGAACTCCTCCTAACAGGCCAGCCTGACATGAAATTCCTGGCAACCCTCCTGTCTCCCAAGGACTGAAGTGCACCACAGGCCTGTTCATCTCTGTATCTTTTTTGCAGATGGGGAAACTGAAACATTGACTGACCAACATAATACAGACTGGGCCAGAGAACATGCAAAGACCTTGAAAGGTGATGGAGGGAGAAGGACCATGAGTTCAAGGTCACCCTCAGTTATATAGACAATTGGAATCTAGCCTGGGCTACAGGATACTAAGTCTCAAATCTCCGAAAGCTGGGTGAGATTATTCAGGTCTGTGGTCACAGCTACTCAGAAGGCTGAGGTCAAAGGACAGCAAATTCAGTGTGCTGGGCAACTGAATGAGTCCAGTGGCCAACTGATCAATTTCTGACACCATTTCAAAACAAAAGACCTGAAGATGCAGCTAAATTGGAGAGTACTGTAGCATTTGCTTAGCATTCATGACGCCCTAAACTAAAATAATCCATTTGGTATGACGGTACATCTCTCTAGCCCCACAAGGTTTGTATGTTTGTTTAAATGATTTACTTTGTTTGGATGTCTTGCCTGCATGTGCCTGTCTACAACATATATGCAGGGCCAGTGGAGGCCAAAAGAGGGCGCTAGTATTCTTGTAAACACGAGTTACAAAGGGGTGTGAACCACCATACTAGTGCTAAGAATCAAACCTGGGCATGAGCGCAGGCACCCAAGCCGACTACAAAATGTTAGATCCCCTGGAGCCAGAGTTACAGGCAGTGGTAAGCTACCAGTAATGAGAGCTGAATCTATGTCCCCAGCAAGACCAGCACAGGCTCTTAACTGCCTTCTCACCAGTCCCTTACAAGGTTTTTTTGGTTTGCTTTGGTTTGGGTTTTGATTTTCATTTAGTTATATTAGGGCAATGCATGTGAGTGTGCCATGGTGTGTGTACAGATAAAAGAACTTCCAGAATTCATTCTTCTCTTTTCACCAAGTGGGCTCCAAGAATTGAACCCTGGTAGTCAAGCTTAGCAAGTATCCTTACCCAGCAATTATATGATAGATGTATATATTTATATATAAAATATATATGTATATATTATTTATGGGGGTTGTTTTGGGGTTGAGTTTTTGAGTTTCTTCTTGTAGCTCTGGCTGGCCTGCAACTCACTCTGTAGACCAGGCTGGCCTGGAACTCACAAAGATCTGCCTGCTTCTACCTCCTGAGGGCTGGGACTAAAGGCATGTGCCACTACCACCCAGCCTGTTATGGACTTTTTTGACTGCATGTATGTCTGTGTACCTTTGGCATGCCTGGTCTCTAGGGAACCCACTGCATGTTCTTCTAGAGAAACCAAATTTAATCCCCATCATCCACCATATGGCAGCTCATAGTAACTCCAGTTCCAGGAGATCTGACACACTTTTCAGCCTTCACTAGGCATGTGGTACACACATACACATAAACTTTTCTTTTTAAGGTCTTTCCCAGTTGAAGTAGTTCAGGTGCTGAGGATGGCCTGATTTTCATGGGTTTTGTTCTAGTTTTGTTTGCATCTTTATGGCTGGCCTGGTCTACTCAAGAGAAAGGTCTGCCTCTACCTTTAAGGGGTGCACCACCACACACAGCTACTTTCTGGATCATTTTAAGGGCCTCATATGCATGACTTCTTCCTTCTCATTTTAGTTCAGACTGGATGTCTTCTACTGCGGGCCATGTCCACTTCCTCTCCACTGACTCGTCCCATAGGTTCTGAGATTCTGATCACAGAAGGCGATTGATTTTGGACTCCTTCCTTAAGTATGCTACCCCAACAACCATAGGAGAGCAAGCCAGCACTCCAGTCTCATCTTCTGCATCAAATCTACTTGCCAAGTCCAATCAAATGGAGAGGACATGAGCCACTTGTTCCTTCTGGGCAGTCAACTTTACCTAAGCACAGCATTGGCCATGTAAAAACCCTCATCCCTGGTGTGTTCTCAGGTAGAATGCCCTTCAACTGTTTTCAGGGGATACACCCACACAGAGTGGGGGACAAATGTCTCTCTGGAATATCTTCATTCCTGTCAGGATGGCTACAACAAACACTATAAAAAGAATACAAGGGGCTGGAGATGTAATTCAGTTGGAAAAATGCTTGGCTAGCATGCACATAGCCTGGGCTCAGTCTTCCAAAATAGAGAAAACTGGGCATGGTGGTGTGCTCCTGTAATCTCAGAAAATGGGAGGTGAAGACAAGGACAAGTTAGTTCAAGGTCATCCTCAGCTTTGCAATTTGGAATCTGCTTGAACTTTATGAGACCCTGTGTCAAAATGATCAAAAACGGGCTGACCAGAAGACTCTTGCTAGTAAATGGGACAACCAAAGTTCAAGTCCCAAGACCTACATAGTGGAAATAGGGAACCGGCGTCAAGTCGTCCTCTTGCAAATGCACACTCATAACATCCCTACAAGGCAATGTTTTTTGTTTTGGTTGTTTCAAGACAGGGTTTCTCTGTGTAGACCAAGCTGGCCTTGAACTCACGAAGATCCACCTGCCTCTGCCTCTGCCTCCCAAGTGCTGTGAGTTCAAGGCCAGCCTCGGGTCACAAAGTCCAGGACAGTCAAGGATACACAAAGAACGCCCATGTAAATAGCACATTCACTTCTTACCTTTTTCAATTTCTGAAAGAGCAGGCAAACGTTGAGCTTTTTCCATTTCTATTAATATTCTCAATCTGATATAATTCAGGCTGTCACCCACCAACAATATGGAAATATTCCTGTATTAAGACTGTAACTCGCCGGGCGGTGGTGGCGCACGCCTTTAATCCCAGCACTTGGGAGGCAGAGGCAGGCGGATCCAGCCTGGTCTACAAGAGTCTAGGACAGCCAGAGCTGCTATACAGAGAAACCCTGTCTCGAAAAACCAAAAAAAAAAAAAAAACAAAACTGTAACTCATTTTTCTCTTTGTAAATTTTTATTTTTGTTTTTTTTAAGACAGGGTTTCTCTATGTATCAAGCCCTGGCTGTCCTGGATTCTTTTATAGACTAGGCTGGCTTTGAACTCATAGAGATCCACCTGCCTCTGCCTTTGTGGGATTAAAGGCTTGCTGTTTTGTCTGAATGCATGTATACTGTATGTATGATTGGTACCTTCAAAGGTCCTAAGAGGTCATTGAATTCCCTGGAACTGGATTAAAGTTGAGTAACCAGGTGGGTGATGGGAACTACCTCTGGTACTCTGCAAGAACATTAAGTGCTTAACTGCTGGGCAGTTTCTCAAACCACAATAATTTATCTGAAATAAACTGCATGTGTATTTCCCCTTGTTGGATACCTGTACACATCTATACCTTGTACTGCAGAGGTCAGAAGATGGCAACAGATTCCCTGGGACTGGAGTTATGTGGGTTCTGGTAATCAAACTTTGGTGCTCAGGAAGAACAATGGGCCACCAAACTCAGATGGAAGAACTCAGCAATCTCTTTAGTTTGTGGGGTTTTGGTTTTTAAGACAGGGTTTCTTTGTGTAATAGCCCTGGCTGTCCTAGAACTCACTCTACAGATCAAGCTGCCCTGGAACTCAGAGATCTGCCTGCCTCTGTCTCACAAGGGTTTGGATTATTGAAGGTGTGCACCACCACACCCAGGTTTTGTTTTTGTTTAATAGTGTACCCAGGCAATAATGTTCTACCACAGAAGTAGAACTGACAGCATCTTAAACTAAAGATGCAAAAAATGTTACACTTGGTCAATTAATGCCATGTTTAGAAACCAATGATTGAAAATCATAGTTAATGTTTACAAATAACTACACTAAGTTTCATGATGATTATGGTACCCAACCAAGAATGTTACAAGTAGGAATATTTATTTCTATCATGATTTTCCTACAGTAAAGGCCATGTGATCCAGGAAGCAAAGATTTTACTTGCTAGGTGGATACACTTGGTTCTGTGGTAAAGAAAACAAAACCTGTTGGGAGACCCCAAGCTCACCAGAGGGCAGACATCCCAGTGCACATTCGTGCACATGAGCAGACGAAAACACATGGACTATAGAGAAATACAATTTTAATCAAACAGGAAGGTAAACTCTAGGTGTCTGTCATCCTTGTGTCTAAAAATTAGAAACCAGTGGAGACAAACTGTTGAAAGAAGGCAGTTTCCCAAAATACTTGTGACAGTTACAAAAAAATAAAAAATAAAAAAAACTTTAATGGAAATGTTAAACATGAAAATAGAAGTCTGAGAGTTGTAAAAAAGTGTATAAAAAGCCCCCAAATGTGTCAAAATTGTTTTTCTACAAAATAGCACCAGTAATTAGACTAAAAGGTGTTAAAAACCATTTTGACAGCATTTCTGAAATGCAGCTTATCTCATCTCCAGTGATGCCCTAAAAAAGAACGCCCCTTAAAAACATAATATATCTATCATTGGGTAAAAAGGTTTTAAAATCTCCAGAAGATCCAAGTTTTTCATTGTCATTTCCTCATCATCTCTTAGATAAGGGAGAGCAATGTACTTCTGGCTCTGGCTTCTGAGGAGGAATTAGGGGATCATATTTATCTGGTGACCTGAGCTGTTGGGGGCGGGGTCCATCATTTAGAGAGAGGGAGTAAGGAGTAGTTTCCCTAAGCTCCCTCCTTCATTCATGTCCCTCAGGAAGAGGGGCCACCCCTTCCTGAGCTCCAAACAACACTATTCCAGTCTTCTTGAGGATTAGCTACAGGGGCCCCTGCCCAGGGAATCTTGGGGAAAATAGCCCTGAATGTGATAATGACATCATCCCTGCTGACATCATCATCATACTGGGAAATGCTACAAGACCAATAGGACTCCAGCCCTTGTAACTAAGCAAGGGGAAGGTGCCAGTAAGACTTAAGACATAAACATCGCCTTTTCATCTTCTACTAATCCTAGGAAAAAAATCAAAAACAAAAACAAAATTTAAAAAAAAACTTAGCCGGGCGTGGTGGTGCACGCCTTTAATCTCAGCACTTGGGAGGCAGAGGCAGGCAGATCTTTGTGAGTTCAAGGCCAGCCTGGTCTACAAAGTGAGTCCAGGACAGCCAGGGCTACACAGAGAAACCCTGTCTCGAAAACAAACAAACAAACAAAAAAAACTTCTGGCCCCTTGACCTTGTTCATCTGAGCCCACATCAACATTAGCACCTGCTGGTGAACATGGAACACAGGCTGTTTAAAAACAAAATCTCAAGTGATTTTGCAGCATTAACCTGAGTAGTCGAAGAGCTGTCGTTTTGGTATCTTAGGGAAAGAAGCTGCCTTACTACCTACTTCAAGTTTTAAGGTTTCAGGATGAGAACACATGAAGCACCGTTTCAGGCTACTCTAAGCAGCCAGGGCTGAGCTGTTCGTGAGGAGGGAGCACCTTGGGCTCCCCTGCAAGGGCCAGGAGGCTCTGCTCCCACTGAGCAGGAGAAAGCTGAGGTACAGGGAGGTGAGGCCCCACACAGGTGAGCTGAGGAAGTGGAGAGGTGAGGTGACTTAAGGGAGGGGGTGTCTGGCTCTGACCAAAAGCACCTCCAGTCCTGGGCAGAACTATTCACATGCAAAGTAGTCTTTCAAGGGGGCAAAGAGGTGTCTGATGACTGGCACACTCCAGGACCTTCCCAGCAGCTTCTGCCGAGCACCACGGCCCATGTTGGACACATCTGTGTAGTGTGCAGGAAAGCCAAAGATCCTTTCGAGCTCAGTGCACCACAAAACATCGTCCCTGCCATTCATGACTACAGGGAAAAGCTGGTTTTTCCCCTGTCTGATGGAGTTCGACTTGGTGGTTATTGTCTGCACTTTCTTTACCTTTGCTGTCCTACTGAACTCCAAGCAGTCCTGCAGCTCGAGTCTATCATTCTTTGAAGCTATCACGGGCCTGTTCATCCCAGGTAGGTTACCCCAGAAGTAGCGGGCCCTGTGAGCAGCAGAAACCTTGATGGCATCGATCATCACTGGGTTACACTGCAGGAAGAGAAAGGGGGCTGCTGGACACACCAAGACTCAGGCATCAGTCGGCCCAGGTCTGACCTGACAGGTGACAAGGCTTTCCTAGCTATACACGAGGCAAAGAGACACCAGTTCCCACCCAGAGGCTGGCTGGAGCAGAGCTGGCCTGTGTTCAGAGCAACAGAACAGGGACCAAAACAGAAGTTGGTCCCAGGAGTTGAGTGTTGCTGTGACAGGCCTGACCATGCTGCTTGCTGGCAAAATGCGGAGTTTGGAACTTTGAATAGAAAAGTGCCTGAATGCTAAAGTTTACAAGTGGCCCATAGCTGGGTGTGGTGGCGCACGCCTTTAATCCCAGCACTTGGAAGTCAGAGGCAGGAAGATCTCTGAGCTCCAGGCCAGCTTGGTCTACCGAGTGAGTTCCAGGACAGCCAGGGCTACACAGAGAAACCCTCTTTCGAAAAACAACAACAAAAAAAAGTGGGTCATACTAGGAGGATCATGGACAGTAATGCCGAGATCGATGTGGACCCAGTTTAGGAAGTATCAGAGGGAAGAATACTATTAAATGGTGTAGAGATCATTCTTGTGATATTTTGCCAAAGAATGTGGCTGCTTTCTGCTCTTATCCTAAAAAATTTGCCTGAGGTTAAATTGAAGAGTTTCGGGTTAAGTGCTTTGACAGAGAAGATTCTAAGATGGCTGTGTAGTGTGGTAATCAGTAATCATTCTTTTTTTTTTTTTTTTTTTTTTTTTTTTTGGTTTTTTTTCGAGACAGGGTTTCTCTGAATATCTCTGGCTGTCCTGGACTCGCTTTGTAGACCAGGCTGGCCTCGAACTCACAAAGATCCGCCTGCCTCTGCCTCCCAAGTGCTGGGATTAAAGGCGTGCGCCACCACCGCCTGGCGCAGTAATCATTCTTATGTAGATCTATAATGAAAAGGACCAAGCTGGATAAAGAGAAATAGAAAATGTACAGTTTGAGGAGAAAGCACCAGGAAGTATAATGGAGCTAAGTCCAGTGCCCAAGGAGATAAAAAGCTTAAAGAAAAGCATCAGTTAGCTAGAATAAAGGGAGTGGTGACTTCAGGGCAAGATCCTACCTAACTTTATTTCCAGCCTGTGAAAATGAATTAAAAAAGAGCTTAAGTAGTGAAGGAAGCCATCAACAACAGAAAACTGATGCAAATGTAATTGAACAAGAGGGTGAAAGTTCCAGACCCCCCCCCCCAACAGCAGCACTTGACAGCTTAGGGCATATTGTTCTGGCTTTAGAGTCAAAAATACAAGAAAGGAGTTGTGGAATCTTCTTCCATGGCTAAGGAAAGCCATTGAGGTCAGGTGTGTCTCGGGGTGCTCCTTCAGAGAGGCCCAGAGAGGCCATTAAGCGAAGTTGTGAAGATGAAGCCTGGATTGTGTTGGAGATCCCAAGATACTGGAGATGCCAGAGCTATGAGCTACCTGCCAGTGAGCGCTGTAGACCAGGTGTGAAGTCAGTCCAAGAGAGAGAAATATGTTGTATTCAACAAAGCTGAAAGGAGCTGATCTGAAGAGCCCTTTGACATCAAACATGGAAATGCAGAATTTGGAGTTTGTCCTGCTGTTTTTCAGTTTGCTATGGTTTAGTATTTCCTCACTATACCTTTCTTCTCTTCTGGAATGGTAATGTATATTCTGTGCCATTATATGTTGGAAGAATGTGATCTGCATTTTGATTTTGATTTTACAAGGGGTTACAGTTAAGAGACTGCCAGGAGTCTCAAAAGGGATTTTTTGAACTTTTTTTTTTTTTTGGTTTTTCGAGACAGGGTTTCTCTGAATATCTCTGGCTGTCCTGGACTTGCTTTGTAGACCAAGCTGGCCTCGAACTCACAAAGATCCGCCTGCCTCTGCCTCCCAAGTGCTGGGATTAAAGGCGTGCGCCACCAACGCCCGGCTTTTGAACTTTTAAATAGTGTTAAATCCTTGAAAGACTACGGGAACTTTTTAAGTTAGATAATGCACTTTGCATTATGATACGACTACAACCCTACAAGCAGGAGAGGCAAAGAGTAGAATGTGCTAGTTTGAATATGAATGTCCTCATAGACTCATATTTGAATGCTTAGTTACCAGGGAGTTGAACTGTTTGAAAGGATTAGAAGGATTAAGAGGTGTGCCCTTTTGTAGGAAGTGTGTCACTGGGGGTGGGCTTTCAGGTTTCAAAAGCCCATGCCAGGCCCAGTCTCTCTCTCTCTTCCTGTTGCCTGTGGATCTGGATAAAGAACTCTCGGCTACTTCACTAGTACCATGCCTGCCTACATGCTGTCATGCTCCCCACCATGATGGTAATGGACTAAACCTCTGAAACTTTAAACCAGTCTCCACTTAAATGCTTTCTCTTATAATAGTTGCCTTGGTCATGTGTCTCTTCACAGCAATAGAACAGTGACTAAGATAGATAATCTCTTCCTGTGAGTGGTGGGGAACAAGTCAGATAAAATCAGCCCACTGAGTTGTGCCAATGACAGAATGTTTAAAGATAGAGGTACTTCACATCAAAATCTGCTAAATCAAATTCTAGTTGCAGAAAGATAGTATGGGCTATGCATAGCTCAGGACACCCAGCCACAAGTGCCATATGACAGTTGGAAAATAGCCAATTATATCACTTCTGAGGCCAAAGATGTAAAATTTTAAAGAAAACCAAAGTACAATCCAGGTGCAGTGGTACACACCTGTAATCCTGGCACTTTAGCGGATACATGAAGACAAAAGTTGAAGAAAAGCCTAGGGTACACAAGACTCTGTCTTTTTTTTTTTTTTTTTTTTTTTTTGGTTTTTCGAGACAGGGTTTCTCTGTATAACAGCTCTGGCTGTCCTGGACTCACTTTGTAGACCAGGCTGGCCTTGAACTCACAGAGATCTGCCTGCCTCTGCCTCCCAAGTGCTGGGATTAAAGGCGTGTGCCACCACCGCCCGGCTACAAGACTCTGTCTTAAACAAACAAACAAACATGGGGCTGGAGAGATGGTTCAGTATTAATGAGCATTGACTGCTCTTCTAGAGGTCCCAAGACCAATTCCCAGCAACCACATAGTGACTCACAACCATCTATAATGGGACCTAATGCCCTCTTCTTGGATGCAGATGTACATACTCATATACATGAAATGCATAAACTTAAAAAGAAAGAAAGAAGAGAAAATAAAGAAGGGCAGGAGAGATGGCTAAGTAGTTAAGAGCACTGGCTGCTCTTCTGGAGGACCCATGTTTAAATCCCAGCACACATATGGCAATTCAAATCTGTCTGTAACTCCAGCTCCACGGGATCTGACACCCTTACACAGACATACATCCAGGCAAAACACCAATGCACATGAAATAAATACATTTTTTAAAGGAAAGAAAAGGAAGGAAGAAAAGAGAGAGAGAAATCCAAAAACCTATTTACTACAATGTTGGATATATATCAAGTGGTGTGCTGTATCCTTCATCCCCAGATCTACCCACAAACCAGGGAATCATTCCTACCTGTCACCACTCAGTAGCCTTCAATGCCAACATGGGCTCCCTGACCCAAGTAGTCTTGACACTTGACACTCACCTCCAGGAATCGTGAGATGTCCCTCTTGTCACCAACCTCCATGGCTACCACATTCTCAAACATCCAGAAGAACGGACGGTCATCACACTCCTCAGGGCGTGAGTAATTTAGCAATCGGTAAAATTCAAAGAAGAGCCGCCCAGTGCCCTCTGCATCCAAAAAAGAGCACAGGGTTTGATGGAAAGCTTCAGCACAGGCCTCCACATTCCAGAGACCAAGAGAATCCACCATGTCTCATCAGTAAAGCCAATGCCCTCACCTCCCAACCCCTTTAGTCCCTTGGAATGACCAGACAAGAACACAGGGAGCAGCAGAACACTATTCACTGACATCTTTCTCTGAGGACTGAGGATTTAAAAGTGACGGGCGGTGCCTAAGGACAGAGGTGCTAAAAAAGAATGAACAGAAGCAAACAGCTTCTTCTCAGGCTGCCACACCTGGATCAGCATGCAAAGGTGCTAGGATCTTTGTGAGTCAAAACAAATGGCTTCTCACCAAACAAGCCTTTCCTGACAGGATTCACGCAGGCTAGATCATTGCAAGGGCTTCCACCAATCACCAGGTCGAATGGGCCCCAATCATCAATCTGAGGGAAAAACACAAAAGGCTGGGATAAGCCTGAGGAAGGAGGGAATGGAAGCCTTGATTCTGGGACAGGCAAGATGGCTTGGAGGGTTCAGGTACTTGCCATGACAGCCTGAAAACCTGAGTGCTATCCTCAAAACCCATGTAAATGTGGAAGGAGGAGAACGATTCCATAAAGCTGTCCTCTCATCTCCACATGTGTGCCGTGGTACTGGCCCACTCATCTATGAGCATATACTCATGCACCCACACACACATACAATAATAATAAATACAATAATAATAATGATGATGAAAATTGTTTTTAATTTAAAATAAAGAAAGCTTGGATTCTTAGCGAAGTTGCTAAGAAAACTCAGTTCTAGAAACTTGCTTGGTCAGTAACTCCAGTTCTAGCCCATGGAACCTC
The DNA here is from genome assembly GCA_907164525.1 of Lophiomys imhausi. Classification (NCBI taxonomy): domain Eukaryota; kingdom Metazoa; phylum Chordata; class Mammalia; order Rodentia; family Muridae; genus Lophiomys; species Lophiomys imhausi. The sequence continues at coordinate 542,310 of CAJQZJ010001061.1, forward strand.
AATACTCGTATTCCACTAAAAGAAATTACTCCTGAATTATTCCTATTTTAATCCCCTTTTCTGAAATGTCTCTGGTTTCTTCTACCCACAACCCTGGGCCTGGGGATGGAGGCAGCATGCTATGAAACCAGGGAAAGTCCAGGGTATAAAAGAGGGAGAAGGAAGATGAGATGAACCCAAGGAAAAAGGTGACCCTCACATTTCCCTTTGTGATGTTCCTGATGTCATCCACGTATTTGATTTGGCCTTCATGCTTAACGGTTCCCACAGCGATAGACTCTGCACAGACTTCTGAGGCAACATACTTTTCCACTTTAATACCCAACTCTTTGAGCACCAAGTACCCTGTGAAGGATCAAAGAGAAAAGTGAGGCCAAGAGGCCAAATGCAGGGCCACTGTGTCATCCTGAAGCAGCATGAAGACCCTCACTCCATCTCTGTCACTGTAGAGGATCCACGACAACCCCAGGGAACCTCAAAGCACTAGCCATATTGGCTATCTAATTCCATGTGCAGGAAACCTCACAAAATGGATAGCAACCAGGATTGAGGAAGATAGTTGTTGCCCACTTGACCATAAATGTATTTATGCAAGCAGAAGGAAAACTTTAAGAATAAAAGTTAAAATGCAAGAGCTAAAATAAGTGTGACCTTTTAAAGAGGCTGCACTGCATAAGCCACAGCTGACCTGAGAGTGCCATGCATGTTGACTGATTCCTGCATGTGTACAAACTGGAAAAAGTAGAGAGGAGCCAAGACTGAGGGGCACGGCCTGATTATCCCAACATCTGCATGTGTAGCCAGGACACTTTCAGATGCTTCAAAGGAGAGAAGTCAAGTAAAACAAGATGAATGTCCCTTTAGAAAAGGCCAGTAGGGCCAGGGAGGGAATGTGGCAGGAACAGGGACTTGCCACCAAGCCTGATACATGGGTAACCAACATGGGACAGAAGTTGTCTCTGATCTCCACATGTGTCTATGGGGAAAACACGCTTACATTCACACACATACATGAGCCCAAGACTGGTGTGAGAAGGCAGAGCAGCCATGGAGTGCAGCAAGAACAAGCACACATGACATCCCATCCCTGCTACTACTGCTCTCAACTGCCATGTAGGAGACACCTTCACCTGCCTAGATGCTCTCTCTGTACAACAGAGCGTCACACTCACCTGTCGCAATGCCATCAAACAGAGACAGGACTCTAATGGGCCTCCTTCTGGCTGCAGGAATTGCTGGGAACAATTTGGGCGGCTCCTGCAAGATAAGGAGAGAGATTGATGCCTCAGAGTGTCCATCCATCCTCCTGAGCCCAGAAGCTTTGATGGGAACTGGTGAGAAAGTATTTGGCACAGGCTGGCCATCCTGTCCTTAGGCAGGAAGCACAACCGCCTCCTATAGACGCACATGGACAGATAAAGAGCTTGGCTGGTAACTGCCAAGGCCTCGAAGAACAGAAGATAAACTCCTACAGTGTGGGAGCAGCTGCCCTTGTCACCCACAGGCTCTGATGTTTGCCTCATCAGAAGGCACTGGAAGGGAGAATTGTTTGCTACAAGTGTCAACTAGCGAGGGCTATGTTGATCTCACTATGCAGCACATACTGGGCAGGAACTCACTATGTAGACCAGGCTGCCCTTGAACTCAGAGATATGCCTGTGCATGTCTCCGAGGTTCTGAGATTAAAGGCATGCTTTTACAACTCTTGCTTTTACACATGCACAGGATTCCAGATTCCCAGGATCTGTAATTGCATGGGCCGGAGCAGAGACTGTGGCTTACAAATTCTTCCAGGTCTGGGTCAGTAGTGAAGAAGTCTTGTAAGCGCATGTTCCAATCCTTCCTGCGCCGGAGGACCCCATGGCAGCGCTGTGGGAGGCACATATAGCAGCTCCACGGTTCCTGCAGCTTGGCATCCTCAGCTGTGCCTGCGCCTACCAGCACCTCCAGACACTCCACACAAAAGCACCTGCATCGAGTATGCAGAGGGAATGGACATCAAGGTCTCCAGAGAATTGCCCTGCAGGCCCAGTTTCCAGGGCATGACCATCCCTGCTTCATGGTCAACCTCCTATCTCCAAGTGTTTTTGAGCTATAGGGCAACAAACCACTTTTGGGTATGGATCATCCAGCATTGTCCACTATATACCCTTCAACAGAAAGCTCACCGGCCTGACCTCACGGGCACACCTGACCTGAGCCCAGCACTACGCATCAATCCAGTCTACTCTTGAATCCAGTCTACTCTTGTGAGCACCAGCTCCAGAGTATCCACTGGATGCTCATTTTCTATTTGTGTCTTAGCAGCCTACAGGATGCAGGATCTGTGAGGTACACGTTAGGACCCTCTTGTTCAACCCCCATTGAGGGGAACTCACCTGCAGCAGCTCGTATTGCTACACAGAAGCAGTTCACGGCCCTCGCAGCACACGGTGCAGTAGGACTGATAGCCATCCTCATCATACATGTAGAAGAGCTCCAGGAAGCGATCCTGGCCGCCAGAGAGAAGCAGGTGAGACTACAGACCTGCTGACCTCAGCCATGCTTGGCTAATGAGGGCTGGCCCCAGTTGGTGGCCTGGCAAGCTCTTCAGCGACAGTGACTTGAGTGCCCTGTGGAGGGTCTTCTCTGCTGCATCACCTGTCCCCCAACCAGGACAGGGTGGGAGATGTGTCCCAGGGAAGCTGCTCACTAGTGCCTGGAGCAGGAACTGTGCTGGGGGCCTGGATGGCGCAGATGGGGCAGGAGAAAGAGCAGGAAGACTTACCCGGCAACACTGACAGAGCCCACCCTCAAAGAGGGGGTGGAAGGACACGGGGTTCTTCCTACCACAGGACAAACAGCGGTCTGAAAGAAAGACAGGGTCTCAGAGTTTATGGAAATCAAGGGCAGGCCTAACATCAGCTGCTCAAATTGATTGTCCTGAACAAAAATACCAAACACTGTGAGGGGCTACCTCAAGAAGCAGAAACTAAATGTAATGTCTTGAGTATTTCTTTCTTTCTTTTGTTTTTTGTTTTTTTTTTTTTTGGGCGGGGCGGGGTTCGAGACAAGGTTTCTCTGTGAAAACAGCCCTGGCTGTCCTGGAACTCAATGTGTATATCAAACTAGCCTTGAACTGACAGAGATCCACCTGCCTCTGCTTCCAAAGTGCTGAGATTAAAGGTTTGCACCACCATGCCCAGCTCTGTTTAGTTTTTCTAATTTGCATAACATAGGGACAAAAAAATACAGGCTCTAATGGTAACTCCAATTTGCTTGGCAGATGACAAGACCAAGCCTATCAATGAGGTAGCATTCATTTGCCTTCAGACTCCCAATTGTTCCTCTACCTTGAAACAATCAGCATATTTTAACTAATTGAATCCAATATCAGATCTGAATCCATTTGTTTCTCAAGTGACCTTCATAGTGGCCAAGACTGAACAGGTAGGTACATATAGCAGTGCACACCTTTAATCCCAGCACTTGGGAGGCAGAGGCAGAGGGTGACTTTTACTTCCAGGACAACCTGGTCTACACAGTGAGTTCCAGGACAGCTAGGGCTAAGCAGAGAGACCCTGCCTTGATAAATACACAGGTAGGTAGGTAGGTAGGTAGGTAGGTAGGTAGGTAGGTAGGTAGAACTGTGGAAACTATAGACAAATAATATCATATTATTATTTTTTGGTTGGTTTTCTTCTCACTGTGTGTGTGTGTGTGTGTGTGTGTGTGTGTGTGTGTGTTTGTGTGTGTGCGCGTATACACACCCAGGACTCTGTTACACAGAGAAACACTGTCTCAAAAAACAAAACAAGTCGGGCGGTGGTGGCGCATGCCTTTAATCCCAGCACTTGGGAGGCAGAGGCAGGCGAATCTTTGTGAGTTCGAGGCCAGCCTGGTCTACAAAACGAGTCCAGGACAGCCAGAGCTGTTAAACAGAGAAACCCTGTCTCGAAAAACCAAAAAAAAAAAAAAAACAAAAAAAAACAAAACAAAACAAATGAACAGCAAAAAACTAAGCAACAGTCATTATTTGAGAACTAAGGGGCAGACGAATTGGTAAGGCAAATGAAGAGTTTCGCGCATACTCCATTAGGTTGATTTGGGGCCAAAAGGAATACCAGTGCAATACCCAGATGGGAAAGGCAGTTACTGGTACAATAGCAAAGTACTTCACAAAGAGCTCATGGTACCAGTGCTTCCATATCCCCTACTATGATGGACCTACCTGGTTAGTTACTTCAGAGACGAAATAAGATTCAGTTAAAAATAGAAGGAAATCATGTTACTTGGTCTAATCAATTTCTGGAACTAATTTGTATTCCAGGACAGAAATAGGTCTTGACATAGCTCAATGCCAAGGCCTCTGGATTAAACCCACACAGAAGGTCAAAGCAGGGTAAGGCAGGCCTGGGACAGCCCCAGAAGGGAGGCCTGGGAGACAACAGTACCTTCCAGATTGCCCTTGTTGTTGACGACATCAGAAACCATCCATTCTGTTGGGGAAAGAGGGACAGGTGAGATGAGGTGGGAGAGTCTCTCCTGTCCCGCTCAGCCACACAACTGTGCACCTCCCACTGCAGTGGTCCTCAGGGCCTGCTGCTCCAGGTTCTATGCCATGCATCTCCAGACCCTCCAGCATCACCCCTGCCCCACAAATCACCTCGGCTCTCCTCTTCCTCCCCTCGGTCTTTCCCACCACAGCTATTTGTCTTGAGGCGCTTGGGTGGGGGGCAGTACTCAGAAGTCGTGGAGTCATTGGCTGTGCGTCTTCGACTTTTGATCTCTGAAAGGGAAGCAGATAAATGGACTGGAGGGTCTAAGAGACAAGGCAGGCCTAGGACAAGACCATGTTTTGCCTGGGATCCAGCTGTACCTAGAGCAGGTGACTGTGATGGGTGTGGGGAACCCCAGAAGGAAACTCAGAGCAGAAGCCAGTTCAAAGCTCCTCTCACCCTGGAAGCAGGCCATACTCAGTTTCTGGGGTTTGTAAATGTGAATTGTAAGAGAGCCCATCCTTCTAGTCACCTCGGAGGAGACACTTGACCACCACCGACACTGAGGCACCTACTGTGATGGCCACCAGTGACCAACAGAAGCATGGAGCTACTGAGCATTTGAAATGCCAGGAGGGACAGGATGTCACACTGAACATCAGGTCCAAATTGTTAAGTGATACTACTGACTGGTTCAACTGGATTGACTTGAACAATGGAATCTACCTTGGTCAGTTTTAGCTAATATGAATTTAAAAATCAATTGCTATCTACTACTAACAAATACACAACTCAAGGGCACAGTAAAAAATTGGGATATCCTATTTCAGAATAAGTGGTCATTTAGAAAGGTTAAATGTATAATTAGCATTAATTTAAGTTATTCCATTACTAGAAAACTATTAAAATTATTAAACTGATTTTTTTCATTGCTGAGTGTGAAAGTTCATGCCTTTAGTGACAGCATTCAGGAAGCACAGGCAGGAAGTTCAAGGTCACTTAAGTCTACAGAGAAGATTCTAGAATAGTCAGGGCTATTAATGAAACCCTGAAATATCGTTTTCCCTCAATTCTAGTGTTTTTTTTTTTTTTTTTTTGGTTTTTCGAGACAGGGTTTCTCTGTATAACAGCTCTGGCTGTCACTTTGTAGACCAGGCTGGCCTCGAACTCACAGAGATCCGCCTGCCTCTGCCTCCCAAGTGCTGGGATTAAAGGCGTGCGCCATCACCGCCCGGCTAGTGTTTTTATATTGACTCACACTACAAGTGACTAAATCTGACTCCTCCAACTAAGGAAATAATTTTCCCCTCAGGACTGGGTTTCTGTGAGGCCCTGCCTATTGTAGAACTCACTCTGTAGACTAGGCTGGACTTGAACTCACAGAGATCCACCTGCCTCCTGAGTGCTGGAATTAAAGGCTCGAGCTACCACAGCCCGGCAAGGAAGTAAAAATATAAAGCCATCAAAATCCATAAAGAAGACATATGTAATGGCACACTCTGATACCCAAATCCATCCTGCGGTATATAGCGAGGCCCTGTCTCACGAAACAAAACATGGTCCTTGCAATGGCTGAGGGTGATTCAGCTAAGTCTAGAAACTTCATGATACCTAGACCTCTAATCTCCACATGTCTCCAAACATAAACCCAAAAATGAAAATATCTAAAAAAATTTTAAAGATACCAAAACTCAAAGAGCCTTTGATGACAAAGTGACAATTGCTGGTGCTTATAAGTCATTTTGTTAAGAAACGAGAGAAGGCAATAATAATCCAAAGAGTGTAGGAGGCTAGATGTGCACCCAAGGTTAGCCTGAGGGTCAGTGAGGGTGGGAGGTGAGGGTGATTCAGATCAGCTTAGGAGATTTAATTCTCCTCCAGTGAGCACTGTGGATGCCAAGAAATTACAAGACAGAGCAAAGAAAAGAGAACACTGAAAGATGGTAAGGGAATACCGTGTTTCCTGCGTTCTAAGTTCCTATTGCCTGCACGACGCACCTTCGACTTATTAACCACTTTTGCAAGAAAACAAAACAAAAACATTATATTAGATAAAGGTACAACCTTCATTGCATTATGTTGAATCACGAGTATAACTTAGGGAGATAGGATACCTGCTAAAATGGCAATAACCAAGCTTATTTATTTAAAGAAAAAAAATGGTCACAAAGGAAAAGGATGAATTTGGATATGTACAAAACATTAATTGTACATTGCCCCTGGGAGCAATGTGGCCAGAGAAACCTCACAAGGCAGGTAAGGGACCTCAAGTACCCATAGGCTTTTAACAGCCCTAGGATCCCCAGGGCACAAGTAGGCCTTGCTGGAGTTGGCCCAATTGAGTGTGGTAGGCATGGCAGTGTGGCTAAGGGCTATACCATCAGCAGTGGCATTCATTCCCACCTGGTTGCTTGTTGTTGGGTTTGAGGCCCTCAATCCCAGTGGGCTTGAAGCCTCCATGGGCCCACTCCAGCATGGGCTTCAGTTGATCTTCCAGTGAGTCTCCAGGGCTGCTGGGGAAGGTCTTGCCAGCTCGCACCCTGGCTTTCTGCAAACACACAAACAAAGGCAAATTCTATCCATGAATGGTAGCAGGAGAATAAGGAGTGTGCAGGATGGACCCAGGGATTCCCCTGCTGGGGCCTGCATTCCCTAAACAATGGTGTCTTTCAGAGCTAGACACCTGTCCTGGGCTGAGTTATATGACAGGGTCTGATTTGAGGGAAGGTTAGGGAAGCAATAGAAAGGGTGACTGACAGGAGTCTTTCCTCTAGGCACCAGATATCTATCATCACATCCCTGAAAGAGACTGATTAACCTTAGCTATTATCTAAGATGTAGAAGCAAGCCTCGGGCTGTTCCATCCATCTCCAACAGCTTGCCTAGGAAGACTACTTTTTGTTATGCCTTTTGAAGAGATGAAGCTAAGCATCCATTATTTCAAGGGCCAAGAGAATTTATAGATCGTATTTGGGCACTTGCCTACATGGTATAAAGGTTGGTGGGCGCTAAAGGGAGGGAGGAACCTAATGATTCTGAAGGATAAACAAACGTCTACAAATGTCTGTAAAGACCCTTTTTAGTAGTATGCTTGTGCGACCCCACAAGGCAGTAGTCACACTGACTTATAAATCTAACAGTATTAACAACTTATCACTGATCCCTTGGGACATGTTAACACTGTCCAGGTCTCACCATTCACATCCTTGGTATCACTGCCTCCAAGGCAGTCTTGGCAACATCTAATCACTAGCTCTCTTTCAGTAGGTTTCTTCTTCCCTGCCTATAGGGTGAAACCCTAGTTAGCACCCACACCCATGTTACCTCCAGAGTGTGGTACATGGCCTTCCTATAAGAAACCAGCTTATTGAAGGTAGCCATATTAAAGTGCTGGCTGAACAGTCCCAGGGCCATGAGCTTGTCAGCAGAGACCTAGGAAAGAAAACCATGACCATGATGATTACCCACACCTGAGCTCAGTGTGTACTGGCTCACCCAGAGCCCATTCCAGCACAACTTACAGATGCCAACAACAGAAACTAAAGGTACACTGAACAGACATGACAGTTAGAAACTCCAACTGCGGATAAGTGAAATTAGACGTACCCTCAGAGTCCTGCCCAGGGGTGTGAGGCTAAGTCCTGAAGTGGTCCTCAGTGTGTTCTGTGCATGTTCTTCACCCTTCCTGACTGTGTGGTAACTGTTGATTCAGACTCAATGAGTCCCCACAGTATGCAGGTTGAAAATATGTTTAGCTCTTACTACTCAATGACTGTAGTACTCATGTGTTGATTGCTAAAGCAAATTGCTTGTGCCAATGCACCAATGAATTATGGATGGGATTCCTAGTGAGTGCAAAGATGAAAATTGGGTGACTTGGGCTGTAGGATACATGGGATTTCCCAGGAGGCAATGCTTGCTGTCACACTCAGCTCTATCTTATGCTTAAGAGCCTCAACTCTGCAGTGTGACCACCATGGCTGACAAGTGCCAGCTGCTCTAGCCGATAGCACCAAGAACGCAGTGGGTATTATGTAGGCTTTGGGCGGGTCTTGTCCTTTCACCAGGACCACAGCACATTGTAATTTTATCCTATAATCCTACATATCCATGATACCTCTTATTGCCATCTGACCCTGTCTAGAAATGAATATGCTATGTCTCCCTAGATCAAAGCAATGGCAAACATTCCTGTAGTTTGATGCTTCCGAGACCAGCATAGGCCCAGGTCAAAGTTCTATTGCTCCCTCTGCTGTTGAGACAAGACAACTGCATGCACTCTCTCAGATCAGACTTCATGTTCTGTAATTCTTGCCCAGGAGAATAGAGACTATATCACAGGAAAACAGGCAAAATAAATCCACTTCATAGGAAACTGAACCTGAAATGGAACTAAGCCCTAAATACCACGTGACTCTCACCTGCCTGCCCTACCTCAGGAGCATCCCTTCCTGTCTGCAGTCTCACCTGCCTGCTCTACCTCAGGGACACCCCCTTCCTGTCTGCAGTCTCACCTGCCTGCTCTACCTCAGGAGCACCCCCTTCCTGTCTGCAGTCTCATCTGCCTGCTGTACCTCAGGAGCACCCCCTTCCTGTCTGCAGCCAGGGATTGGCCTAACTCTGACCAACATTTCAAAGGAAACCCCACAGGAAATCCATCCTACCTCCATCACACAAATAAAAATCTTTGCAGAGAGCTGAACAATTGTAAGTGGTTAGGAGCACACTGGTTCTGTCTCTAGAGGACTTGGTTTAGATTCCCAGCACCCAAATGGTAGCTCATAACTCTCCATGGGATCTGAAGATCTGAAGCCCTTCCTCTAGCCTCCCATAGCGTACAGAAATACATGCATGGAAACATCCATACTGATAAAAAAATTTCAAAGCAGATCTTGGCACATATTGAGTCAAATGGCAACTGCTGGGATGGCAGACCCTGCCTAGAACATGTGAAGTGCATGGGTTGGACCCACAGTACTTCATAGACATAAAATAAATTCTAATTTATGCACAGAAGACCCTCATTATAAAAAGATTTTTTCTAAATGGCTAATACTAGAAATTTTTTAATGCTAACTCTACAGCTGTCATGGACTTCACTGTGTTGACAAGGCCTCTCTCTGCTGGAATCAAAGCTGTGTTCCATAATAGCCATTTGTGTGTCAGTGTGTGTATAGATAGATGCCCAGAGGTCACCCAGAAGGGTGCTGGAGTGACAGGCAGTTGTGAGTAGCCTGATGTAAGTGCTGAAACAGTAACTCTGATTCTCTGTAAGAGCAGAGAGCTTCCTCTCTTACACTACACCATCCTTCCACTGATTCCTTCTTTTCCAATAGACTTGTCATAGGTGTGGCTGCACACACCTTTAGTCCAAGAACTCAGGCAGCAGAGATGGACTCAGTTCAAGGCCAGACAGCTTCACTAAGAGCCTGTGTCTAAGAAGGAGGCACCCTATGCTACACTACAGCAGGAAGGTACCTAAGACAGGTAACCCAAGAAGTATTTCCTTTAACTCTTGTCCCAGTGCCAACCTACTGCATCCACTGGCACCAATGGGTGGCAGAAGGCCTCAAGTGTGAAGACCCCTCCCCCCAAAGCTATCCATACCTTGGCTCACCTCAGAAAACTTGCCATCACCAAACCACTGTACCCATCGCATGCCAGGCATGGCCTGGCGCTTGGAGGTGGCTTTCCAGGACACTACCATAGCAGGCCACCAGGAGAAGCCTTTGATCTTTCCCCACACAAGGTCACCTATTCCAAACTCCTTCTCATCCTGGAAGAAGAACCAACAGAAAGAATTGTAGTCACCAAGGTGGGTGAACCCTGAGAGACTTCACTGGCCAAGGGCAAGGAAAAAATTTTAGCCATAAAATGTGATGTTTGAGTTTGGGAAACAGCTCAGTGGTGCATATAAAAAGATGCCCAGAAAAAATAAGTTGAGTTTTTTTTTTTTGTTTTTGTTTTTTTTTTCTTTTCGAGACAGGGTTTCTTTGTGTAGCCCTGGCTGTCCTGGACTCACTTTGTAGACCAGGCTGGCCTCGAACTCGCCTGCCTCTGCCTCCCAAGTGCTGGGATTAAAGGCGTGCGCCACCACCGCCCAGCTAAGTTGAGGTTTTTATGGATTTTTTTTTTTTACAACTTTTAGTTTGTGGAGCTGTGTTTATGTTTGAGTACATGCATGCACACACATGTGTTCAAGTGGAGGTCATTTTGGAAGTCTGTTCTGTCTTCCACCGTCCCAGAGGTTAAACTCAGGTAAGGCTAGGTGGCGAGCACCTTTTAACCACTTAGCCACCTCACAAGCCTGAAAATAAGTTAAAAAGCATAAAGAAGCCCATGCTCACTCTTGAGTGCATGTTCCTTGGCTAACGGCCTTCTAAATGACTTAACTACCATATTTCACATACACACAAAAAAAGAGCATGCAGGGCTACATCAGAAGGAATTATGAAGGAACACAAGACGAGGCACTGTCAAGAGGCACATATCCATCCATGTGTGGGAAGGCATTAATTGACAATGTGTACCAACATCCTCACCTGGGTGAACACATTCCAGATCCTGAACAGTGTGAGAGCACTACTGCTTAACTGATAAAAGCCATATATTATCTAAAAAAAAAAACTATGTCCACATGGCAACTACTCAGATGCTGGACTGGTTGGTAGGAATTAGAATAAAGAAAAAAGCCATACATACTACATTCAAAAATCCTTAGATTGAAGCCGGGCAGTGGTGGCGCACGCCTTTAATCCCAGCACTTGGGAGGCAGAGGCAGGCGGATCTCTGTGAGTTTGAGGCCAGCCTGGTCTACAAAGTGAGTCTAGGACAGCCAGAGCTGTTATACAGAGAAACCCTGTCTCGAAAAACCAAAAAAAAAAAAAAAAATCCTTAGATTGTAATTCTACTAAAATTAACAGAAATTCCAGTACCATATGCATATAATTCCAGCATTCACTAGATCAAGGATTTGGAGGAATTCGCTGATCTTGACAGCCCTAGCATGTAGCTTCCTATGTAGAACAGGCTTGTCTCTGCCTCCTGGGTTTACGATTAAATGCACATGCTATGGGCTCAGCACTGGCTGTTCTTCCCAAAGACCCTGGTTCAAATCCCAGCACCCACATGGCAGTTCACAGCTGTCTGTAATTGCCAGGCGTGGTGGCGCACGCCTTTAATCCCAGCACTCGGGAGGTAGAGACAAGTAGATCTGTGAGTTCAAGGCCAGCCTGGTCTACAAAGTTGAGTCCAGGACAGCCAGGGCTACACAGAGAAACCCTGTCTTGAAAACAAAAACAAAACAAAACAAAAAAGCACATGCTATGAAGTCTTTTAAAAAACAGAAATAGGGCTGGAGAGGTGGCTCAGAGGTTAAGAGCACTGGCTGTTCTTCCAGAGGTCCTGAGTTCAATTCCCAGCACCACATGGTGGCTAACAGCCATCTACATTGAGATCTGCTGCCCAGGCATATATGTAGAGCAAATACTGTAAACATAATAAATAAATGTTTAAAAAATGTTTAAAAAAAAAACAGAAATAAAAGCATTTAGTCATTTAATAAGCTTTAGTTTCCTTTTCCTTATATTTTGGATCTTCTGCAAACCTGGGTCAGTATCCTTTCTCAGTGGTACCTGATACTCAGTGCTGTCTCCACCTTTGCTTTCTGCATCCAGCTGTGTGGCATCCATGCACTCCTGCTGGTCATCCTGGCTCAAGTCAACTGGGGTACTACTGCTCTGAGGTGTCACTTCTTCTATGAAGTCAATGTTGGGGTTAGGGCTCGCAGGGGATGACCATGGTGTGCTTGCTGAAGACGATGCTCGCCGTCTCCGAGACTAGACAGAAAGGACAAGATTGAGACCCAGTGAAGCAAAGCAGAAGGGGGCACACAAACAGTATCCTACAACAGGTTCTCAGAGAAGCAAGAGTAAAGAGACAAACCAGTACCCCAATACCCCAGAAGACAGTTATAGGAATAGGAACTGGCAGCCATTTGACCACAAGGCAGAGCAGAGACATAATAAATAGTATGAGTGCAATGACAGGAAACGACCAGAGGCTGACGCTGAGCTCAGTGCGGGGTGTTAACTTGCTCTTCTGCATCTGGAAACAGAAGAATGTGCTGGACCTGCCGGGGTCGCCTCAAGACAGCAGGAAAGGACACAAGAGACAAGGTGATGAATGCCACTGGCCTTCAGCTCTGCTCCAAGGTGGGCTAGAGACCTGAGCAATCAGGAACTCTTGCCTCCTCTAAGTAGTTCCAGAGCAGGATGAGTCAGGAGAGAAAAAGTAAGCCAGATCCTGGAAAGCAGGTGTGTGTAAAGAAAGTACATGCTACATATGCAGAACCACATTGTGCTGTGAAGGTGAGTGAAGCAGATCTTGCAGTCGAAGACAGAACCAACCCTGGTAGCAGAGAACTCCACAGGGCACTCCTGCACATGGTGGCGGGCCTTCCGGCCTCGGGTGACTCTGGGGGAGGCTTTTTGCCTCTCCAGGCTGGAGGTACTGTTGCTATTTCGGGTTCGGACCTGAAAGAAAGGATAAATACTGGGCCTTAGGTGAACAGATGCCTGGGGTCTAATGAAGGCTCCCAAAGAAATGACCCTGAGATGGCCTCAAGTCAACCTGAAGTAAAAAAGACAACTGGATGTAACTCAGGGATGCATTTAACAAGGGTATCTTTGCGCGACACAGATTTGGCCAACTGAATCGGTAGCAACAAATGGGGTTTGAGCTATTGTCCACCTTCCTAATGCTGTGAACCTTTAGTACCCCCAACCCTAAAATTATTTTCATTGCTACTTCGGAACTGTAATCCAGCTACTGTTATAAGTCGTAATATAAACGCCTGACATGCAGTATCTGATATACGACCCTGTGAAAGGGTCACTTGACACCTCCAAAGGGGTCATGACCCCCAGGTTGAGAACCGCTGCCTTAAACTAAGCATTATCCTACCAAGAAGAACAAGCCAGGGTACTAGTTATTCACAAAGGTACTAGATGAGGGCAGAAAAGCTCAATTTTCTCAGCATGATGTAAACTTACCTGTTGTCATCATTTATTCAAATTCTATACAACACTGATTGTTAATCAGGTGTGGCGTCACCTGCCTGTAACCCCAGCACTTAAGACTGACATAGGAGAGCCTGAGACCACACTTCAGTTCAAAAACAGAATTGAAGTAACTGGAATCTTCTGTGTGTAAGATGAGGAAAAGTACAAACTCACAGAAGGTGATATTATTACAGTAGCTACCATGATATGAACTTACCTGCAGTGACTTTCCATTTCAATAGCTTTTTTGTTGTTGTTGTTGTTGTTGTTCTGACTGATATTTGTCCATTTTGTTTTGTTTGAGATAGTGTGTTATTAGGTTAGATTAGAACTCACTACATGTACTAGCCTATTCAGTCTCTTGAACCAGGGTGTGCACGCATAGAAACAAATGACTCACATAAGCAACAGGAAGCTTAGTCAACCATCCAGAAAACTGCAAATCTATCACCATCAGGGCAGTCAAGAATGAACTTGTTATCTCTCACAGATATGGCAGGTTGAATAAGTAAGATACCAGCAATGGCTGGCTGTGGTGGTGCATGCTTTTAATCCCAGCACTTGGGAGGCAGAGGCAGGCAGATCTGAGTTCGAGGCCAGCCTGGTCTGCAGAGTGAGTTCCAGGATAGCCAGGGGATACACAGAGAAACCTGTTTTGAAAAACAAACAGAAAAAAAAAAAGATAACAGCAATGACTGAGTTTAACAGATGTTTCCCAAAGCTCAAGTTATTTGAGAGAGTTGTGAATATAACTAACTAAACCGATAAAATGCTTATCTCTTGTATGCTCGGGTTTGAGCCCTACCCCCACACAAAACCAGATGTGATGGTGCATGGTGGCAATACAGCAAAAGAAGCAGCTCAGAGGATTCTTGTTTGGCTGAGTTAAGGCCACCGCTGTCTTGCAGTGCAACACTGATCCTCCTCCCTCCAGCTCCTAGATACTGGTGTTACAGTAGTTCCACACTCCCAGGCCTAAAGCTCATTCTCTGCCATCAGCAGGGATCTGGTCACATAGCAAGTGTGAAAATTCAGCCTGTTGTTTCATAGGTGACATTAACTCAATTCCCTGGAGTTTTAGCAGGAAGAACAAATAAATACAAAGGCCTCCTCAAAGGGACTGTAGTCAGAAAATGAAGATATCTGACATTTAAATGGTTTAGCTCATCAAGCTTTCGGTGCCATGTTCAGTGAGTGGACCAAACAGCTGAGGCTTATCTGCTCTTTGCTCTATCAAATATAATTTTTCCCTTGAGCTTCAGGTTATAATCTGAATTCTCCTGTTCTGGCCGAAGGACATCAAGGGGTTCAGTGGATTAGGGGACTTTGGTCCCTGGAATCTACATGTTGCAAGGTGATAACCTATCTCTTATAAGTTGTTCACTAACCTACATACACATATACACAAGACATATCAAATCAAATGTGTCAAAATTTTCTCATTAAAAAGGCTAGAGAGATGGCTCAGCAATTAAGGACCCAGGTTCAAATCTCTACACCCACATGACAGTTCACAACTGTCTGTAATTGCTGGGTATGGTAGTGCATGTCCATTCCAGAGGCAGAGGCAAGTGGGTCTGTGAGTTCAAGGCCAGCCTGGTCTACAAAGTGAGTCCAGGACAGCCAGGGCTACACAGAGAAACCCTGTCTCAGGGAAAAAAAAAATGTCTAAGTCTTATTTTCTATGCAGGCCCAGGAATGGTGAGAGATGCCTGGATCAGCAGGTGGGACTTACTGCTGGGCTTTCAGAAGGTGTCCTGGTGTCCTTGGTCTCACAGGTGAGCTTTGGCATTAGTAGAATATCAGAGTCATCCCCATCATCCACCTCACCATCTCGGTCTCCATCTCCTGTCAAGTCCTATGGATAAAGAATGAACTAAGGAGCCGGGCGGTGGTGGCGCACGCCTTTAATCCCAGCACTCGGGAGGCAGAGGCAGGTGGATCTTTGTGAGTTCGAGGCCAGCCTGGTCTACAAAGTGAGTCCAGGACAGCCAGGGTTACACAGAGAAACCCTGTCTTGAAAAAACGAAAAAACAAAAAAACAAAAAAAACAAAAAAAAAAAGAATGAACTAAGGGAGTCAATGGTACAGAGCAACATTATACTGACATTATTACCCTAGGAGTCCGCAAGATACATCCTGGTTTTTCCTCTAGTGAAATTTCACCTCTGTTAGTCACATGTTCACAAATTCAAACTGGGTCATCAGCTCATTAGAGAAATGAGACTAATGCAGAATGCTACCTGCCAGGCAACCTCAACTTATCCACAGTATAAATAGGAGGAAGAGCCAAGGGGTTACTTCAGGCCAGCCTGGATTAGTGACATCCAAGCCAGACAGACACTGTCCCAAAACAACAAATGAAACAGCAAACATACCATGGCCAGTGTGATCTCACTCCAGGAATGAGTTTTGCTCTGTTAATATACTGATGACAGAGAAGATCATAATCTCAAATACACCGGATAAAAGATACTTTCCAGTGCAGTCAAGAATTTGCTTCGTCTTGCTTTCCATGCAATCAAAGCTGAAAGCAAAACCCAGAACCACACCAAGAGAAGAGATGGTACCTGAGTGTAACTGAGAAGGCTGGAGACCTCCCTCTTAGACAGGCGGGAGCTTGATCTTCGACCTGAAAGGAAGAGCTGGGAGTCCACATTTGGGAAGATTGACAATGGTCACCAGCCTGGAAGAGTGCCCTCAGCTGACCCCAAATCAGTCATTTTAGAAAGCCAGTGTCCGTGGGCTGGAGAGATGGCTCAGAGGTTAAGAGCACTGACTGCTCTTCCAGAGGTCCTGAGTTTGATTCCCAGCAACCACATGGTGGCTCACAACCATCTATAATTAGATCTGGTGCCCTCTTCTGGCCTGCAGGCATACATGCAGATAGAACACTGTATACATAATAAATAAATCTTTAAAAAAAATTTTTTTTTTTTTAAAAGAAAGCCTGTGTCCCTCATCACCTCTATGAACTCATACGGTGAAGGAGCATAGGGCCTGGCATATGCCTTCCTCAACGTGAGTCAAGTATTAGCATTTTAGGAGGGAAAGAATCCCTTTCCTTCAGAGTCCACTCCATGAAACTGGTTGACATTGGCCACATTTCATATGTTCCCATGGGTCAACTGGCTCTTGGAATGAACAGGGAAATAAATGGACCACTTTTATCATTTCAGAAGGTCCTCAGGGACACTGTAGATGTCAAGTACAAGAAGGGACAATACAGGGAGCTCCAAACCAATGGGGGAGGAATTTCAGGTAGTCTGGCAACTGCTAAGAGGAGAGGTCAGTAGGCACTTTTCCCGATTACTATGAGTCCACACCAGCACAAGAGAACCAACCAGAGGCAGTCATGGAATGTGCTGTGTCTGAGCCTCAACACCCACCTCTGCTCTCTGGCATGCAGACTGCTTCTGTGCAGATTGCCTCCAAGACTGGGGGTGAGGGAGCATCCTTGGTGTCTGAGGACTGGTCACTACAGTTCCCGTTAACAATGACACAATCCTCACCCCCGCTGGCACCCTCTTCTTCATTCAGATGTCTGCTGTCGCCCTTCATTGTTTCCTGTGGGGAGATCAGCATAAGTAGGAGGGAAATGGGGGCATCGAGGGGCTACACACTGCAAGTTTCACACCATGGGTTCTCTATTCCTAGCCAAAGAGACCCTATGACCCAGTCTCAGGCTGACATCCTGTCCATGGTCCCACCAACACTCCTTCCACACAGTCTGCCTGCTCACCAAACTTGGAGGCTCAGGACTTGGCTCCATATGGTTAGGTGGGCTCAAAGCCCCTGACCCCTGCTCCCAGGACAGGGGAGGATGATGCTAAGGCTGGGGCCTGAGCCTAAAGCTGCTCTGCAATTGGCCAGCTCTTCCAACAATGCCATTCAGGGCATGCTTGCCTGGGCCTAGTTGAGCCAGCCTTGGTTCCCTTTTGTCCCTGGCTCCTTCTCTCTGCCAGAGTCTCTGCAGACCCTCTAGGAGCCAGTGCACTCTTTTCCCTTACATCTCTTTGTTTTCTGTCTCCAGGTCTCCTTCCCTCTGCCCCTCCTCTCAGACAGGCTTCTCTCCTCTCCATGGCAGCACAAGCCCCACCCCAGCTCATCTTCTGGGGCCCATTGGTCAGTTGGCCTGCTACTCATTCAGCTGCGGCTGAATGCCAAGTTCTGAAGGGAAGGAAGGTTGGAGGAAAAACAGTGGCAAGGGGCTGTGGCAGTTACCAGAGTGACACCTGACCTTCTGTGGCCTCACCCTACTTCCAAGACCTGGTCTTCCTACAGCTATCCCTCTAGTAAGCCAGCCAAGATGGTGAGCCAGGACCTCACAGATGGGTTGATGGGCTTGTGTGATCTGACTCACTCTCTACAACTTTATGGAGAGTGCAAAGAGGTATATGTAAAGGTAATTTTTACCTGTACTTGGCCAGGTAACACATGCCTTTAATCCCAACGCAGACGTAGATGGATCTCCAACGACACAGGACTACACTGTAAGGTCCTGTCTCAAGGAACAAAACTAGAAACTACAACTGTGATCCCCATTCTGGATTAGAAGTGGTACAGCAGGAAAGAACCTGAGATTTCAACATAAAATGTAACATGGCCCTACAGCAGCACTGGGGAGCCGATGGATTGAGGGCAGCCGGGGACACAGAGAGATGCTGCCTCAAAAGGCAAAGGATGCTGACTATATACCTCAGTACTAGTACAGTGTTTGCCTAGTGTTCAGGAACCAGAGTTGGAAGTCCAGCAGTGGGGATTAAAAAAAAAAAAAAAGAGGGCTGGGGAGATGTTTCAGCAGTTAAGAGCACTGGCTGCTCTTCCAAAGGACTGGAGTTCAAATCTCAGCACCCACATGACAGTTTGCAACTGTCTGCAATGGCAGGGTGTAGTGGCTCACATCTTTAATCCCAGCGCTCGGTAGGCAGAGGCAGGTGGATCTCGAAGAGTTCATCAAGGCCAGCCTGGTCTACAGAGAGAGTTCCAGGGTAGCCAGGACTACACAGAGAAGCCTTGCCTTTTAAAAAATAAATAAATAAATGAGAATGGTAAACTAGTGACCCTGCCTCTAAACTATAAAAATAAAATAAAATAGAAAAACCAGGGGCAATTGAGACAGATGGTTCACCCAGTAGAGGTGTTACGAAGACTTAGGACCTAACTCCAATGGCAAAACCTACATATTGGAGAAACTCCTACATTTTCCTTTGATAAATGCAAGCTCATGTGTAGATACACAGGTAGATAAAAAATTAAATTTTAAAAAGAAAAAGGGAAAAAAAAATCACACCAAGAGTGGGAATATAGCTAGGGTAACAGAAGATTTGCATAGCTAAACCATTAGGGAATTTTTACCAGCATGAGAAAACTAAAGCTATTTTATTTATAGCTGTTCAAATCTATAATCCAGGAATTTTGGAAGCTAAAGAACAATAGCTTCAAGAACTAAAGCTGAAGCTGGACGTGGTGGCACACCCCTTTAATCTCACACTTAGAAGGCAGAGGCAGACCTGTGAGTCTTTGTGAGATACAAAGAAAATCTGTCAGCCGGGCGGTGGTGGCGCACGCCTTTAATCCCAGCACTCGTGAGGCAGAGGCAGGTGGATCTTTGTGAGTTCAAGGCCAGCCTGGTCTACAAAGTGAGTCCAGACAGCCAGGGCTACACAGAGAAACCCTGTCTCGGGAAAAAAAAAAAAAAAGAAAATCTGTCTAAATGAATAAATGAATGAATGAATAAAACTTTTTAAGTAATAAAATTATAAGTGAGTCTAGAATCAGAAATAGACACAAAAAAAGGCTTTTATAACCCCAGGAAATGAAAGTGAAGTTTGTTTTTTCACTGTATGAGAGATAGGATCTACTCTATCCAAGAATTTTTAGGTAGCTCAGTCTGGCCTTGAGCACCCCACATATGACATTGGAGGCAAGAACTATGCCTAGCTGGCCTTTGGGAGCCATGTTCCTTCAACTACTGTGTGTCCATCCTTTTGACATTAAAATGTGGTAACTACAAATCTCACACATACACATGTACACACATACACACACACACACACACACACACATCTCAGATGTACCCGGATGTGGAGGCATGTCTTTAATCCTCTTGAGAGGCAGAGGCAGAAGGATCTGAGTGTAAGGCCAGCTTGGTCTACAGAGTAAGTTCCAGGACAGCCAGGGATACAGAGAGAAACCCTGTCTCGAAAAGCCTGTTGGGAGCGCGGTCTCAATCCAAATCCGACACCTCCTTCTCTGGGAAGGGAGTCGTGTGACCAGGTTGTGGCAGTCGCAACCCTACACGGTCAAATGGCAAATAATTGGCAATAGACAAGCAGAGTATAATTATATTATATTTATTAAATATATATATTATTATTTAGTTATATATTATAATCTAAGTAAATACTATATTATTCAGTTATAACTCATAACTCCTCTTCCTGAATATTTTCCTGATATTGAATTACACACACACACTGCAAGGCAAACAGGGCTATCACTATTATAGCAACAATATAAATCCACCACATTTCTTATCCCTTATTTCAAACATTTATACGACCTGGTAAGAAGTCCTCAGGTGGAGCTTGAGGTTCCTTCCGGCAGAGGAACGGGCTAACAGCACCGTGAGTGGGACTGCGCCGTCGTCTGTCACTTGGTCGTAGCTTATATACTATTTTTGCGTCACACCCATTATACTTATCAATATCTACTTAGGTGCACTCCAATTTGGCTTCTTAAGATACTTAGGGGCTTTATGCCCTCTTATCTATACTCCTGCAGGCATGTACCAGAGGCCTGCTTACAGACTCATTACAAAGCCTTAAAAAAAAATCATGAAAACTGCATAATGAAGTCTCTCACACACACACACACACAATCTGTTATTGTTTGTTTTTGGTTTTGGTTTTGTTTTTAGACAGGGTCTCTAGCCCTGGCTGCCCTGAAACTATGTAGACCAGTCTGCCTCAGACTCAGAATCTGCCTGCTCTTCCTCCTGAATCCTGGAATTAAAGGTCCACATACTGTTGTGTGCTTCTGACTTTGAAATGACTCTACAGCTATTCACGGGCATAAGATCACACTAGGCACAGAATCTCATCCCCTCTGTTCACCATATAGCCCAAGGAAGTCACTCACCATACACTTATGTTCTACAACTCTGCCTAGAGAGTGGCCGCCCATCTGGTTTCCTGTCTCCTCCTTCTCCTGTTTTTAACACTCACCATGAAAGGCTATCAACCCAGTGAACCTTCGAGAAGCAGCTCCTGATGTACCCGGCAGGCTTCACGTCCACCAGAGGGCACTGTGTAGCTCAGTATGAACAGGCCCTGTGGCACCCATGGGAGTACTTGAAATCTATTCAAGAGAGCTCAGACTGAATCTTTTATACTTGCCCAAGCATGAGCACTTGGTTCACAAACAGGGCATGAGGACCTCTCATTCCATCCATAGGCCAAAGCCAGCACCTTGCACTGGATACACAGGCATTAGCTAGTCTCAGGCTCAAGGTAACTAACCTGCTCTACCAGGATTTTAAACATTACCAAGATCTTTGGCTGATTTATCTATACATTAAAGAAATCACTGTTGTTACACAGACAAGCAGCAAATGGGACTGGACTCCTAGGCCGACATGATCCACTTTTTCTCAACACAGGCAGACACCATGACTTGGTAGGACAAACTAGCTGATTGTGGCCAGTTCCTGAGGCCAGGAAGGCAGACGGTCAGGAACGTTCCTGGGATGTGTTCAGAATAAGCATTTCCTCTTAGACCAAATTAGTGCCACCTGGCATGAATGGGAGGCCAAACCCTAGTAGGACACTTGAGGGTTCACCCCCTCAAGGTGCACTATGAGGGAGAGGCACACAGTCAAGAGCTGGTGTGGAGTCGGAGGCCTAAAGCAAGGACATGTATGACCTCTCACCCAGGGTCAGTTTTTCTCACACAGCCTTGGACTTCAGTCCCTCAGACAGGCCCTATCTGGGTCAACCAGAAGCCAGACAGATGTGTGCCCCCTTCCTACACAGGTCCAGGCAGATCTGCTGCCCAGAGCTGACAATGATTAACTACCCAGGCCTTCCCCCAGGGCATCAGCAGTGCCTAGTGGGCCAGTGTCTGAAAGGTGGGCAGCATACCTTCCCAAAAGCACCTCCCACAAACTCTGCCAGGACCCATAGCCAGGGTGTGGATAGGAGCCATTTCATCCATTACCTGGGTGCCCAGGGATGGACTGCACAGGGGAACTGTCCCTTGCACATTGGGTGAGAGAGCTGGCTCAGTTAAGAGCAGTTCTGGCAGAGGACCTGGCTGGAGGCTCACTTCCCCCCAAGACAGCTTCCAACTATCATAACTCCAGTTACATGGGATGTGACTCCCTCTTCTAGCCTCCTCAAATACCAGGCAAACTCAGTGTGTACATGCCTAGTCTACATAACAAGTTACAGGCCATCTAGGGCTACAGGTTAGACTGTGTCTAAAAGAGGGAGGAGAGGGAGATGTGTCACACTGGTTATAACTTAGGCAAAGATATACTTGCCTAGCACTCATAAAGCCTGGCAACACCAAAAATTAGTTCACCATCGGGGATTAGTATGTGATAGCAGATACAAATCTCCTCCCAGGTAACTCATTTTGGCTTCTGGCAGTTCAAAGCTAGCACTTCCTGAGCAACATGGCCCCTATCACAAGCCAGGGGGCTTTATCTACTGTGATTTTCCAGTAGGGATGCTAAACTGACTTCCTTCCCAGGGGGAGGTCCTACCTTTGTAAGGGATTTTTCCGGTGTAGCTGACAGACTACCATACCACACTGCCTATTCAAACTAAACACACGTATTACTCTCAGGTCTCTGCTATATGTAGCCTGAACACAGCACAAACATGCATCTTCCAGTCAACCATGCAGGAGGAGTTAATTAGGACGCTAAAAGTGACCCTGCCAGTTTTAATGCCCAGGCAATCCAGAGGGCACAAGCCTTACTGGTGTTTCCAGAGACAAGCAGACCTTTAAATGCTATTAAGGATCCGTCAGCCACTCTGAGGCTCAGGGAGACTCCATGAAGCATGATCTAGTGTTGTACTTACCTTCCCAAGAGGTGGCTGCCTAACCTTGGAAGCAAAGGTAATCTCTGACCCTTTCTGAGAGACTGGGCAGCTGTGCAGGAACCAGGTCAGAAGAGACCAAATGCAATGTGGCAGACAAGAGGGGTAAATGACACCCCAATTAGACTCAAGAGGGAGCCCAGGAACTACTTCCAACCCCAGCAATGAAGCTGAAAGCTGATGTCATTCATCTTCTCCAAGCTGGCCAGCAAGAGCTTTTCCTCAGCATCTTGCCACGTTAATTGTGTTAATTGCATTCATCAAACCTCACCAGCAGGGAGGTGTCAAAGGTGTGAATAGAAAGTAAAGGGAAGAATCTGAGTCTCAACTACAGCCCCAGGACAAAACAAAGGAAAGTGGGAGAGGAGAGGGTGAAGATTCTCACCTCCTCCAGTTAAGAAGTTCCTGTGTAGGCACATTGAAAATCCACAGCCTCCCTGAGGGTCCCCCTCTGCCTGTCCCATGAGAACAGCTGTGATCAGGTGTTGGAGTACTTCCCTTGTACCTCACAGTGAAAAAACAGTAGACAGGCCACTGTTTCCAGGAGAATACACTACAGCTGCCAGAACGCTATCAGGTTCACACAGCTACAAAAGCCAGAGACATAGGCAACTACAGGGGTTCTTACAAGGCCTGGGAACGTGGCAGACATATAATAAAAGTTAAAATTAAGTGGGGGGCTAGAGAGGGCTCAGAGGTTAAAGCAGTACTTGTTGCTCTCCCATAGGGCGCCCTCTTCTGGCCTGAGGATACTGCATGTATGTGGTGCAGGCAGGTGAAACACCCACGAACAAAATAAAAATACATCTTGACTAAAAAAATGAAATACAAACCAGGTAGTGATGGCACACACCTTTAATCCCAGCACTTAGGAAGCAGAGGCAGGCAGATCTGAGGCCAGCCTGATCTACAAAGCAAGTCCCAGGACAGTCAGGTCTACACACAGAAACCCTGTCCCAGAAAACGAAACAAAACAAAATTAAATGCAGAGGGCCAGAGAGATGACTTAAGTGAAGAATTCACCAACCCTGACAATCCCTGGGAACACAGGAAAGCAAGCAAGCTATCTCAAATCATCCTGACCTTCACAAGTGTGCCACAGTGTAGATACGTGTACACTTAAACACTGTTTTGTTTTGGGTTTGTTTAGTTTTTTGAGCCTGGTACTCCCTATAGTAGACCAGGGTGTCCTTGAACTCTGACCTCTGTCTGTGTTTCTGTCTCTTGAATGCTAGGATTAAAGGTATGTGCCATCATGCAGAAGGGGACGTCCTTTACCCAAAACAGCCCTGCCACCTTGCTGTCTTAGAATGAAATTCTGCTAAGTCCCAAGAATCACATCAGGATTCACCACTAGTGTGTCACCTGTGATGAAAATAGTTTGAACAGATGATTTAAAAAAAAAAATCTAACCAGCCGTAGTGGGGCATGCCTTTAATCCCAGCACTGGGGAGGCAGAGGCAGGCGGATCTCTGTGAGTTCGAGGCCAGCCTGATCTACAAAGTGAGTCCAGGATAGTCAGTTATGTTACAGAGAGAAACCCTGTCTGTGGGGAAGAAGGGCGCTCTTAAAGGTGCTGGAGAGATGACTCAGTGAGTAAGAACACTTGTCGGACAATCATGAAGGGCTTGTAACCCAGTGCAGTAAAGTATCCGGATCTCTCAGGCTTAACCTAGCCAGCCTCTGGGGAGACGCTGTCTGAGAGGACTAAGGCAGGTACCCTCTGACCTCCAAACACCTGGGCACAGGCTCCTGTACAAATGCATGCATATATCACACATGTGCACACAAAACAAAGAAAATGGCAAGCGTCTCTCTTGCTACATAAGATCTACAGTCATTCACATGGCCTGTCATGTACAGTCTTTTTTCTACTTTACACAGAGAAATCCCAAAGGGAGGGGAACACAAGTACAATCAGTTGAGTATGGTGGACAATCCTTATAATGCCCACACTCTGAGACTGAGGCCAAAAGGACAATCCAGTGTTTGAGGCCAGCCTAAACTACAGAGCAAGTACTAGACCTTTCATTTTTTTTTGAATAAAGACTTACTTTTACTTTCTGTGTGAAGTATTTTACCTGCATGCATGTAACTGCTGGTAACTGCAGAGGTCAAAAGAGGGCATCAGACCCCCTGGAACTGGAATTGTGTCTGGTTGTATGCTGCTATGGGGATGCTTGGAATCTGACACTTGGGTCCTCTCATAGACCAGCTCTTAACTGCTGAGCCATCTCTCCAGAACCTTTCATCAAACTTTAAAAAAATCATATATCCAGGGGCTGGAGAGATGGCTCAGAAGAGCACTGTCTGCTCTTCCCGAGGTCATGAGTTCAATTCCCAGCAACCACATGGTGGCTCGCAACCATCTATAATGGGATCTGGAACCCTCTTCTGGACTGCAGGTATGTATGGAGAACACTGTATACATAATAAATAAATAAAATATTTTTTAAAAAATCATATATCCAAGCACATGAGCGGTTCAGTCATTGCAACATCACAGCAAATCTGCAAACAAATGGCTGTTTGTATTAGACTGGGGAAGGGATTCCACACAGCCACTAGGGAACACTACTGAGGGGCAAGAGGACAGCTTCTGCTAGAAGGGGTCGTGTTAAAGTAGAAAAAGCTGGACATGACAGCCCATTTGTCAGTTTTACCGTAATGCATTATTAAGCCTGTTTTCTTACTATAAAAGTTCACAGCTTCCAGGGCTGGGAAGGCATTCAGTTCTTGCCTAGCATGCATAAGGGGAGCGGAGTTCAACCCCAAGCACTGAATAACCCCAGGCATGGTGGTACACACCTAAAATCCACTTGGGAAGGTGATTCAGGAGAATGAGAAGCTCAAGGCAATCCTCCCCTACAAAGTGAATGAAGTCAGCCTGGACTACATGAGACCTTGTCTCTAAAGAATAAAAATAAGAGACTGTTAAAAAAAAAAAAAAAGCATAAATGGCACAAGCCTGTAATTCTAGCACATGGAGGTGGGAGGATCAGAAGTTCAGAGTCCCCAGCTTGAAGCCCAGCCCCAAAGACCCTGTCTCAGTAACAATAAACATGTGCACCTTGTGCATGTCAAGTGTGAGAAGCAGGGATCTGGGCCCCTGGAACTAGAGTATCACAAGGTTGGGGACACCTAGTTGGGGGAGTTCTCAGCCACTGAGACATCTCTCCTGCAGCATAGCCACCTTTTTTTTTGGGGGGGGGGTGTGAGGGATGGAGTGAAACAGGGTTTCTCTGTGTAGCGGTTATGAAACTCACTCTGCAGACCAGGCTGCCTTCAAACTCAGAGATCCTCCTGCCTCTGCCTCTCAAGTGCTGGGATTGAGACTTTCTACCACACCCAAGAAAGGAGAAAGGTAGGACCCACACTTCAGTTTCTTCCTAACCTACTTTAGTTAGAATACAGCTTCCTTACTTCCCAATATCGCCAATGTCAGTGTAGGAAGGTGCAAGATAGCACGCCTAACGTATTACACTTACAACCATCTATCTTTTTTTCTCCTTAGAAGAGGGAGCCTATACTAGGCTGAAGGGTTCCCAACCCAGGCTACTTCCCTCATATCTGAAGAAAGGTTTCAATAACCAGAGTGCTCCATGCACTTGGGAAGTTAGGTAGGGATGCTCGAGTTGTAGTTTTGATCAGGTAACAATAGCCTACCTAAATGAAAATTACACTGAACCCATGAACATCTACACATGTTAATAAAATTAGATTATAATAATCAGTGGCCAACCAGAGAACAGAGGCAGACTAGGCTAACAAGGACAAGCTGTGCCTTACAAGCTGGGAATTATAGTTTCTGTTGCAGGTCCCTCTTTGTCCAGAACACAGAAAATGGAGACTTATCACATTTGTTCGGGGCTTTCCTAAAGCTTGTTGCACTCTGCCTTTGGTGAGACCCAGGTTGATCATAAAGCCCTGCCCCCAGCTTTCAACTTTCCCAGTGGCTAACCTGGGCAAACCATCTCTCGCCAGGTCCCTGGGCTCATCAACACTTCAACTACATGATGCTCACAAGCTAGTGCCCACTGCTGTAGCTGACAATCCATGGAGCCTGAGTGTCGGGAAGCAGTGATGGTTGTTGGCAAATGTTACCCCCAGTTAGGTGTCAATATTCCAAGCACTGGCCCAAGTAAACATACAATAGAGCAAATGTGGCTGCATATCATGGAAATGGGACCCCAAAAGACTGGCTAGACCCATTTCCCTCTTCCAGATACCCTTCCTAAACTTGTTCTGTTGTTGTCCTCCATACAGGCTGAACCTTGGACTAGAATGCAGGGACTATATGCAGTGTAAGTCCAGGGTCCAGGGGAGTGGGGGAGAACACCAGCTCAGGACCGCTACTCCAACATCTCAAGTTGAGCATTGGAAGAGCCCACTGCCCAGAAAATTGGGCAGATTTAGTAACAGAAACCTATCTGGAAACCCAAAACAAGTTCATTTGCTCTTCCACCAGTTTTTTTTTGGGTGATGCCAGATAGAGATCAAACCCAATCAGGACTCATACATGCTTCATGCATGTATCCTACAGTGGAGCTCCAAATGCTGTTGGTCCCATTGCCAGTAAATCCCATTAACTGGTCCCACTGAAATAGAGGCAAAACTTAAACATTAAGTGTTGAGCTGGACATAAAGGCACACACACACTCAACCCAGCCCTCAGGAGAACTGAGATCAGCCTGGAACACCCCAGTGGGTATATGCGTAATTCAGATGTTGTGTACTTGCTTAGCTGGATTCAATTCAATTTCCAGCAACAACAGAAGCAAGCATGGTCCATGCCAGCAATCTCAGCACAGGACACTGAAGCAAAACGATTGCCTAAGTTCAAGGCCAGCCTGTGCTACATGTCGTATGTCAGAGCAGAAGTCGGTCTAGCCGGATACATGCATCAACTCTCAAAAAGCAAACAAAAGCTAAAACGTGTTGCTTTGTGTGTGCACACAGTACAGTGGATCAAGCCCCGAGCCTCATGCTGGCTGAGCAAGTGCTCTACCACTGAACTAAATCCGCAACATTTGACTCCTGGACACCTCCATTCTATTAACTGAACTGAACTTTAACATCTCAGCAATTAGCCAGTAATCAGCGCCTATACAATGAGCATCCCTTGCTCATTTTCTAGACAGAACAAGGGAGGCTTGGGACAAGGCCCTATAACTAGAAAGTCAGCCCGGGCCCTGCTGCTGCATCTTCAGCACCCTATCACCCTACAAACAATGGATTTTAACTTACACTTAGGGCTTTCCTCAACTGAGAGTGAGCAATCAGTTCACTGATCTAAGAATATCCAGGACCCCACCTGATCCTTCTAGCCATTGATGGGTAAGGGTGCATCCTGCCCACTTCTCAGCTGGAAGGGAGTCTCAGAAAACTAACTCAACCCAGAAGCCAGAGTGCATGTCTCCAGCCAGAGACAGACATCTGAATATCTGCACTGGGCATCTAGCCTTCTGCAGAGCAATCTGTCCTGAGATGGTGGCAAGTGTTAAAGTGTAAATGTCCCCTATAAAAAGCTAGTCACAGCTGGGCAGCGGTGGCGCACGCCTTTAATCCCAGCACTTGGGAGGCAGAGGCAGGCGGATCTTTGCGAGTTCGAGGCCAGCCTGGTCTACAAATTGAGTCCAGGACAGCCAGGGCTACACAGAGAAACCCTGTCTCGAAAAACCAAAAAAAAAAAAAAAAAAAAAAAGCTAGTCACAATAAGGGAAGCGCGCGTACACACACACACTTTTTGCAAAGGACACGAAGAACATTCAGTCATGGTCTACTCTGAATTGAAAAGTACTGAGGGAGGTTTGGGGGAGAAGGAATAGGCCAGACCAATACAGGCCAGACCACCCAACAGAATACACCTGAGGCCAGGCCTGGTGACACATACCAGCACTTGGGTGCAAAGGAATGAGCGCTGTGTTTGAAACAGATTATACAATCTAGAAGGTTCTATTTCTTAAGGAAACAAAGAAAAGGGGGAAAGTCCACCAGGTCTGAGAGTGCCCCTGTACCACAGTATAGGACCCAGGAAACCTCAGATTTACCAAGGGCTATCTCAGAAATGGTATCTAGAACTAGAGGTGATGCTGCCATGGAAGTTGGTTTGGGACAAAGGAATGCCAAGGGACATTTCCCTGGGTGGAATACTTGTCCAAATGTCCACTGAAATCGGGTGCCTCGGGCTGCAATAATGAGGGGTGACAGGCGTCTCCAGGTCACAAGCACCACATGGCTGAAGGAAGGGCAGGCCAGGAAGCAGCCTTCGCAGCCCCACCTCCCTTCCTCCTCCCTCAGCCCCCTGCAGCTCCCAGATCCTCTTCTCCCCTCCCCCAACCTTTGTAGGGGTAAGGGTTTGGCCTATGGCTTTAAGGAGGATGTGGCTGGCCCCAGCAGCCTCACCAGCCCTTTTGTCTCAGCTCTCTTCATTCCAACAGGAAAGGTAAAGGATTTAGCTAGCCTCACACATGGAGGGGGAAAGGAACAAAAAGTGTCCCTAAACCATAAAAACACAGCCCTTTTTCAACAGGGAACAAAGGGGCTGATGATGGAGATGGATCTGCAGGTAGGTAAAGGCCCTTGCGGCCAAGGCTGATGTCCGGAAGCTTGATCTCCAGACCCACATGGTAGAGTGCACTGCCACAAGTTTTCCTGACCTTCACAATGGTGCCACGTGCGTGTACACACAAAATAAAGTGTAATTTTAAAAAAAAAAGGAAACAAAGACAGCCCTTCCTGCCAACTCCCCAGTCACAGACAATGATGGTTTAGAAAGGCTTCCATAGCTGAGAATGAAGCAGAGTACCTCAGGAAGGCAGGAAAAGGAGGGGCTGGCAGAGGTGACGCTCCATTCCGCTCAGCACAGCGTACCTCCACATTCTCATGCTGGGGCCTACTCTAGGTGCTGGGCCATTGAGTGCTTACCCTTGGAAGATGGAAGGCTGAAGAGCTCACAACCTGGCTTCATCCCTAATCCTCGTGGTGATTGTTCCTATTGCACATATGCAACGACTAAGGCACAGAGGATAGAACGTTAATTGCTTTGCAATCATAGGATTTAAGCACAAATCCAAGGCTGCTGGCCTGAAAAGGGCAGCCTGCTTCCACCCATGTGCTGGGAAGTATTGAGGCCAACTACAGTAAATACGAGTGCTTGCTGTATTACTAACCCTACAAAAGTTTACCTTGAAGCTGAAAGATGTAGCCCAGCGTGGATGGCTTGCCTGAAATGGAAGGGCATGGATTTGGTACCAAGACTCCAGGGGTGGGGGAGGGGAGATTCCCAAGTCTGTAAAAGTATATACCTGAGGTTTCCAAGGGCTGGCACACAAGCCTCAGCAGGCCTGGTGGACAGAGAAAGGTCGGTGTGAGCCTTAACAGTCCACCAAAAGCCACAACATCCACAAGCCAGGAAACAAATCTACTGGGGCCTTGATTCCTTATTTAAAAAGTCAGACTCCAAACCGGGAATCACAGTGACTCCAAGCCGCATGCTTCAGGGACGCAGGGGGTGGCAGGCTGGAGGTGGAGGCATTCGGAGTACAGGACTGCAGCCACAGGTGAGACTAGAGCAAGAAACGATTTGCCTCTGGGCAATCCAACCTTGTGAACGCAGTAGGTCTCAGCATTCTGCCTGCATGCTCTAGTCTGGAGAGACTCCACAGGCATCCATAAGCAATCCCTTACAGGCGATTGCCCGCTAGGAGGTGGAGGCAGAGATTTTTTTTTTTTTAATTAAGGCCTGAGTGTATGGATTGGGAAATGGGGCCACCTCACCCCGGAAGAAGGCTAAGAATGGAAAGTGAGCCCCTAGGGCAGCCGGCGTGGGGAGGCACCGCCCACAGCTGGCTCCTCCCCGGCCAGGTGTGCTCAGGCTGCCCCTCCCAGCAGCCGGCTGCGACTCAGCTCAGGTGGTTCTGCTCCCGAGGACCCCGGGGAAAACGCCCATCTCGCATCTCCCCACTTGCCGGTACCCAGAGCGCCATCCCAACCTGGGGGTCCCCGTCATGCGAAGTTCCAAGTCAGAAGGGATCGGTATCTACCGCCACCTTGACCGGACAGCTTCCACCTGCATCGCGACCATCCCTCCCCAAGGAGACTCCGGGGCAGACCCCAGGCCGAGTAAGCAAACTGGGTCCCGGGGACAGCCACTCCTCGGGCCCCACTCCGCTCTCAAGGGCTCTCAAACTCTAGACTCCAGAACAGCTGTACGTCCCCTCCCCTCAACTCTTCAGAGTGGCAGCGTGAGGCGGAGGCGTCGCTTCCTCTGTCCCCGTGTCCCGTCCGCGTCCCGCTGATGAGCGCCGCGCGCCCCGTTCCCCTCCCGATGCCCGCAAACCCCCAGGAGCCGCCAGGGGACCTGTCTCCCCCGGCACGCACAAGGCCCCAGCCACAGGGGACCGCCCTCGGGGCGCGAGGGGCGCTCACCTGTCGCGAGGCCGGCTGTGGTGCGGCGCCGCGGTCCCGCCGCGGGTCGTGGCCGGAGGACGGCGCGGGGTGCCGGGCTCGCGAATCTCCTGTGCCGATCACCCCGCTACGTTTACTTGGGCCGCTTAACCCCCGCGCTGCCGGCCGGGAGCGGCCGTGCGCCCGCCTGCGCGCCAGTGGGCCGCCCGGGGTTAGACCACAGCGCTGAAGCCGGAGCGTCCACGCGGACTTACAGCTGCTGCGAGGCGAGGGGCGGCGGCGGCGAGGACCGAGCGGGCCGGGCGCGCACGGGAGTGGGTGGGGAGGGGGCGGTGCCGCTGCCCTTGTAGCCCCGGCCCGTCCCTCGCCCCGCCCCCGCCCAGGGGCGCCCCGGCCGCAGCCACTCACCGGCCGGCCGGGCCAAGGGGACGGGCGAGGGAGATTTGAAATCCCTCCCGAGCTTCCTCGCCCCGCCTCCTCCGGAGCAGCCCGCTGGGCCCCCTCTGCCTGGCGGGTCACCCCTCTCGGGTGATCCGAACCCACGGGGACTCTGGAGAGAGCCCAGTCAGTCCCCCACCTGAGACCCCACCGCCCCCGCCTCTCCTGTCCCCCAACCCCGAGCGGACGCACACACGCACTTGTAGGCGCACACTCGCAGGTCTGGATGCGCGGTCCAGAGAGGGAAGAGCTCCAGTTGGAGTCACACAGCAACACTGCGCCTCGACTTTTCCACCACCCCTCCCTCCGCTGCAAGGCTGGCCAGGGCGCTTGTGGTCGCCCTGCAGGTCACTCGCTGGGGACCCCGCTACTGCTTCCTGCCTTCACCCAGCTTGGCCTTTGTCAGCCATCTTGAGGGGAAAGGAGGCCTTGGAGGAAGAAGTAGCATTCTTCATGTTTCCCCGACTGCCTAGGTTCCCGTGCCCGCTGGCGAGGAGCCCTTCTCTGAAGCTGAGGTCTTCCTCCACCAGAAGACCCACTCTGAACCATTGGAAAGACACAAATATTTATAACAGGCCCCTGGCGTTTATCTTTATTTCTTCATTTGCTTGTTTGTCTGCTTGTTGTCTGCCTACATTAGATAGTGAACACCTAAGTAGATAATAAATATATATTAAAAGAATAAGCAGAACGAATGATTGCAAAGACTCAAAAGGTGAATCATGTGAAGTCTCAGCTTTCACGAGTCTCCTACCCTGTTGGCTCCTTGTCTTCACTCCGAACTCTTCTCGGCTTTGCTGTTCCTCCGATGCACCAAGCATTTTCCTTTTGATGGAGCTTTGACCTCTTTCCCCCTCTTAGACTTTGTTTCCCCAGATCTGTCACAGAAAGACGCTTTCTCATTACTACACGGAATGGTCTTCGAATCCTTCTTCTAGCTAGTTGTGTTCCTGTAACACTGAAACCTACCTGAGATTGTTTTGTATACTCTTCTCTGCATCTCCCTTAGGGGGTGGGGTGGAGGAGGGGCTCACTGTAGGAGGTGGAAGCCTCATCTCTCCATCTCTAGGGGGTCACTGGCCCACAAAAGGCCTAGCATCAAAAGGAACTACCTCAACAAAGTTTGCTGGATTAATGAATCTCCATAGGTTTCCTGCTTCTGGGACTCCAGCCTGAGGTAAACATACCTTTCCTCCTGCTCCTCTTCCTGGCTAGTGAGTAAATGGGCAAATGTGTTACTTTGGGAACTTCAAGTTTCAACATTTTCTGGACCCTGTTATACTTAAAAAAGAACAGACAGGCCAAGAGACAGAAGGAGAATGAGCCCTCGAAGCAGGCCCCAGCCTGGGCCTGGCTCCATGGGGAGGAACTTTTGGGCTATCCTGGCAAACAACTCTAAAGCATGTCCAAGGAGTTGGTGCAGAAAGAGGATGCCGTAAAAGAGTGCAGATGAGCAGGTGAGGTTTTGGTGTGTCATTTAAGAGGGACCGTAACTATCCAGAGAATCAGGGCATGGTGGATCCTGCCTGGAATCACAGCCTTGAGAGTTAAGGACTTAAAGGCCGCCCGTAGCTACATAGCAAGTTAGCAAGTTCCAGGCAAGACTGGAGAGATGGCTGGGTGGATAAGAGCACTAGCTGATCTTCCAGAGGAACAGAGGTTCAATTCCCAGCACCCATGTGGTAGCTTACAAACATATGTAACTCTAGTTCCAGGGGATTCGACACCCTCTTCTGGCTTCCACAGACATACATGGAAAGGAAAACATCCATACACACAAAATAATAAACTTATTTAAAAAGAAAGAAAGAAAGCTACCTCCAGGGAGGTGTGGGGGTGCGCATACCTTTAATCCTAGCACTTCAGAGGCAGAGACAGGAGAAGCTCTTTGAGTTAGAAGCTGGCCAGCCTGGTCTCCATTGCCAGTTCCAGGTCAGCAAGGGTTGTGCAGTGAGACACTGTCAAAAGAAAGAAAATAATCTCCAGAGAGCACAAAACTTTACAGTGTGAAAATTCATTGGCCATACTGGTCAGCTTACTTGAGCCACAAGACTACCCCATGAAAAGGCAGAGCAAGGAGCCTCAGGCTGAGTTTTGGAGGAGTGAAACAAAAGCCCAGAAGAGGGAGGCATTTATGTAACATGACCTCAACTGACCCACCTGTACATGGAGGTTCATCAGCAGTGTTTACTGTAAGGTACAACCGATCATAATCATTACAGCCATGATGATAACCACTGTGCATTTAGGAGATTAAGGTCAGCTGGGTAGCTCTGTGACAGAGGGCTTGCCTGCCATGTGCAAGGCCCAGGGGCTCCGTCCCCAGCATGGTGTACACACACAGATATCTGTGACTAAAGCCATTTGTTTTACACTCCAGAAACAAAAAGGAGCTGGCTGTTGCTGGCACACACGTTCAACTCTAGCTCTTGGGAAGTGAAGGTGTCAGGATTGCTAGGAGTCTGAGATAGGCTGGCCTACATAGACAGTGCAAGATAAGCCTGGACTGTGCGTGCAGTGAGATGCCACCCCCTCTCCTTCAACACGGAAAGAAGAAAACACATACAAAACAGGAAGTGTCTAGGCAAAGAGTATAATGGCACCTGTTCACTCTCTTATACAGGAAAATAAATGCATGTATATGCAGAAGGAAGATTTGAAAGCAAATGACGCAAAATATAAACAAATGGCGAATCTGCTTTTTGAAATGTGTATATTGGCGCTGGTGAGATGGCTCAGTGGTTAAGAGCCCTGGCTACTCCTCCGAAAGACCCGGGTTCAAATCCCAGCACCCGCATGACAGTTTGAAACTGTCTGTAAGGACCAGGAGTGGTGGCACACGCTTTAATCCCAACACTTGGGAAGCAGAGGCAGGCAGATCTCTGCGAGTTCAAGGCCAGCCTGGTCTACAGAGTGAGTTCCAGGATAGCTAAGGCCAAACAAAGAAACCCTGTCTCGAGAAAGGAAAACATTATTCCTTATGACTTAAAAAAAAAAAAAAAGTGTTTTCATTTATTTATGTGGGGTGATGGCTGGAAATCAGAAGACAATTTCTCATGATTCTCTCCCTTTCAACTGTGTTGGTTCTGGGGATTGAACTCAGCTCTTCAGGCTTAACAACAAGTGCCTTTGCCCACTGAGCCATCTCACCAACCCTCTTAAGTCAAATTGTGGTATGCAAGAGCCAGGTGTGGTACACATCTTTAGTCCCAGCACTTAGAAAGCAGAGGCAAGTGAATCTCTGTGAGTTCAAGGTCAGCCTGGTCTACATTGGGAGTTTCAGGTTAGCCAATGATTCATGCTGAGACCCTATTCAAGAATCAAACAAACAAAAACTGTCTTATTCATAAAGGATTATAGCAAATAAAATTACTACATATAACACATTAAAACTAGGCGTGTTAGTATATAATTCCAGTACTTGGGAGGAAAGACTAGGAATTCAAGTTCCCCCATATAGCAAGGCCGTTCTGCTCTACGAGAGACCCTGCCCCAACAAAAGAAACAGGACTGAAGAGATGGCTCAGCAGTTAAGAGCACTGTGGGTGCTCTTCCAGAGGATCCAGGTTAGATTCCCAACATCCACAACTATTTGTAACTCCAGTTCCAGGGAACCCAATATCTTCTTCAGACCTTCTCAGAAGCCAAGCACGTGTGGCACACAGATATAAATTCACACAAAACACTCATGCATATAAAATGAAAATAAATCTTAAAACCCAACCAAACAAAACTATTCTCAGTGGGGAAAGGCACTTACCACCAAGTCTAGGGATCTGAGTGTGATACTTGGGACCCACATACATGATGGAAGGTGGGAACAAACTCCAGCAAGTTGCCCTGACTGCCACACTTGTACTGTGGCACACATATTTTGTACATACAAATGCACAAAATAAATGAATAAATGTGGGTTTGGTGGGGGGTTTTAAGTACATTAAAGCTAGGTGTCACACACCTGTTATCCAAGCAAACTGAAGCTGGAGGCAGGAGGATTAGTTAGGTTTCAAAGCAGCAGGGCCTTGTCTCAAGCAATAAGAACAAAAATCAAGCTGTGTTAGAGAGCACCTGTAATCCCAGCACTTGGGAGACAGAAGCAACAGGATCTCCAGGAGTTGCAAGCCAACCACAGCTACAGCAAGACCCTGCCCAAAAAAGGATGTAAAACAATAACCACTCATTCCTCCAAAGCATAGTCACCCCAGGCCTATAATCCTAAATCTTGAGTAATACAAGAGAATCAGGGTTCTAGGCCAGCCTGGGCTACAGGGGACTGTCTAAAAAGTATGTACCTGTGCATACACACTTCCTACTCACCCCTCTGCTGATGAGTGAACACCGATAGACTTCCACTTAAGCCACGGTTCAATAATTGTGTTCAGTCCTGCTATCTTACAGCAGCTATGAGTGTTTACTTATTTACTTACTTTATTTATTTGTGTTTTTTTTTTTCCAAAATAGTACTTCTCTGTGTAGCCCTGACTATCCTGGAATTTGTTTTGTAAACCAGGCTGGCCTCAAAAAAAACTCACAGAGATCCACCTGCCTCTGCCTCCCCAGTGCTGGGATTAAAGATGTGCATCACACCTAGCTTATTAATTAAAATAGCAGTACTGGGAACTAAACTTAGAACTTGGCACATGCTAGGCAAGCACTCTTCCACTGAGCCACATCCCCAGCCTGACTGTGACTTTGCTGACAGAGTGCCTAATACATACTGTTCACTATGGGGTGAGTATTTTCATGATTACTCAACCCTACATTCTATATGCCTCGATCATATTTAAAGCAGAGATGATAATTTTAGCTGCTTCAAAGTTTGTTGAAGACTTATGTGATTAAATACATGGATGGTATCTCACACAGAGCCTGGCTCATTGAAAACTCATTAAAGTGTTGTTATATAAAACCATAGTGACAGCCGGGCGGTGGTGGCGCACGCCTTTAATCCCAGCACTTGGGAGGCAGAGGCAGGTGGATCTTTGCAAGTTCGAGGCCAGCCTGGTCTACAAAGTGAGTCCAGGACAGCCAGGGCTACACAGAGAAACCCTCTCTCGAAAAACAAAAGTAAACAAACAAATAAATAAATAAATAAATAAATAAATAAATAAATAAATAAAACCATAGTGACATAGTGGAATAAAACCAGACATACTAGCCCATGCCAGTCATCCCAGCACTCCTGAGAGAGACATAAGACAAGTGGATCAAAAAACGCAAGGTAGGCGATCAGGAATGGTGGCACATACCTTTAATCCCAGCACTCAGGAAGCAAAAGCAGACTGGATCTCTGAGCTCAAAGTCAGCCTGATTAAAGGAGTGAATTCCAGGCAGCCTGAGGGAGTGAGAGGGGGGGACACTACTCAGAGAAACCCTGTCTCCAAAATAAATAAATAAATAAGTAAAATTTGTTCAAGGTTGAGCTGTTAAGATAGCTCATCAGGCTGGGTGGTGGTGGCGCACACCTTTAATCCCAGCCCTTGGGAGTCAGAGGCAGGCGGATCTCTGTGAGTTTGAGGCCAGCCTGGTCTACAGAGCGAGTCCAGGACAGCCAGGGCTGTTATACAGAGAAACCCTGTCTCGAAAAACAAACAAACAAAAAAGATAGAAAAAAAGGTAGCTCATCAGTTGAACGCACTCCCTGCTACTCACAGAGGATCCTAGTTCAGTTCCCAGCACATTGACAACTGCATGTAACTCCAGTTCCTGAATGCATGCATATGATGCACATAAACTCATGCAGTCACATTTACATATGCATATGAGTAAAAGTAAACTAATTTAAAATCATTCAAGGTCATCCTGAGCTATGGGGGATGGAGGGCAGAATGGGCTACAGGAGACAATCTGCTTCAAAATGTTGTAGGAGTGGGCTTAGCAGGTAAAGGTGCTTGCTGCCAAACCTGATGACCAGAGTTCAGTTCCCAGGAATCACATGGTAGAGAGAGTGACTCTAGGAAATTGTCCTCTCATCTGCACACAAGCTGTGACAGGAGAACATGCATGTGTGAGGACACACACATGCAGACTTACATCCACACATAAATAAATAACAAAATTAATGATTACTTTAATAGAAATGTTGTTCTGCTCCATTGAACAGTCTCCTCACTCTCTATCCCTGTCTGCTGGGCACCTGGCTTTCAAGGCTACCTCATTTTCCCTCAGGATCTTCATTCATAATGCCTCAAATATGAAGAGCCCCAATTTACAGTTGAGGCAAACAAGGCTCCATTAGGGGAGAAGGTTTGCCTGAGAGCCACAGCTGGTTTGGTGGCAGAGCTGGGATAATACAGCCAGCTTGACCCCCTGCCTCCATATAACCCCCTTCTCCCTCCTTGTGTACCAAACTGAGGAGTTGAGGAGTTAGACTCCATCCCAACTTGAATTGGAATAATAATGAGAATGAAGCCCATTTCCCATAGTGTCTGCAGGGGTCCTCCCAGCCCTTGTAAGTGAAAAAAACAAAAACAAAAACAAAAAAAAAACATTGTAAAGTGCTCAGGCTTGATTTGTTGTGTGTTAGAGGCCACCTTCACTTGCTAAGCGTGCTCACTTTTCATTTTCAACAGGAACACACATGCCTCTTGTCCTGGTCCTTTCATTTAAAACCCCTGGAATCCCCCATGGGTCACTGGCTATTTCCTTAACTAGTACTAGATAGGCTAGTGTTCATCAGTTTGTTGGTGGTTGTGGTGTTGGGGACTGGAAGCCAGGGCCTCACACTTACAAAGCCAACACTCCTGCCCCCTGGTGTAACTTTAAGTCATCCACCCTTTTTGCTTACTAAGAGCAGGTATCACTTCTACTCCAAATTAGGCACTCAGTAAACACCTGTCTCCTAAATATCTCCTTCATTATCATCTCTCCACATATGCCACTACAGTGCCTTCAGACAAGCCAGCTAGCATCCATGAAGCATCTTCTTAGAAGCACAGGCTTGACCCCCAAGAGGGAAGAGATGGGTAAGGGCAAACATCAGCAACCAAGTTTATTCTCATCCCTGCTGGGAGCCAGTGAGGGACCTAGGGAAGTTTGTGGCTTTCCCTCTCTGCTAGGGACTGAGGCCCTGGACCTCACTGTTGTCCTTGGCTGCCTGCCCCCACATCCCGGAGTCTACTTCCGGTTATGTTTTGGGTTCAGACTCTGACTGCTCCGGACTATTCTTGTTTTATTTTATTTTCTCTTATTTTTGTTGCATTGGCAACATATAGTTGGGGTTTTGCACATGCCTACCATTGAGTTTAGTCCTCACCTGCCAAGGATCACCCAGTTCAAATCAATCCTTATCTCCTCGCTGTAGGCCTTCTTCCTCCAAGCTCCCTGAAGTTCAAATTTACAGCCTACAGATAACCCTGCTTAGGCTGGGCTTTTTAAAAAAATGACCTAGAGTGGAGCTAGTTGGAGAATTTAGGAATGACAGGCCCCGTACACCCCTATTCTTCCCACCCCCACCCTTCAGGTCACTCTCCAGCTCCTGACAAAGGTTAAGGACTGTTTTATATTTGCTCATGTTTCAGGCCTTCCTAAAACTCTCTTTCTCATCACTGGCTGTCTACAGCCCATAAAACCTGCTAACAACCACTCGACCACTAGATTTCTTCTCCTTTGCAGTGGCTTTAGGTGGCTTTTCAAACAATGTATGCTGAACAATTGCCTAGGATGCAAGAGGCTCCGGGGTTCAATCCCAGTTTAAAAAAAAAGTCAAACAGAAAATGTACATCAGTCTCATGAGACAGAAAGTCACAGAAGAACGGAATCCTTTCTCTTGTTCCCAGGACAGAGTAGATGCTGAATAAATAGCTGCTACCTTCCTGACTGAATGGCTCCTCCGTATCCCAGAAGCGGAAAGCATCTTAGAAGAAAATGTCCCTCAGGTCACACTTCGGTTAAACCCCAGCCACGTTCACAGCATCCTGCAGAGACCGGCTTTGCATTTCTCCATGGTGTCACGCCAGTCATTCACTTTTTAATTG
Source organism: Lophiomys imhausi (assembly GCA_907164525.1). Taxonomy (NCBI): domain Eukaryota; kingdom Metazoa; phylum Chordata; class Mammalia; order Rodentia; family Muridae; genus Lophiomys; species Lophiomys imhausi. Next base: position 581,783 of record CAJQZJ010001061.1, read on the forward strand.
TTCCAAAGAGAAAAACAAAGCAGACAATGGAAAACTTGGGCCTCATTTTCTCAGGCAAAGTAATTCCTCCTGTGAATTTGAAATGAGGGTTGAGATTTCCAAAAGGTACAGGCATTATCACCCCTGCCCTTCAACTAGGAGCTGGCAATAGGTTCTTTAAAAGGCAAATTTCCCAGGTGCATAGCTATAATGTCCTGTGGAGCTTAGGCAAAAGGATCTTTTTTTTTTTTTTTTTTTTGAGACTTGGGTTTTGTGTGTGTGTGTGTGTGTGTGTGTGTGTGTGTGTGTGTGTGTGTTTTTACAAAGCCCTGGCTAGCCTGAAATTCATAGATATCCTCCTGCCTCTGCCTCTTGTGTGCTGGGTTGCAAAAGGATCTTTAAAGGGAAACACCATGACTTGAGGAATTCTATTTTTTTTTTTTTTTTTTTTTGGTTTTTCGAGACAGGGTT
>CAJQZJ010001061.1:582332-626945 GCA_907164525.1 Lophiomys imhausi
CCTGCCTCTGCCTCCCAAGTGCTGGGATTAAAGGCGTGCGCCACCACGCCTGGCGAGGAATTCTATTTTTTAATGTATAAGTTTATTAATTTATTCATCTCATATCCAGATTGCAGTCCCCTTCCTCCTCACCCTCAAGGTCCCACCACCACCCCCCTTTTAAAATAAATGCCCAGAGTCATTTGAGACTTGGAAGGACTTTTTTGTTGTTTGGTTTGGTTTTCGAGACATGGTTTCTCTGTGTAGCCCTGGCTGTCCTGGAACTCTCTTTATAGACCAGCCTGGCCTTGAACTTACAGAGATCCTCCTGCGTCTGCCTCCAGAGTGTTTGGATTCAGGGCATGCACAGCCACACTCATCCAAGAGGCCTTCTTTTAAAAAGACACTGTCTCATGTAGCCCAAGCTGACTTCAGACTCACTATGTAGCCAAGGATGACTTTGAACTTTTTTTTTTTTTTTTGGTTTTTTGAGACAAGGTTTCTCTGTGTAGCCCTGGCTGTCCTGGACTCACTTTGTAGACCAGGCTGGCCTCGAACTCGCAAAGATCCGCCTGCCTGTGCCTCCCAAGTGCTGGGATTAAAGGCGTGCGCCACCACTGCCTGGCTGACTTTGAACTTTTGATCCTCCTATCTCTGCTGTGTGATCCTTCGCCTGCTTTTTCAGCCACGCTGGGGATCAGGGCTTCTTGTACCCGAGGAAAGCACTCTCCCAACTGTGCTAAATCTCTTGGAGGGCTGGTCTCAGTCACCTAGCTATGTAATACTAGAAACTAGACATTTGATTCCTACCTAGCACTCTGGCTTCCAAGCAAGCTGAGAACCAATTTCAAAATTTAGTAATCCCTTCACTGTCCTAAGTTTGTTTCCCTTTCTTTTCTGGCTTCCTCCCTTCTCGGTACTAACTGGAAATCAAATCCCAGGACTCTTGAATGCTAGATAGGCACTAGCTACCTTTGAGCTACATCCTAAATCTTAACTTCTCTTTTTCAGTTTCTTTTACATTGTGTGTGTGTGGGGAGTGGGGAGATACAGGTTGGGGGTGTAGGCAGAGAGCCAGACTGGCCTGGAACTTGCCATGTAACTAGGTCTTTTCTCAAACTTGTAGCAATCCTCCTGCCTCAACCTCCCAACTGTTACTATAGGCATGAGCTGAGAAACAGATTCAGTTATAAACATTAGTGAATCTAGTTTGTCTTTCCTATAAGATAGCTTTCAAGTCTGGGGCCACACTGGTTTATCACTAACCATGCTGGCTTTAATTTCTCTTCATCTGTAATAATTCTTTGTCCTTCCTTTGTCTATCAAGAACTTGCACATCTTTGACTCTAAGCCAACCGCACTTTTGAATTTTTTAAGTGCTGTTAGGACAACGATGCTAAGTTGGAGATTAAGGTGAGGATAACAACAGAGAGGAAAAAATGTCCATTGTGTTTTATTGTTCAATTTTTTTCTTTTCTTTTCTTTTTTGCTTTTGTTAGAAACAGAACCTGAAGCTAGCGAGACCTTTTGTAAAATGGACCTTAGCCCCAAAGTGAGGCCTGGCTGGGATGGAATGTTTTGAAACTGGAGGACTCCTGCAGCCAGATGAACTAGGTAAAGGTGAGAATGGGTATTATTTCTCTCAATGAAATAAGAATTTACAACAATCGCCTGTTTAAAAGCTTAGTTTACAAAAATGCCCTAAGGCAGCATTTTAGAGCCGCAAGCTCAGATCTTTCCCCTAGGGGAAGTGTGGTCCCTGGTGAGTGTCACAGTGGGAACCCTCCACCTGAGCAGCCCCTGTTTTGCAAGGCTTTTCACCTGAGGGCTGAGGAAGGGAAGAGAGAGAAGGACATTTTAAAGTGAATGGGGGGGGAGAGGGAGCAGGTCCCTTATTAAGTCTGAAGTGGAGGTGGGAGGTCCTGTAGAAGGGAGGCCTCTGGGCATGCATTTCCTGCTGCTGTTACTTACACTTTCTCCTTCCTGAGCCAGACTATGGAGACCAAAAACAGTGTAGTCCTTGGCACAGCCAGGATAGGTCGTTCCTAAAACCTCCAGGAAGCACTGCAAATGTACTGCCCCTCCCCCATACCTGAGAAAAAAGTTTTTGAGTTTTTTGTTTGTTTGCTTTACTTTTGAAACAGGGTCTCACTGTATATCTTTGGCTGGCCTGGAACTTAATACATAGACCAGGATGCCATGGAACTCACAGAGATTCACTTGCCTCTGTTTTCCAAGAACTGGGGTTACAGATGTGCTTCCCCTTCCCTATAGTCTTTCTTCATCAGTCCTCTACACTACCAGATACTCTGTGGCAGCAGTCATGAGATTCCCCTATTTAAAAAAATAAGAAAGAAAGAAAGAAAGAAAGAAAGAAAGAAAGAAAGAAAGAAAGAAAGAAAGAAAAGAAAGCCGGGCTGTAGTGGCACATGCCTGTGATCCCATCACTTGGGAGGCAGAGACAGACAGATCCCTGTGAGTTCCAGGCCAGCCTGGAACTATACAGCAAGTTCCAGGACAGCCAGGGCTACACAGAGAAAGCCTGTCTCAAAATAAATAGATAGACAGACAGATGCATAGATATTGATAAATGGATAGATAGATGACAGATAAGATTAGATTAGATAAAAGTAAGTATGTTTGTTCAAAGTTCTTGAAAGGTAGACACAGTCTAAACTTATTTCTTATCGCTGTTAGAAACAGTCCCTCACTTGTGGTAAAAGGCTTGATACCACACCTTTCAGGGAGTCAATTCCCCGATGAAACCTTCTATAGGATTTGTGCTTTCTGATTCAACACATCGCTGTCATACACACATGTTTTCTAACTACAAATTTAATGTCACATTTGGGGGAGGCAGGCTTGGGGTCTCATATAGCCCAGGCTAATCTTGAACTGATTATGTAGCCAATGGTGACCCTGAAGTCCTGATCCCTCCAAACCTCAGCCTCCTAATACTGAGATTACAAGCATGTGCCACCATGATTCCTCCCTATTCTCTGAATTGGTCTTCCTATATTGCCCAGGGCATCCTCAAACTCTGCCTCTTGCCTCCACCTCCCTAATGCTGGTATTACAAGAATTTGCCACCACCACCAGATCCAATTTCATCCAATCACTCACTGTGCTTTTAACTTAGTATAAGATTAACAGGAATCTCTATCTGTTAACAGATAGAGATTCTGTCTCTCTCTCTCTGTATTTTTGGTTTCTGTTTTGATACAGGGCTTCACTATATAGTCCTAGCTGGCCTAAAACTCAGCAATCCTCCTGCCTCTGCCTCCCAAGTGCTGGGATTAAAGATATGCACTTATGGGGCTGGAGAGATGGCTCAGAGGTTAAGAGCACTGACTGCTCTTCCAGAGGTCCTGAGTTCAATTCCCAGCAACCACATGGTGGCTCACAACCATCTATAATGGGATCTGATGCCCTCTTCTGTCCTGCAGGCATACATGCAGACAGAACACTGTATACATAATAAATAAATAATATCTTTAAAAAAAAAGATATGCACTTACAAAGACAGCTTTTAATTTTTTTAAAGATTAAATGTGTATCTGTGAGTTCAAGGTCAGCCTGGTCTACAAAGTGAGCCCAGGACAACCAGAGCTACACAGAGAAACCCTTGTCTTGAAGAAAAAAACAAAAACAAACAAACAAAAAAGATTAAATGTGCATACATAAATGTGTGCACATGCCACATTTGCTTGTGGAGTCAGAGGACAACTTTTGGGAGTTGTTTCTTTCTGACATGTGGGGCTCAGGGATCAAAACTCAGGTGTTGAGGCTTTGTATGGTGAGTGCCTTACCCACTTTGTTTTTGAAACAGGGTCTCACTGTAACCCTGGCTGGCCTGGAACTTGCTCTGTAAATCAAGGTTTGTTCTCTCTTTTTTTTTGTTTGTTTGTCTGTTTTTCTTAGTTGAGGCAGGGTCATGTATATCATTCTTGCCAGATACTTGCTGATCCTGAGTTCCTGTTCCTTCCAAATGCACCTCTCAAGTGTTGGGATACCCCACACTGGTTCACTGGTATACCCCCTCAAGTACTTTCCCTTCTTTATAGTTTCACAGAGAAAAAAATTTGTTCCCACAATAGCCCTTAAGGATGGAACAAATGTGCCGGGCGGTGGTGGCGCACGCCTTTAATCCCAGCACTTGGGAGGCAGAGGTAGGAGGATCTTTGTGAGTTCGAGGCCAGCCTGGTCTACAAAGCGAGTCCAGGACAGCCAGAGCTGTTAAACAGAGAAACCCTGTCTCGAAAAACCAAAAAAAAAAAAAAGGATGGAACAAATGTTGCTAGAGACAGGTTTTGCTGTATACCTCTGGCTGTACTATTACTACATAATCCAGGCCAGCCAAGTCCCATCCATCCTCCAGCCTCAGTTTGTCAAGTGCTAGAATTACAAGTAAATACCACCACATCTAGCATCTAGCTAACATTGTTTTGTTTTCTTTCTTTCTTTGAAGAACTTTCACCTTTTACTTCAAGGAGACTCTTTATAGCTTTTGCCTGGCATAACCATATTGGCAGAATTGCCCTGCTGATGTGCTTTGGGGCCATTATAAAACTTGAATGTTGGAGCCGGGCGGTGGTGGCGCACGCCTTTAATCCCAGCACTTGGGAGGCAGAGGCAGGCGAATCTTTGTGAGTTCAAGGCCAGCCTGGTCTACAAAGTGAGTCCAGGACAGCCAAGGATACACAGAGAAACCCTGTCTCGAAAAACCAAAAAAAAAAAAAAAAAAAAACTTGAATGTTGGGTTGGAGAGATGGCTCAGCAGTTAAGGGCACTGACTGCTCTTCCAAAGGACCCAGGTTCAAATCCCAGCACCCACATGGCAGTTCCTTGCTGTAATTGCCTGGTGTGGTGGCGCATGCCTTTAATCCCAGCACTCAGGGAGGCAGAGGCGGGCTGATTTCTGTGCGTTCAAGGCCAGCCTGGGCTACAAAGTGAGTCCAGGACAGTCAAGGATACACAGAGAAACCCTGACTTGAAAAACCTAAAACAAAACAAAAACAAAAAAACTTGAATGTAGGCATAGCAACACAGGACAATCCATCTATAGACAAGGTTATATTCAAGTTGGGTGGTGGTGGTGGTGGTGGTGGTGGTGGTGGTGGTGCATGCCTTTAGTCCCAGCATTTGGGAGGCAGAGGCAGGTGGATCTCTGAGTTCATGGCCAGAGCAAGTTCCAAGACAGCCAGGGCTACACAGAGAAATCCTGTGCCAACAAACAAACAAACAAATAAACAGGTTATGTTCAGATGTGGTTCTGCACTCCTGTAACCTTAGCACTCGGGAAACAAAGACAAGGAGACTGCTATAAACTCAGTTACCCTGATCTATGTAATGAGCTCCAGGCCATTCAGGGCCACAAACTGAGACCCTAGCTCACAAAGCAAGGTGATGATGAAAGACCTTGCCTTAGGGGCAAGTAGAATATGCAATGTCATAACACTGAACAAAAGGTAAAACAGAGTTGGTTGGCTGAAGAAAACATCACTTCTCAGAATGGTGTGCAATTTAAGACATATGAAATGTTTTGCTCAATATTTTCAGACCAATACTGAACACAGAAAGCTTAGGAAGAAAAAGGGAGCCTGTCATGTTGCCTCTGTGAGTTGTGAAGTTCCTAGTAAAGAAAGAAAAGTTAGGTGTGGTGGTGTGTATCTAAATTGTCAGCACTCTGGAGGCAGAGGCAGGAAAAGTGGTGGTCATACCTGTGATCTCAACAGTCAGGAGGCAGGAACAAGAAGATGGCTGTGATCCCTCTGAGGTCACCCTAACCCTGATCAGGCTGTTGAATTTCAGGCTAGACAGGCTATGCTGTAAGACTGTGTCTCAAAAGAATAAAATAAGGGCTGGAGAGATGGCTCATCCATTAAGAGGATTTGTCCTTGCAGAGGACTGCAGGGTAAGGTTCCCAGTAGTCACATGGTGGCTCACAACCATCCATAATTCCTTCCCATCAATATCTGCAGTTGCAGGGAATCCAATGCCCACTTCTGACTTCTGCAGGCACCAGATACACAGGTGGTATAGATATGGGCTGGAGAGATGGCTCAGAGGTTAAGAGCACTGGCTGCTCTTCCAGAGGTCCTGAGTTCAATTCCCAGCAACCACATGGTGGCTCACAACCATCCACAATGAAATCTGGTGCCCTCTTTTGGCCTGCAGGTATACCTGCAGACAGAATACTGTATACATAACAAATAAATCTTTAAAAAAAAAGTGGTACAGATAGATATACACACACATAGGCAAAACACTCACACATATAAAATAAGATAAAGCAAAAAATACAATAAAGACTAAGCATGACAGCAATTCACCTATAATTGGAGCACTCAAGAGTTGAAGGCAGCAATTCACCTATAATTGGAGCACTCAAGAGTTGAAGGCAAGCCGGGCGTTGTGGCGCACGCCTTTAATCCCAGCACTTGGGAGGCAGAGGCAGGCGGATCTCTGTGAGTTCGAGGCCAGCCTGGTCTACAAAGCAAGTCCAGGACAGCCAGGGCTGTTACACAGAGAAACCCTGTCTCGAAAAACCAAAAAAAAAAAAAAAAGAGTTGAAGGCAGCCTTACTTGTGCAGTAAGATCAAGGTCAGTCTGGGTTACATGAGATCCTGTCACTTACTACATTCATTCATTTATTTTTATCAGTGTGTATGAAGGTCATAGTACAGCTTGTGGAGCTGGTTCTCTCATTCCACTTGTATATCCCAAGGATCAAACTCAAGTCCTCAGTCTTGGCAGCAAGCATCTTTACCTACTAGGTAGTCTCACCAGATAGTGATCTTGTCTCAAGAAAACAAAACAAAAACCAAAAATGTGAAAATGACAAGAATGCGGTGAACATTAAAATAGAAACAATGTTATGTTCCTGGGACCACAAAATTTAGAAAAGAATAGGAGGGAACAGATACACAGACGATGAGGAGTATATGTTCATTCAGTTAAAGTCCAACACATAAAAACTGATCATTGGGATCATTAGGAGCTGGGGTGGAGCTCTATAAGCAGAGTGTTCACCTAGCATGAATGGAATGAGACCTTAAGGTCCACCCACAGCTCCTCATAAACCTGACATAGTGGCCTGTAATCCCAACACCCAAGAGGTGGAGACAGAAGGATCATGGCTAGCTTGTGCTGATGCAGATCCTGAGGGATAGGAGTGTGCAGTAATAGAGCTAGTACCCAGCATGCATCAGGCTATGAGTTTGATCCTGTCTAGTTTCCTAAACCTGAGATTTCGTACTGTATTTCTCAGTGTAGGCTCCATCAACCAGTGTCTTCACATCTCCCCACAACAAGTCAATGTTTGTAAAGTGAATGGTGAAATAAAATGACTAGAGACCACGGTGACACAGGCCTGAAATCTAAGCACTTGGAACAGAGACACAAGAATTAAGATTCTGAGGCTGGGGACTGGAGAGATGGCTCAGCAGTTAAGAGCACTGACTGTTCTTCCAGAGGACCCAGGTTCAATTCCCAGCACCCACATGGCAGTTCACAGCTGTCTGTAACTCCAAGATCTGACACCCTCACACAGACATACATGCCACCAAAACACCAATGCACATTAAAAAAAAAAAAAAGATTGAGGCTAGCCTAGACTATATGGTGAGTCCCTGTCTCTAAACTTTAGAGTCTAAGGGAAAGGAGAAAAGAGCAAGCATAGTAGCACAGGCAGGTTTATAATCCCAGCACTTAGGAGGAAGAGATAGGAGGATTCAAGGCAAACTCAAGGCTTCCCTGGTTCCTGGTCTACACTGTTCTGGGCAGCAACATTGCCCCTTGGAAGCAAGGGCAGGCAAAGGGCAAGAGAGAAAGAAAGACTATAGCAGGGATATCCACCCTTTGACACTACCACAGGACATTGTCATCTACAAAGTTCACACTTGAGGCTTGAAAATTGAGCAATTAGATTACAAAGGAAAACTACAAAAAATAGCTTATAATTTTTTGTTGTTGTTTTTGAGACAGTGTTTCTCTGTGTAGTCCTGGCTATCCTGGAACTTGTTTTGTAGACCAGGCTGGCCTCAAACTCACAGAGATCCACCTACCTCTGCCTCTTGAGTGCTGGGATTAAAGGCGTGCGCCACTATACCCAGTATCATGTTTTAAGTAAGCTCATAGTTTTCTGTTGGGACAGATCATAGCTGTCCTTGGCCACAGGTGCCCTTTGGGCTGAACACTCTTGGATATGCTTAGTATCTGGAGAGAAGACTTTCATCAACTTTTTCCAAAGGGAAACTTTTCCGAGGAGTGTAAAACCCAAAACCTATCCTAGAAGGACAGCCAATTCTACCCCCAGATTTCTAGGGTACTCTCAGGCTAGACTCAGCCTTTGCTTAGGTGGATAACAGGTTTTAGGACCCAGGGAGTATACCTCCATTTTCTCCTGTCTAATGAGGATGAGTCAGCATTCACCCAGGAGCTGGAGAGCTTCTGCGACTAAGAGAATACAGGCTTGGGTCTTCTCACCGTGCCAGGGATTGAATTCTGAAGGTGAACATGCTGGCAAGTGCTCTAGCTCCATCATGGCAGCAGTGGATCTCACTCTCTCAACCCTTCCCTACCACCGCCCCGCCCAGGGCTCTCAACAGTCCTGAGCTCTTCAGGGTACAGCTATCAGATAAGATTCCTGCATTCCAGAGGTTATCAAAGTGTGGTTCCTGGGAATTCGTGGGAAATGTACATCATCCAGCTGCTCGCCAAGCTGCTCGGCTCAGAACTCAGAGAGACTGGCACTGGGACCCAGCAATCGGCACTTACACCAAATCATCGTCTAGAAGACACTAATGCTTGTCAAGCTTTCAGATCTGCTACCTCACTCCCGAATAGGCTCTCAGAGGGACACGGTGGTCTGGTTTATGCCCTTCCCTGTTACCAGTGCTTGGCCTCTGTTAGGGGCTGTTGATGTAGCTCAGTGACAGAGCCCTTGCCAAGCCTATGCAAAGATCTAGGACCAATCCTCTGCACCAAATGTATAGAGGAGATAGAGAGAGAAATGGTAGATATATTCGATAGGTAGATTTACCCTACGCTGAACAGCAATGACATGGACGACAGCAACAGCCATTGACTGAGGAACACCTGTGCTCCGGGCTCTGCGCTGAAAGTTTTTGGAGGATGAAAACACCAGAAGTTGCCGGGCGGTGGTGGCGCACGCCTTTAATCCCAGCACTTGGGAGGCAGAGGCAGGCGGATCTTTGTGAGTTCGAGGCCAGCCTGGTCTACAAAGCGAGTCCAGGACAGCCAGAAATATTCAGAGAAACCCTGTCTCGAAAAAACCAAAAAAAAAAAAAAAAAAGAAAACACCAGAAGTCACCCTAGATAACACTAATCAGTGAAACTGAGGCACAAATGGGACAAGCACTTTACACAGGGTCACCCAGAGAGAGACTTGGAATCCCACCGGGATGCCCACAGCAGTTCCTGGAGCCCAGCCGCCGCGCATGCGCTGTCCCGCGAACGGCCGCTCAGAGTGTGGCGAAAGTGCGGCTGCGGAAGCGCAGGGAGACCCGGGAGGAGGAAGCGGGCGCTGCTGCCGGGCTGCGGGGCTCCTGGCGCCATGGGCCGCCTGCACTGCATGCAGGACCCGGTGCCCGAGGCCGTGCGCGGCGACATGCAGCAGCTGAACCAGCTGGGTGAGCAGGTGGGCCTCGCCAGGGTGTGGGAGGGGCTCAGGAGTGGGCCGACTCACTCCGGAGGGAGGGACCCCTAGGGACCAGATTTGTAGGCTCCTAGAAGAGGGAATGAGGGGATTCTGAGAGGCCCCGGGGTGAACAGATTAGGGAGGGTAAATCGACCGCCAGCCTGGTGTGGGTATCAGTGTGGCCAGGCCTAAGTCGGGCCCTGGGCCTGAGCCGGAAGAGACTCTGAGAGGACCGGTGACCACACCCCTTTCCAGTGCAGGAAAGGAACGGTGCATGCTTTGGAAGCCCTATCCCTGTGGCAGGGCTCGGAATGCCACCTCCTGTTCACACTGCAGGAATTAGCCAAGTGAGGGCGTCTGCAGACATCCCTCTCTTCTGGCGAAATAACTGTGTTACAGTGGTCCTTGTCAATCCCAGCATTTAGGAGGTGGGATCTGGAATTCAGATCCAGTGTTCACTACATACCTTGTTCAAGGCCGTTCTGAATTACATGAGACTTCCTGTCAAAAAGCTAAAGTGGATAAATATATGACCCTTCATCCCTACAAACGTTTCCCTGACTGGGTCTTAATTTCCCAGGAGGTGGGGCCCTCAACTCCCCACACAGTTAGTCCTTTTTGAGGAATAAAAACCAAATAAGTATGCAGAGCAGAGTAGAACTCACCTTTAATCCCAGCATTAGGGAGGCCAAGGCGATCGGTCAATCTCTGTAATTCAAAAACAATCTCTTCTACATAAGAAGTTTCAGACCATCCAGAGCTGCATAGTGAGACCCTGTGTCAAAATAAATAACAACAACAACAACAAAAATAGGACCTGTTGGTAATACATGCCTATCATGCCACCACTTGAAAGGCTGAGGCAGAAAAATTGCAAGCCTGGAACCAGGAATTCACAACCAAATGTCTAACTTCAAAGCCAGGAAAGTGGCTAATTTTTGCTATTACTACTGGTCTCTGGAAGACTTCCATTTGTAGAAGAAGGGGGAGAGAGATTCTACTGCTTTAAAAAAGATCATTTTAAGATGTATTGCATTTTATATATTGTGGGGGAGGTCAGATAACAACCTATGGGAGTTGGTTTAGTCTTAGTCTCTTGTTCAGTTGTGTGGGCACCAGGGATTGAACTCAGGCCATCTCGTTTGGCAGCAAGTGCCTTTGCCAGCTGAGCCATCTTGCCAACCCCAAGATTCTTCTTTTTTTTTTTTTGTTTCCCCACCTTGAGGTAGGGTCTCTCTGTTCCCTGGTTATCCTCAAATTTAAGTTCTTCCTCTCTCAGCTTCCCCAAGTGTTGGGATTACAGGTGTGTGACACCATGCTCAAATATCTATTAATCAACACTTAGTTCTGTGTGATGGCTTGCTGTTGTAGTTTTTCCTTTTATTTTTAAACAAGATCTGGAACTGAAGACAGTCCTCCTCCCTCTGTCTTCCAGGGCTAGGATTCTAGGCATGTACCAGGGCTGGGATTCTCGGCCACTATGCCTGGCTTTGTTTGTTTGAGTCCGATTCTCAATAAATTGCTCAAGCTGGCATTGGACTTAGAATCCTTCTTCAGTCTCCTAAGTAGCTGCAATTACATACCTGGGCCAACAGGTCCAGCTCTTTAAAAAAAGAAAACTATGTAGCCTAGACTAACCTCAAATTCATGATCCTCCTGCCTCAGCCTGAGTTTTAGGGTTATAGAAGTTATGGCCAATTTGTTTGTTTCTTGAGGCAAGGTCTCACTTTGTAGTCTGGCTAGCCTGGAGCTTCCAGTGATCCTCCTGCCTCTGAGTCCTAGGAGCTGGGCTTTCAAGAGTGTAATACCGCCGGGCGGTGGTGGCGCACGCCTTTAATCCCAGCACTTGGGAGGCAGAGGCAGGCGGATCTTTGTGAGTTCGAGGCCAGCCTGGTCTACAAAGCGAGTCCAGGACAGCCAGAGATATTCAGAGAAACCCTGTCTCGAAAAACCAAAAAAAAAAAAAAAAAAAAAAGAGTGTAATACCGTGCCTGGCTGAGTTTCTCTTATTTGTTTGTATGAACAATACTTTCCAAGGAGAAAGGTCTGTGTGAGCATGGATGGAACAGATATGACCTACATACTCTTTGCAATGGAATTCATGTTTCTAGGACTGTGGTTGTCATTAAAATTAGATGTGAATTATGCCACTGTCCTCTGGGAAGGACAGTTCTCCCTAGAGCCGGAGGTCGATGTGCAGCTTGTGCCCTCAGACTTTGTTTGCAGATCCAGTAAATAGAGAGGTGTGTCCCTTCGCTGGTTAACATTTCCCTAATACTTTAGTCTGGAAGGACTTTGAGCATCTCTTCTGACATTTACTTGAGGTAATAGCTGAGATAACTAAGGAGCATTCCTGTGCAAGGCATGCATGTAAGAAGATGCTCACAACAGATACTTCCTGTGCACTTAATGGCAGTTAAGATGCTGGGAAGACAAAAAGCCATAGTGAGAAACACTAGGAAAACTTGTGTTTCTTTCGAGGCTGCAAAACATAAATGTGTGCTGGGTGTTGGTGGCGCACGCCTTTAATCCCAGCACTTGGGAGGCAGAGGCAGGCGGGTCTCTGTGAGTTCGAGGCCAGCCTGGTCTACAAAGTGAGTCCAGGACAGCCAGGGTTACATAGAGAAACCCTGTCTCGAAAAACCAAAAAAACAAACAAACAAACAAAAAAAACATAAATGTGTGCAGCCGTCCCATCTCCCCACTCACCCCTGTAGGGAGTTAGATTAATATAAATTAGATTTAGTAAATATCTAGGTTTCTGATACAGTCTCTTAATTCGGGGCATGAAGATCAACTTCACTGTGAGCAATTAGCTTATGAGCTTATGGATGAAGTCACGTGAAATGAGGGGAGTCTCTATGGACTGAAAAACAAGGTTGAAGCCAAGTGAAACAAGGAAAGACTTTATGGCCTGGCATTGTTTTCAACTGCTAAGTGGGCAGAGCCTAAATTAAGCTGAAGCAGGTGGAACAAGTTGCGATCCTATTTAAGGACAAGTGGATGAGCCTGGAGAGGTCGTGCTAAGGGACCCCCATACTAGAGAGCTCCGATGCTAGCGAGTCCTGATGGAGAAAGTGCTGGTGGACTGATGGCCAGATTTCCCTGAGGCAGAAAGAAGCTGGTGAGCAGAGAAAGCCTCAGCAAGACAGCAAAAGGCCAAGGACTAAACCCTGTGGCTCAGCTTTTGCCTAGAGAGGTTTGACCTGTCTGAACAATGGCCTGAACGGAACTGTGGCCAGCTTTAAAGACTGAGGCAGAAAGGCAGAGTTGCTGATACGAAGGAAATAAGTTGGCCTACAGACAGCTGAGGTCTCCCAGAGAGAAGAAAGCCTCAAGCCTTATTTAAGGTGAAGTCACCATAGCCAATTTACCCTGGAGAACCTGCATCTGAGATATTCCAGAAAAAGGACTGCTAAGTGCATTAAAGGGTCTACCCCCGAGACTGGTTTCCTGGTGACTGAGGACCTGCCCCGGAGACTGTATCCTTCTAAAAGGTTATGAAAATAATTGTGATAGTTATCAGTAGGTTTAGTGGTTAGGTCTTAGGGGTTGTAGGCATTTATAGGGGTTGTAGGCATTCATAGGGGTTGTAGGCATTCATAGGGGTTGTAGGAATTTGTAGGAATAGTAGTTAAGTGTATTTGTTATAAGTGAATATAGTTACTAATAAATAAGTGTTTAATAATTAAAAAGTATGGTTTCAACCCACCCCTGCCACCCCCAGCCTCAGGGAATGTTCAGTTGCAGTTTCAGAAGAAGAAACAAGAGGGACCCTGCCTCAAAGGTGGTTGCTATGGCACACACCTTTATTTCAGTATTATTTTTGTTTATTTTCAGACAGGGTCTCTCTGTGGAGCCCTGGCTGGCCTAGAACTCCCTATGTAGACCAGGTTGGCCTGTCTATAAATCAGGGCTACCCAGTGGCACTCTCTCAAAATACCACAAAACCAGAACCAAACCACCAACAGTAACATCCTAGGGCAAGACATCAAAGGACTTCTCTTTTCATCCATTTTGCCTATCTACATTTTCTAACTCTCACCCACTACTTACTATAAACATTTGGCCTTTAATCCCAGCACTCAGGAGGCAGAGGCAAACGGATCTCTGTGAGTTCAAGGCCAGCTTGGTCTACAAATCAAGCTTCAGGCCAATCAGGGCTGCACAATTAGACCCTCCCTGTCTCAAAAAAAAAAAAAAAATCAAGACCCTGCCTCAACAAAGTAGAAGGCAAGAACCAGCTCTTGAAAGTCCTCTGACTGTCCCATACACGCACCCCAAATTAAATGAATAAATAGAGGGCAAAGGGGTGAAAGTAATCAAAACACACTATAGAACATTCTCAAAGATTTAATAAAATAATTAAGTAGATACAGATCATCAAGCCTGTCTGATATTATTTTTCTCTCTCAAAAACCTACAGTTGGGTAGTATGTGGACACTGAGTTGGGTGGGGACATTGGATGGAGTGGGCACACCGGGTGATGATGGGCACATGGGGTGACGGGCATCAGGGGGACAGAAATGGTGTTGATGCTCTGTGTTGTCTTTTTGCAGCAGTTCTCAGCCCTGACAGAAGTTCTTTTCCATTTCCTGACTGAGCCCAAAGAGGTGAGTAAAGGTATTTTGTGATAAGGGGGTTTTGCCAGCGTGGGTCTGAAGGCTTGACAACTTAGAGAAGAGTGTGCACTGGCTGCCCTGACAAACCAAGTTCAGTTCCCAGAACCCACATGACACCTCACAGCCCTCTGCAATTCTTGTTTCACAGATCCCATGAAACATATATGCAGGCAGAAACTCAAGCACATAAATAAAATACGTCTTTTTTTTTTTTGTTTTTTTTTTTTGTTTTTTCGAGACAGGGTTTCTCTGTATATCTCTGGCTGTCCTGGACTTGCTTTGTAGACCAGGCTGGCCTCGAACTCACAGAGATCCACCTGCCTCTGCCTCCCAAGTGCTGGGATTAAAGGTGTGCACCACCACCACCCGGTATGTCTTTTTCTTTTGTTTTGGTTTTTGAGATAGGGTTTCTCTGTGTAACAATATTGGCTGTCCTGGAACTCACTTTGCAGACCAGGCTGGCCTCGAAATGCAGAGATCCTCCTGCCTCTGCCGCCTGAGTGCTGGGACTACAGGCGTGTGCTACCACGCCCAGGTAAATTATATCTTTTTGAAAAGTAAGTAAAGGCCTGTTTATGCTGGTCCCTCTCTGCAGGTGGAGTGCTTTCTGGTCCAACTCTCTGAATTTGCCACCACCAATCAGATCAGTCTTGGCCCCCTCAAAAGCATAATGAAAAGCCTCCTTCTGGTTCCAAATGGTGAGTTGACTCTCCACAGTTCTCCACAGAGACACTGCTGCTACCTGAGTCTTCCTTTAGTTAGGGAGTCATCCAAGCCTCATTCAGTTAGTCGCCAGACATGGCAGGGCATGCAGTCTACAGCAGAATATAGGTATGGGGGTAAATGTCACAGCTCTCCCTAAGTTCGGTGGTCTGCGTCTGTGGACCCAACCAACCATCCAAGGATTAAAAACATTTTTAAAATCAGGAGTGATAACATACACCTCAAACATTTTAAAAAATTGTGCCTATATGCAACATGGACAGACATACTTTTGTTCATTATTCCCAAAGAAAGTAGTATAACTAGCATTTACACGTATTTGCAATATGTTAGGAGGTATAAGAAACTGAGAAGGGGCTGGAGAGGTGGCTTAGAGGTTAAGAGCACTGGCTGTTCTTCCCAAGGTCCTGAGTTCAATTCCCAGCAACCACATGGTGGCTCACAGCCATCTACATTGAGATCTACCCGGGCATATATGTAGAGCAAATACTGTATACATAATAAATAAACAAATAAATGTTTAAAAAAAAAAAAGAAACTGAGAAGTAGGCAACTTCCTCTGTAAGGTGACTGGCCTCATCCCCTGGGACTGGGACTAGTGAACTCACCCGTCCGGGAGCCTGGTTTCCAAATAAACCTGCCAAACTTAAAAAAAAAAAAAAAAAAGAATGTATGCCTACTGTGCAAGAAGAAGCTCTTGGCCCTCATGTAACTAATGAACTGAGGGAGTCTGACACATGGAGGCACCCCACACCGGAGGAGTAAGATAGGTGGGATAGGGTGGGACCTGGAGGGGATGGAGGAAGGTGGCTGTAATGGAGACATAACTTGAATTAACAAATAAATGTTTAAAGAAAAAAAAAACAGAAAATAAACAGAGAAGTAGTTCAAAGTATGCAGTGTACATTGATTATATGCCAGTACTGTGCCATTTTATCTGAGGGACTTGTAGTACTTTAAGAGGCCTGTGAACCTGTACCCAGAGTAAGCCCAGGGGCAGCTTGCTGACGTAGAGGAGCCATGCAGAGGGGATAGCTCAAAACTGGGTCTGCGTCCTCTATTTCCTAAGCCCAGAGATTAAAGGGCAGGTCTCACCAGCGCCACTTGAGGCAGTCTCTCTCTCTCTGAGGCAGTCTCACTGTGTAGCCCTGGCAGTCTTGAAATTCTCTATGTAGAGCAGGATGGTCTCCAACTCACAGAGATTCTCCTGTTTCAGTCTCTGGCTCTTTTCCTTTTGTGATGCGATGCTAGGACTCGAACCCAGGGCCTCTCCCATGCTAAGAGCTATTCCCCTAAACCCTAGCCCATAATGATTTTTTTATTTGTTTGTTTGTTTATTTTGAGTTAGGGTCTCAAGTGCCACCACGTCTAGCCTTTTATGTAGTTCTTAAAAACATCCTATTTGAGCCGGGCGGTGGTGGCGCACGCCTTTAATCCCAGCACTTGGGAGGCAGAGGCAGGCGGATCTTTGTGAGTTCGAGGCCAGCCTGGTCTACAAAGCGAGTCCAGGACAGCCAGAGATATTCAGAGAAACCCTGTCTCGAAAAACCAAAAAAAAACAAAAAAATAAATCCTATTTGCTGGGCGGTGGTGGTGGCGTATGCCTTTAATCCCAGCACTCAGGAGGCAGAGGTAGGTGGATCTCTGAATTGGAGGCCAGCCTGGTCTACAGAGTGAGTTCCAAGACAGCCAAGGCTACACAGGGAAACCCTGTCTTGAAAAACAAACAAAAACAAAACCAAAAAACAACAAGAAAGAAAACAAAACAAAAATCTCATCTGAACAACTACAAAACCTTAACTGAGTTGTTTCACCCTTGCCTTTCGCTTCTCACTGTTCTCCAGACTGAACTGTTTAAAGCAAGTAGCAGATAACATTTCATTCCCAAATGCCTAGTTATCTATCAGTGAAAGATAAGTGCAGGCCACTAACCTATCTAAAAATCTTCCTCCAGTGTTCTTGGTTCCTCATTGCTGCATTGTGTTCACTTATGGCCATTGTTCTCTTGCTCAGCAGGGTCCAGATAGGGCCCAGGCCTGCATTTATTTGGTTGCTGGGGGGTGGGGCTTCCTATGCTCCTTTCTTGCTCCTTCACCTCTGATAATCACCTTCTTCAGGGATAAAGTGGAGCTGAGGGGCTCCTGGAATTCACTGTTGGAAAATAGAGAAAGATGAGCTGGTGTTATCACCAGAAAGATGAGCTCAGTTGCAGAGCACCTGTTGGGAGTGCCCAAGGCCCTGGGTACAATCTCTAGCACCAGGGGACAAACCAACATGGGTGGAGGAAGATAATAGATGTGAAGTTGAGTGGCAGCTGCCTTTCCGGGTTTTCGCCTCTATGGATTTGTCCAGGGACCTTCTTAAACTTCTGCTTTTCATCCCTAGCAGCCTGTCTGGCCCTTGGGATCAAATGCATGCCCTATCACAACTGGCTCTTTTCCTTTTGTGATAGGACCTTGAACCCAGGACCTCCCCCATGCTAAGAGCTATTCCCTAAACCCTAGCCCATAATGATTTTTTTTTTTTTTTAGGTTTTTCAAGACAGGGTTTCTCTGTGTATCCTTGGCTGTCCTGGACTCACTTTGTAGACCAGGCTGGCCTTGAACTCACAGAGATCCTCCTGCCTCTGGCTCCCGAGTGCTGGGATTAAAGGCGTGTGCCACCACGCCCGGCTCCAGAATGATTTTTTTATTTGTTTATTTGTGATCCATTACTTTTATTTTCTATTAACAGCTAATTTCCCATCCCTACTCCCCAAGGTTTTGTCTGTAATCAGATAGAATGAAAGAATGATCCCCATGGAACAGTGGTCACAAATTGTATATGTTTATGTGTATATCTGTGTGTGCACATGTGTGTGTGCATGTGTGTGAGTGTGTGTGTATGTGTGTGTGTGGTGTGTGATTTCTTTTTCTTATTTTTTGCTTAGAGGAAAAAGAACACACAATGTTTTCCACATTCCTAAGGCATGGGACTGCTGTTTTCCTACAAATGGAAATGTATTTAGCTGATGTTGGCATGTGGCCCCAGGACTCCCAGCTTCCCCTGCTTTGCTCTGGCTGGTTGACCTCTCAGTACTCTGTGTGTGGTCTCCATGCTTCTTATATTGCTGGTATAATCTGTCTCTCAATGGAATACAAGCCTCACTAAGGCAGACCGTATTGTCTGTGTGGCTTACTAATGTCTAGCATGGTGTGACACACAGCAGGTGTTCTGTCCCTGTGACTGCCACCTTACTGTCCCCTGGGTCTCACAGGGTGGATTCAGCTAGCTAGCCTCTAGGGTGAGTGGTTCGAGCCAATGATTACTTCCCACTCTCTCTCACCTACTCTCCCTACCAGGTGTTTCCACCAAGCCTTCCCTGCATAGGTTGAGACTGCAGGCCTGTCCCCTGACTACCAGTCTGTCATCGATTTAGGTGTCACCAAAGGAAATAGCTGAAAAAGAAGGCTCAGAGGCCTCAGGGAGCCACATCTTTGTAAGGTTCTGCTTCTGCCTACTGAAGTTGTTAGGCTTCAGACTTGATCTCCAGGTTCTCCCAGCATGCCTCAGTCTCTACCTGTTCCAGGGCATGCTGGCACACCCAGTCCCCAGGAGCCCTTTCATGTATGTATAATCCAGACATTTTGGGCTCTCTTGCTCTCTATCTGTCTCTCTCTTGCTCGCTTTGCGTGTTCACGTTCTTTCTCTCTCCTTCTTGTATCCAATAAACCTGCCTTTATATATTTTAATTTGGCCTGGATTGGATCATTTCGCCAGCGGAGAATTCACCAATTAAAAGAGTAAGACAGAAGTTATCGCCAGAGTGGAGAGCCTGCTCCTTCCTCCCTAGAGGTTAGCCTGCTGTGTCCATCCCTGTGAGGGCATTGCCCAGTACTGGTCACCAGGACAGCCCATCAAGGTAGCCTAGAGTTCAAAGAACTCCTGGGGATTCTCTGGTCTGTAATCCACTTAGATATTATACTTGTTGGCCCTAAGCAAAACAAAGTGACAATTTTGTTTATAATAGAAAAAAAGTACAAGCGGTGCTGACACCTTAATCCCAGCACATGAGAAGTGGATGCAGAAGGGTTGGGAGTGTAAGGCCATTCTAATCTACACAGGTTTGAAGCAGATGGATCTGTGTGAGTTTGAGGCCAGCCTGGTCTAGTAGTGAGTCCTAGGCTAGCCAGGGCTACATAGTGAGACCCTATTTCAAGCAAACAAATAATAATGGAAATCTGGCCCACAATTCTATTACCTTCACATTAAGAGAAAGAAATAAAGAAAAAAAGAAAAGTTGGCAAATGCCTGTCATCCCAGCACTCAAGAGGTAGGAGCAAAAGGATCAAAAGATCAAGGGTGAGCCGGGCAGTGGTGGCGCACGCCTTTAATCCCAGCACTTGGGAGGCAGAAGCAGGCGGATCTTTGCGAGTTCGAGGCCAGCCTGGTCTACAAATTGAGTCCAGGACAGCCAGGGCTACACAGAGAAACCCTGTCTCGAAAAACCAAAAAAAAAAAAAAAGATCAAGGGTGGGGGTGGGGAGATGACTCAGCACTGGCTGCTTTTCCAAAGGACAGGGTTCAAATCCCAGCACCCACATGACAGTTCACAGCTGTCTGTGATTGTTGGCCATGGTGGTGCATGCCTTTAATATTTGGGAGGCAGAAGCAAGCAGATCTCTGTGAGTTCAAGGCTAGCCTGGTCTACAAACTGAGTCCAGGACAGCCAGGACTGATACACAAAGAAAACCTGTCTAGGAAAAAAAAAATCAAGGACATCTTCAACTATCCAGCAAGCTTGTAGCCAGCCTGGGCTACAAAGACTGTCTCAAAAAACAAAACAAACAAACACACAAAAAAACCTAATTTATTTTTGTTATTGTTGCTTAACTTGTTTGTTTTCTGTGTGTATATGAGTCTGTCTGCCTGGCTGGCTTATTTGCTTGTTTGTTTTCTTCCTTCCTTCCTAACTTCCTTTTTTCTTTCTTTCTTTCGAGGGCCGTGCTAATGCTAGGCAAGGCCACTGAGCTATACTGTCACATTCACAGTACCTTTTGTTTTCTTTTTTCTTTTTTTTTTTTTGGTTTTTCGAGACAGGGTTTCTTTGTATAACAGCCCTGGCTGTCCTGGACTCGCTTTGTAGACCAGGCTGGCCTCGAACTCACAGAGATCCGCCTGCCTCTGCCTCCCAAGTGCTGGGATTAAAGGCGTGCGCCACCACCTCCCGGCCCCCTGTTGTTTTCTTTTAGTCATGTATATGCATGCATGTCTGGAGAAGCCAGAGACATGGATCCAACTGGATCCAGAGTTACTGGGAGTTGTGGGTTATCCAAGATGGGTTCTAGGAACTCAACTCAAGTCCTTTCAACACTCAAGCCATCTCTCCAGCTCCCACAGGCCTTTTTTCTTTTCTTTTTTGAGAGAGAGGGTTTCTTTGTGTAACCCTGGCTGCCCTGGAACTTGCTCTTGTAGACCAGGCTGGCCTTGAACTCAGATCTTCTGCCTCCCGGGTGCTGGGATTAAAGGTGTTTGACCACGCCAGGCTATGCTCGGACTGCCATGGATCTCCAGGATTGTAGCTTTGTTCATTACTCCAGTCCACCCTCCCTGGAGGATGAGCAACTGTGCAGTGGACAGATGTGCTGCCCTGTTCCACAGTGGTTTCAGGGCTGCATTTTCTGCCCAGCCATTGGAGACCTTTTGGAAGCATGTTGCTTTTGTCCCCTATGCCACGTGTCACATTGGTTGGGTCCAACAAATCCTTTACACTTGATGGTTTCTCTCCTGCCTCCAAGGTGCACTGAAGAAGGGCCTCACAGCAGAGCAAGTGCGAACTGATCTCCTGACTCTAGGTAGGTCTTTATCTGGGAAGGAGGAGGGCCTCTGAGCTCTTTGTCATGTTAATTTTCCTCTGTTCTCTTACAGGTCTTAGTGAGGAGAAAGCCACATACTTTTCTGAAAAGGTATAATTCTCCTTTCCTGAAAAGAAAAGGGAAAAAATGCTGAGCAATACAAAACTGTCCCATTCTTCCTTCAGCTTCTGGGAACAACACACCTGGAGCTGCCAACCAGCTCTGCATAGGGCAGCCTTAATTTTTCTCCTGTGGCTTGACAAATATTAAAGGCACTGCTCCAATTGGATTAAATCTTGGGATGAAAAAATAATGTTTAGCCGGGCGGTGGTGGCGCACGCCTTTAATCCCAGCACTTGGGAGGCAGAGGCAGGCGAATCTTTGTGAGTTCAAGGCCACCCTGGTCTACAAAGTGAGTCCAGGACAGCCAAGGATACACAGAGAAACCCTGTCTCGAAAAACCAAAAAAAAAGAAAAAATAATGTTTAAATTGGTTGTAGTGGTGCCTGCCTGTAATCCCAGCACTGCTCAGCTGCACAGCGAACTCAAGTTCAGCTGGGCTTCATGGTGCCCTGCTGAAAGACTGTATTCCTGCCATGTCCTGGATATGTGCGTGCAGGCAGATTCAGCCCTTGGTTCTGCTTTCTTCCTTCTCTGTTGAGGGCTGAGTACTGGTGCGCTTGGAGCAGAGGGATAGGGAGTGATGGCCCCCACTCTGATGACGTCGGCCTTTGCTTGTCTTCCAGTGGAAGCAGAACGCCCCAACCCTTGCACAGTGGGCCATAGGTCAGACCTTGATGATTAACCAGCTGATTGACATGGAGTGGAGGTTTGGAGGTAACAGATGGATCCAGTCCAGTTTATTTGGCTGTCCTGGGACTGGATTGCAGAGGTTTTTGGAGAGCATGTGTGGGGAAGACTTTACTTGATCTCAAACACTGTTGGGGGCGAATCATCTCCATCCCTGGTACCATCTTCCTGGCTCATGTTTACCCCAACATGGTTGTTCAGGACAGCCTGTTAAGTTCAGCTCTTTAGAGGTCCTCAGTCAGTCATTTAGTATTCTTTTTTGTTTGTCACAGTGACATCTGGAAGCAGTGAATTAGAGAAAGTGGGAAGCATATTTTTACAGGTAAGTTTCTGGTCAGTGGCAATGGGGAGGATTTCAATCTGTTTAAAAGTTATTAAAGCTGGGCAGTGGTGGCGCATGCCTTTAATCCCAGCACTTGGGAGGCAGAGGCAGGCGGATCTTTGCGAGTTCGAGGCCAGCCTGGTCTATAAATTGAGTCCAGGACAGCCAGGGCTATACAGAGAAACCCTGTCTCGAAAAACCAAAAAAAAAAAAAGTTATTAAAAGTTGGACACGGTGGCACAGGCTTGTAACCCCCTACAATCAGGAGTTTCAAACATCAAAAGTTCAAGCCAAGTTCAGGCTTCATGAGGCACTATCTCAATTTGTTTTGTTTTTAACTAAAGCTTTGTTGGGTTTTGTCTTAGTGTTATAGCTGTAAAAAGACACCATGACCGAGGCAACTCTTGTATAAGGAAGCATTTAACTAAAGCTTGCTTACAGTTTCAGAGGCTTAGTCCATTATTGTCATGGCAGCATGCAGGTAGGCATAGTTCTGAAGTAGCTGAGAATTCTACATCCTGATCTACAGACAGCAGGAAGAGAGAGATGAGGGAGGGAGGGACAGAAGGAGAAGAAGAGAGAGAAAGAAAGAAAGAACAAGAGAGCAAATCTAGGCCTGGCATGTTTTTGGTTTTTTTATATACATTGGTGTTTTCCTTGCATGTATGTCTGTGTGAGTTGGTTTTTTATATATATGTTGGTGTTTTCCTTGCATGTATGTCTGTGTGAGGATGTCAGATCCCCTGGAACTGGACAGTTTACTCAATTGTGAGCTGCTATGTGCTTGGTGGGAATTGAACCCAGGTCCTCTGAAAGAGCCGTCAGAGCCATCTTTCTGGTCCCCAGCGTGGGTTTTTGAAACCTCAAAGCCCACCCCCCAGTGACACACTTCCTCCAACAAGACCACACCTCCTAACCCTAATCCTATGGAAGAGTTCCACTTTGGTGACTAAGCATGCAAATATATGAGCCTAGGGCAGCTGTTTTCATTCAAACCACCACAGGTTTGGTATCTTCTTAAGTCTCCCCCTAAAGTGCCCTGTGTATCTCAGAGCAGTGTGATCGGCCAAGGATATGATCACCAACATGTCTGCCTTCAGATGAGCTCATCTTGATGTAAGTCGTAAAAGTTGCATTGCTTCATAGGGACTGTTAAGATTTTTTGCGAAGACTGGGCATGGTGGCACACACCTTTAATCCCAGCACTTGGGAAGCAGAGACAGGTGGATCTCTGTGAGTTTGAGGCTAGTCCGGTGTAAAAAATGAGTTCCAGTAGAGCCAGGATTGTACATAGAGAAACCTTGTCTCAGAAAAAACTGGAAAAAAATTTTTTTTTTTTTTTTGCACAGGAGAATTCAGTCCACTTCACTAACTCCTAGGTTAGAAGCCTATGATGGGGCTGGGATATAGCCCAGGGGTGGAGTTCTTAGTTTCCTTAAGACCCTGGGAAGCTTTGGCATTTAATTAGATGAAAGGTATGGAGGAACTTCTTTTCTCAGCTGTCATTTAATTTTTTTTTCATTTTATTATGACTGTGTGAGAGAATGGGTGCATGGGATGCACCATAGATGTGGAGGTCAGAGGACAGCTTTGTGGAGTTTGTTCTCCCCATTTTATGTGGGTTCTAGGGGTTACACCTGGGTCACCAGGCTCTTTTAGAAAGTAATTTACTCACTGAGCCATCTTGCTGGCCCATCATTTTAATTTGAAAGTTTTTATGTATGTGTGTGTGTGTATGTATTTTTTTATTTTATTTTATTTATTTATTTGGTTTTTCGAGACATGATTTCTCTGTGTAAAAGCCCTGTCTGGCCGGGCGGTGGTGGCGCACGCCTTTAATCCCAGCACTTGGGAGGCAGAGGCAGGCGGATCTTTGTGAGTTCGAGGCCAGCCTGGTCTACAAAGTGAGTCCAGGACAGCCAGAGATATTCAGAGAAACCCTGTCTCGAAAAACCAAATAAAAAAAAAAAAAAAAAAAAAAAAAAGCCCTGTCTGCCCTGGACTCACTTTGTAGACCAGGCTGGCTTCGAACTCACAGTGATCCACCTGCCTCTGCCTCCCAAGTGCTGGGATTAAAGACGTGTGCCACCACGCCCAGCTTTTTAAATTTTCTTTACCTGTTCCTTTTTTTCTCTTTTAGTTAAAGTTGGTGATTAAGAAAGGAAAACAAACTGAAAATTTGTACATAGGTGAGTCTCTAACCCCATTTTTGATGCTTTCCACATCTTTCCTTCAGTCGCCTGGACTGTGAAGTCTCCCGCCATAGCCCATCTCTCTAGGACAAGGTCATCACCAAGCTATAGAGCAGCCATCCACTTCCTCTCCTCTCTTAAAGTATAGTGCCAAGCTATTACTAAGCTGTTGGGAGGTTGGAAACCCTGAGTAGAAGGGAAAAGGATGGGGTTGGGGTAGAATGGAAACAGACTGGAGGCAAGAAACTCCTGTTGTGGACATCCTTGAATGCCCACTGTGAAACCCTCCATGCCTCTGGGTAACACTATTTATATACCTACTTCACTTTTTTGGAGCTGAGACCCTTGCATGGTCAAGACAGTAGGTTCCTTATTCTGTTGGTTTATATACATCAGGAGCCACTTAGCTGCATATAGCTCAGTGGACCCCTTGCCTAGCATGCTATAGGCCTGGGTTTGATTCCCAGTACCACAAAAAGAAAGAAACGGTTGCTGAGATATACCAAAGAAAATAGATGTCAGCCTAGAGAAGGAGTACTGGCGCACATAAGGCCCTGGATCTGCTCCCCATCAAATGAATAAACTATAAGTGCGAGTAGAAGTGGATTTTTCTGGGTGATTCTGTAGCATTGGAAACACCTCAAACTGAATTTTCTCTCCCCAGAATTGACCTTGCCTCAGTTCTACAGCTTCCTGCACGAGATGGAGCGAGTCCGAGCGAGCATGGAGTGCCTTAGCTGATCATGTTTCCTGTTCCCTTGTTCCTGCCTCTTCTGTAAGGGCTGTTCCAGGGGCCCAACTGCCAGGTGCATGATTCTTCTGTGAGCCCCTTGGGAGCCACCAGCTCCCAGGATGACTTCACACCTAGATGCTCTGACAGCTATTGCATCCAAGATTGTTTTCTTTCTTTTGAAAGGGGGGTATTGTCACTTCCCATTAAACAGTAAACAAATGGTTCCTTCCGTCAGATGCTTGTTTGTGGCTGATGAAGAGGCAGGTGGTATGGATGGCTTATCTGGAGAGGTCCCATCTAGTTCACAGTTTGGAGGGGGAGGGGCATTGCCAGCAGAGTCATCTGTGTAAAAGTCTGTACTTAGTCTTCTCTGGAAAGAACTGAGACCAGGCCTTGTCAGTGTTTCTGGTTTTGTCCCCTTGTGTTTTATGTTATAAGGTGTTAAGGCCTTTTGAGGCCATCTTAGATTGTTTTGGTTCCAGAAGACCAACCACCTTTTGGCTAAATGAAAAATTAAAAGAAAGGAGTTTCTAAAGTAACACTCTGACTCAACTACATGTCTCTCTCGAAGGGTTAGGAGTCATCTGAGCTGAGCGTAGTACAGACACCTGTAACCCTGGCCTTGAGGAGGCAGACACAGGAAGATCACCAAAAGTTAGAGGCCAGCCAGGGCAACAAAGTAAGATTCTGTCTCAAACCAGGCCAGCCATGGGGGCTAGATTGATGGCCCTGTGGTTAAGAGTGCTTCCTTCTCTTTGAGAAGACCCAAGTTGCTCTGTTCCCAGCACCCGTGTCTGGAGCCTTACAACAGCCTGTAACTCCATATCTCACACCTTTTTCTGACTTCCAAGGGCAGACACATATGCATTTGCAAGCACACATTCTCAATACAAATGAAATAAACCTTAAAAAGAAAAAAAGGTGGGGAGGGGGTGCATGGGGCTGTGGTAAAGTGTTTGCCTAACATATACAAATCCTGTATTTATTCTCCAACGCATCATAAAACCTGGCATGGGGGCTAGAGAGATAGCTCAGCGGTTAAGAGCACTAGGTAGTGCTCTCCCAAAGGTCCTGAGTTCAATCCCCAGCAACCACATGGTGGCTCACGACCATCCACAATGTGATCTGATGCCCTCCTCTGGCTGCAGGTGTGCATGCATAAAATAAATAATTTTTTTTGTTGTTGTTTTGATTTTTCAAGACAGAGTTTCTCTATATAACAGCCCTGGCTGTCCTGGACTCACTTTGTAGACCAGGCTGGCCTCGAACTCATAAAGATCTGCCTCTGCCTCCCAAGTGCTGGGATTAAAGGTGCGTGCCACCACCACCCAGCCAATAAATAAGTTTTAAGAAAAAAAAATCCTGGCATGTTGGTCAGCCTGGGCTACATGAGCCCTCGCCTCAGAAAAATAGAACCAGGGCCAGTGAGATGGCTTAACAGGTAAATATACCTACCCCAAGCCTGAGAACCTGAGTCCAATCCCCAGGACCCACATGGTGGAAGGACAAAACTGATTACCAGTTGTAGTCTGACCCATACACACCCTTGCACATTCATGCACACATACTAAATAAAGAAAATTGATAATTTTTTTTCCAGACAGGGTTTCTCTATGTAGCCCTGGCTGTTCTGGACTCACTTTGTAGACCAAGCTGGGCTCGAACTCACAGAGATCCACCTCCCTCTGCCTCCCAAGTGCTGGGATCAAAGGCGTGTGCCACTGCCCAGCTTATATTTGAATCTGTGTGCCTATCTTCTGTGTGGATCTTTTCACACAGACAGCAGTGTTTTTTGTTTTTTGTTTTTTGTTTTTAAAGATTTATTTATTTATTATGTATACAGTGTTCTGTCTGCATGTACACCTGCAAGCCAGAAGAGGGCACCAGATTTCACTGTGGATGGTTGTTAGCCACCATGTGGTTGCTGGGAATTGAACTCAGGACCTCTGGAAGAGCAGTCAGTGCTCTTAACCTCTGAGCCATCTCTCCAGCCCCCGACAGCAGTGTTTATACACACCAACCTGTACCATGTGATTTCTAGTTAACATGGAGGTCTCTCCTTATCAAAAGCAAAAGCTGCCTCAGCCTCTGATTTGCCCAGTAATTTATTTAACCAGTTTTCCAATGGTGGATGTTCAGTGCTACGACTTGTCTGTCTCCTCTTTCTTTCTTTTTTTTTTTTAAGATTTATTTATTATGTATACAGTGTTCTGTCTGCAGGTATATCTGCAGGCCAGAAGAGGGCACCAGATTTCATTATGGATGGTTGTGAGCCACCATGTGGTTGCTGGGAATTGAACTCATGACCTCTGGAAGAGCAGCCAGTGCTCTTAACCGGTTGCTGAGCCATCTCTCCAGCCCTGTCTCCTCTTTCTTTGACACAAGGTCTTTCTGTGTAACCCTGTGCTCTGAAACTTTTGATGTTTGAATCTTTGTTCCCACCACCACCAAGATCACCATCAGAAGGTGCAAGGACAAGTCAGTGCTTGTGGGCAGGATCCAGGTGTGCTCATAAAACCACAGAGAACCCTGAGAATCTAATGGTGGTTCTTTTAATCTCAGCACTCAGGAGGTAGAGGCGGCAGACCAGCCTGGTCTACACAGTGAGTTCCAGGCCAGTTCATAGAATGTGAAAGTCAGAGCCACACGTGTAATCCTAGCACTTGGGAGACTAAGACAGGAAGATTGCTGCAAGTTCAAGGCCATCCTATATGACATAGTGAACCCATATCTCAAAAAATAAATAGGAGCCTGGGGCTGAGGTTGGTAGCCTGTTAGTACAATGATCACCCAGCATGCACAAAGCCAAGTTTGATCCCTGCACGGAGTAAACTCAGTTTGGTGGTGTACATGTGTGATCTTAGTACTCCAGAAGTAAAGGCAGGAGGATGGGAAGATCAACTTAATCCTCAGCTACTGAACAAGTTTAGGCCAACATGGAACACATGAGATCCTAAGTCCAAAATGAAAACCAAGGACTAGGGACATTGCATAGTTGGTAAAGTGTTTGCCTAGCATGTATGAAGACCTGAGTTCCAAACCCAGAGACCATATTAAAAAGCCAGAGTGTGTACTTGGGAGACAGAAGCAAATGGGTCTTTTGTGAGTTGAAGGCCAGTCTGGTCTACATAATGTGACCCTGTTTTTGTTTTTTGTTTTTTAAAAAAAGGGGCCAACTAGCCGGGCGGTGGTGGCTCACGCCTTTAATCCCAGCACTTGGGAGGCAGAGGCAGGCGGATCTCTGTGAGTTCGAGGCCAGCCTGGTCTACAAAGTGAGTCCAGGACAGCCAGAGCTGTTATACAAAGAAACCCTGTCTCGAAAAACCAAAAAAAAAAAAAGGGGCCAACACCACAAGGAGTGAATGACACCTGAAGTTGGCCTCCTGCCTCCATACACAAATGAAACCCAGAAGTAGGAATGTCTTCAAAACAAG
This sequence comes from Lophiomys imhausi, assembly GCA_907164525.1. Taxonomy (NCBI): domain Eukaryota; kingdom Metazoa; phylum Chordata; class Mammalia; order Rodentia; family Muridae; genus Lophiomys; species Lophiomys imhausi. The sequence continues at coordinate 610,644 of CAJQZJ010001061.1, forward strand.
CCATCCAGAACTGGCCTTATTCAGGGTGTTCTGTAAGAATCACACCCTTGGTGGACCTGAAGCAGGTTCTCCTTCATCAGGTGAATTGTAGCAGTGGCAACCTGGTGGCCCTATTAAGTCCTGACCCTTACACTGTCACACCTGTTTTCTGTGAGCACTCCTCTGGGCAGGTCTGACAGATCCAAATGCCCATGGTTCTCCATAGCGTACAAGGCAAAGGCCCACCCCTGGCAGCCTCCTCTAGCTGCCTCTCTGAACACTGTCCCCATCCCCTCGTAGCAGCTAGAGAAGTCATATAGCGAGGCTGCCTGTCCTCAGTGCTTCCCTGTGCTGCTCTTCTGTTGTTTCCTATGTCTGACTGTATAGTCATGGCCGGCCTGGAATTCACACAGAACAAGCTATTCTCCAGCCTGTGGTGATCCTCCTGCCTCTGCCTCCCAAGTGCTTCAGTCACCACTCCTGGTGCTTCCAACAATTGTCACTGCCACAGGCACCAGGAGTTCACGGTCTCAGCTCAAGCAGCTTGAGTTCCAGTACTGGCTTGTCTACCTATAACTGTGACCTCAGGCAACTGACACAACCTATTAGAACCTGAGTTTAAGCTGGGCATAGTGGCACACGCCTTTAATCCTAGCACTGGGGAGGCAGAGGCAGGCGGATCTCTGTGAGTTCCAGGGCAGCCTGGTCTACAAAGTGAGTCCAGGATAACCAGGGCTCTGTTAAACAAAGAAACCATGTCTCAAAACAAAACAAAAGAACCTCAGTTTGTCCATTCGTGAATGAGTACCAATGGCTCAGAGTTACTGCACAGAACCCTGAGCCCAAAGCCTGTTCAGCCTGGGAACTACTTGTATGTTTCCAGGGTTCTGATCTTTACCCTTCTGTGAGCTTATTGGCAAAGGTTTGGTTTTTTAGCTTAGGAAGCCCTGCCTGCTCTTATGATGTTTCAGCTTTCCTTCTCTTTTCCCCACATCCACATTGTCCTAAGTCTTATCTTAAGGAGCTGACACATTTTTTATGTGTATTAATATTCTACACACATATATGTCTGTGTACCATGAGTGTGCTCAGTGCCCATGGAGGTCAGAGGAGATCATCAGATCCTCCGACACTGGAGTTATAGATAATTGTGAGCCAGGATGTAGATGCTGGGAACCAAACCCAGGTCCTCTGCAAGAGCTGCTGAACCATCTCTCCAGCCCGTTTTCTTTGGCACTTACTTATTGTGTGTTTGTGTGTGGACACATGCATGCCACCATACATTCTTGGAGGGTCAGAAGACATCTTGTGGAAGTTGGTTCACTCCTTCCACCATGGAGGTCCCAGGAACTGATCTCAGGTTGTTAGAATTGGTGGTATAACCCTGTGAGCCATTTCGACAGCCTGTTGTGTTCTTTCAGGACAGTACGTCTTTGGGGCTGGAACAGTAGCTCAGTGGTTAAGAGCACTTGCTGCTCTTCCGAAGGATCTGAGTTTGGTTCCCTGCCTCTATAAAACAGCTTAAAAACTAGAGTTCCAGGGAATTTGGTGCCCTCTTCTGGCCTCCATAAGCATCAAGCATACATGCAGTGTACTTACATACACGTAGCTGTCTTAGTTAGGGTTGCTATTGCTGTGATGAAACACCCTGACCAAAAGCACACATCACTGTTCATCATCTAAAGAAGCAGGGCAGGAACCCAAAAAGAGCAGGAACTTGGAGGCAGGAGCTGATGTAGAGGCCATGGAGGACTCCTGCTTATTGACTTGCTCAACCCTGCTTTCTTTCTCTTTTTCATTTTGTTCATTTTTTGAGATTGAGTTTCTCTGTGTAGCCTTGGCTGTCCAGACACTTACTCTATAAAATCAGGCTGGCCTCGAACTCAGATCTGCCTCCCCAGTGCTGAGATTAAAGGTGTCCTTTAGTCCCTTGTCTGTGTTGGAATTTTGTAACAAAAATAATCTATTTCGGCTGGGCAGTGGTGGCGCACGCCTTTAATCCCAGCACTTGGGAGGCAGAAGCAGGCATATCTCTGTGAGTTTGAGGCCAGCCTGGTCTACAAAGTGAGTCCAGGACAGCCAGGGCTGTTACACAGAGAAACCCTGTCTCGAAAAAAAAAAAAATCTATTCCATGTAGGACATTGATGAGAGTCTTCAGATTGTTCCATGGGGATTCTGCCATAATGCTGGACATTTGAGCGGTCCTTCCTGCTGTTTGCACTTCATTTTTGTGTGAATTTACTCTTGTTGTGAGTAAGAACTCTGTCCTGTGCTATGGCTTTGGCTCCAAAGTCAATCCTCTCTCTCTCTCTCTCTCTCTCTCTCTCTCTCTCTCTGTCTCACACACACACAGTGTTCATTAAGATAGTAATGGTCAGCTGGGCATGGTGGTGCACGCCTTTAATCCCAGCACTCGGGAGGCAGGGGTAGATGGAGCTCTGTGAGTTTGAGGCCAGCCTGGTCTACAGAGTGAGTCCAGGACAGTCAAGGATACACAGAGAAACCCTGGCTCAAAAAACCTAAAAAAATAAAAAATAAAAAAAACATTTTTTAAAGGTAGTAATGGTCAGGTCATGAGAAGAGGAACCCTAACCCTGAAGGAACTGCCCAGATGGAGCTGGAAGACAGTGGGGGAGTTTTCACTGCTTAGTTCTGACATTATTGTTTCACTTTGCTCTGATGATGTTAAAAATGAAAAGCTAAGAGGCTTGTGAGATGGCTCAGTGGTCAAGAGCACTGGCTGTTCTTGCAGAGGACCTGGATTTGGTTCCCAACATCCACAGAACAGCTCACAAACATTTGTAACACCAGTTCCTAGGGATCTAACACCCTCTTCTAAACTCCACAGGCACCAGGCACACACATGGTACACATGCATACATGCAGCACAATCTCTCTCTCTCTCTCTCTCTCTCTCTCTCTCTCTCTCTCTCTCTCTTGTCCAAATGGCCCAAGTGGCCAGCAGCAGTAGGACTGAGTGCCTCACATGTAGACACTTGGCTGTGGTAGAGGAATAACCTTCCTGTAACAGGCACCTCAACTAAGGTAGCTCACTGGTAAAACATTTGCCTCATATGCATATTGGCCATGGAGCAACACAAAATGTTAGAGCTGGGCACAGTGGTGCATGCCTGTAGTCGAAGCACTTAAGAGATAAGAAGTGGGTAGATCAGAAGTTCAAAGTCAGTATCAGCTGCATATCCAGCTCAAGGCCAGCCTGGCTATTTAGGACTCTGTCAGAAAAACAATACCAAAACAAATTCAAACATAGATTATACAACTGAGGAAAGAAAAGAAAACCTGCTCTCAGAGGCAACTCCTGGGCACAGTCTATTTTACAATCTTGTCTTTACACTGATTATTATGTGTAAAGATTATTGTTGATTATTATTATTATTATAAATTATTATTAATCATTATCTTTAAAAGAATTGCATTGCTGGGCGTAGTGATGCACACTTTTAATCCCAGCAGAGGCAGGTGGATCTCTGTGAGGTCTCCAAAGTGAGTCCAGGAAAGCCAGGACTCTTACATGGAGAAACTCTGTCTCAAAAAACCAAAAAAGAAAAAAGAAAACAAAATGCAAAGCCAGTGCTGGACCTGGACTTGGCTGTGACCGTGGAGGTGGAGGCAGACACTGACCTGAAGTAGACTTTGTTTGTTAAGACTCCAGCTACTACCGGGCGTGGTGGCGCACGCCTTTAATCCCAGCACTTGGGAGGCAGAGGCAGGCAGATCTCTGTGAGTTCGAGGCCAGCCTGGTCTACAAAGCAAGTCCAGGACAGCCAGGGCTGTTACACAGAGAAACCCTGTCTCGAAAAACCAAAAAAAAAAAAAAAAAAAAAAGACTCCAGCTACTGGGCTGGAGAGATGGCTCAATGGTTAAGAGCATTGACTGCTCTTCCAGAGGACACTGGTTCAATTCCCAGCACCCACCTGGCAGCTCACAACTGTCTGTAACTCCATTACTTGGGATCCAACACTCTCAACATAGATATGCAGGCAAAACACCAGTGCGCATAAAATAAAAATAAATTATTAAAAAACAAAAAAGACTCCAGCTGCAGGGGGCTGGAGAGGTGGCTCAGCGTTAGAGTGACTGCTGCTCTCACAGGCGATCTGAGTTTGGATCCCAGCACATGCACGGCTGCTCACAACTAACTAACTCCAATTTCAGGGAATCCAGTGTCCTCTTCTGACCTCTGAGGGCACACATGGTGCACATATATACATGCAGGCAAAGCACTCACAGACATAAAATAAAAACAATTTTTTTTTAAAGCATGCACTGCTTTGCAGAGGCTCCAAGTTCGGTTCCCAGCACCCATGTTGGGCATCTCACACCCACAGTAACTCAAGGTCTAGGGATCCAGTACCCTCCATGGTCTCCTCAGGCTGTGCACTGACGCTTGCAAACTCTACCAGACACGCATATGCACATAGTTAAGAATAAAAAGTAAAAAGACTACGACTCTAGCAGTCTTGTGCACAAGTAGTTTAGACTACTTGTGCACTAGTTTGCTGCATTAAAGTCAGCCTAACATGAGACTTGCCTTCTGAAATGCCCCATCCCCTCACAGAGAGTCACTTAGAATTTAGCCACTTTTGGTTTTAGGGCTGTCTGTTCTCTTGGCTAAGGGAATTCTTCAGCATCTCTCACTTCGCTGTATAGAGCAGGGAAGCTTTGCTACTGTGTGTGGAGTGCTCTTGGCTGGGTGTCAGGGCTAAGGAAGCAGGGCAGAGTCTCTTCCCACCTGTCAGGCTCAATTCTGTGAACTCTGTCTGTGAGCAGGGATTCCAGATTCAAACAACCTGCCGGCTTGTCCCTTTGGGGATCCGCATTCTTGTAAGATCTTTCCTACAGTTTTGGGGTATAGAGCAGTGGTAGTGGTTTCCATAACTCTGTATGAGGGGTGGTACCCAGGGGTGCTGGCCTGTAGTGACTTCAGAGCCCCACCTCCATCCTTGGAGAGCTTGAAAGGAAGTTTGAGAAACCCAAGCAACACACTAGGCATCATAAACCCTGGTAGACAAGCTGTGAGTGATGGCTCAATGGTTAAGAGCATTATCCAGGGAGCAGAAGGCATGAATGACCAGGGGAGGGGCTTGAGGCAGCCTGATGATCTCCGCAGGCTGGTCAGAGTTGCCTGGACAGGTGCAAGTGGCAGGGTTGGGGGACTGTGTCACTCCTGAGCTGTACTCTCCCTTCCCATGACCTGGGCATGGAGGGGATAGGGAGCTTCCCGGGGCCTCTGGAACTAAATAAGGGCTTACAGAGGCTTCCGAAATAAGACTGCTTTACTTCAAAGAGCTGTCTCAAAGCAGCTTGGTGAAGGGAGGTAAGTGCGAATGAATCCTAAGCAGATGGACTCCATTTCCTAGACAATGCCCCTGGGGCTTCCACAAGTGCTTAGCCAGGAGACTGCGGGTTTTTGCTGATCCCAAAATACGCGCAACGATTTTGCATGGAACACAGCCAAGATGCTGGAAGTGTGTCAGACTCTAGGTCCTTAGAAATCCCAGGCATCAGCTGCTTCCCTGCAGCTCTGCCAGGCTCCCCTCAGTGGAAGCCCCCTCCCTACCCCTGCCCTGTTCTGTGTAAGTCCTGGATGGAGGTGTCACCTTGTCCCTTTGAGGTCCTTTTCCTTTCCTGGGTGCTTTCCTCAACTATAAAACACAGGGATTATAGCACTTAGGAGATGTGATAAAAAAAAAAAAAGAGCAGGAATCAGGGGCTGGAGAGATGGCTCAGCGGCTAAGGGCAGTGGCTGCTCTTCCAGAGGTCCTGAGTTCAATTCCCAGCAACCACATGGTGCCTCACAACCATCTATAGTGAGATCTGGTGCCCTCTTCTGGCCTGCAGGCATATATGCAGACAGAACATTGTATACATAACAAAATAAATCTTAAAAAAAAAGAAAGAAAAAAGAAAAAGAAACTATTAAAAAGAGCAGGAATCCAAGGCTACCCTTGACTACATATAAAGTTCCAGGTCAGCCTGGGCTACCTGACTATCCAAAAACCAAACAAGCAGCAAGCAATAATTAATGCAGATGATCTCTAAAAACCTTTTCAACAGTGGTATGTGTGTGTATATATATACTGTTCATGTACAAGTGTGCCCATTCATGTGTGTATATGACCACACATTGATATATGTGTACACATTAGTGTGTATGGTGTATTTGTCTCTGTGTGTGTGTATAGGTCAATCTTCCTCTCTCCATATTTTCATTTATTATTTTATTTATTTGTTTTTTGAGACAGGGTTCTCTCTAGGTACCCCTGGCACTCTTGGAACTCCCTGTATAGACCAGGCTGGCCTCAAACTCAGATATATAGCTGCTTCAGCCTCCCATGTGCTGTGATTAAAGGCATACACTATTATACCCAGCTATTTATTTTTATTTTGTATGTATTAGTGTTTGCCTACACATATGTATGTACACCTCATGCATGCGTGGTACTAGCAGAAATTAGGAGAGGGCATCAGATTTCCCAGTACCGAAGTTACAGACTATTGTAAGCCACCTTGTGGGGGCTGGGAACCCAACCTAGGTTCTCTGAAAGAACAGCCAGTGCTTTTACCCACCAAGCTATCTCTCCATCTCCCATAATGTTTTCTTTGTTCATTTGTTTTTAGTTGGTTTGGTTTTTCAAGACAGGATTTCTCTGTGTAGTCCTGGCTATCCTGGATGGAACTCACTCTATAGACCAGGTTGGCCTTGAACTCACAGAGATTCACCTTGCTTCTGCCTCCTGAGTGCTGGGATTAAAGGCGTGTGCAACCAAGATGGGCTGTTCATTTGTTTTAAGATAGGGTCTCACTATGTAGTCCTGGCTGGCCTGGAATTCACAGTGTAGATGAGATTTGCTTCAAACTCAGAGAGATTCCCCTGTCTCTGACTCCTGAGTGCTATCCCATGAAGTCCATGAAATTTTATTCTTTTGTTTTGGTTTGGTTTTCCGAGACATGGTTTCTCTGTGTAGCCCTGGCTATCCTAGGACTCACTTTGTAGACCAGGCTGGGCTTGAAATCAACAAGGATCCTCCTGCTTCTGCTTCGCAAGTGTTGGGAGTAAAGGTGTATGCCACTACGCCCAGCCATTACAGTTTCGAACTGCCGCGTGGGTGCTGGGATTTGAACCCAGGTCCTTTGGAAGAGTAGCCAGTGCTCTAGCCCTGAAGTGTGTATAGTATATGAGTTTGTGTGTGCAACTGTGGAGGTATGTATGTGTACATGTAGAAAAGAGAAATTCATATCTGGTATCTTTTTCAATCATTCTCCATCTTTTCCCCAACCTTTTTCATTTTTTCATGTATATATGATGTGGTGTGGGTGTGTGTGTGTGTGTATGCATGTGTGTGAAGGACTGAGGTTCTTCCCTACACCTCCACAAGTTTTTGCCTGACTTTCTTCCTTCTGTTCTTTCTTTCTTTCCTTTTTTTGTTTGTTCATTTGTTTGTTTGTTTGAGACAGTGTCTCTCACTGATTCAGCTAGATTGGCTGACTACAAGGCCTGGGGATCCTCCTGTCTCTGCCTCCCCAGCACTGGAACTCAAGCTGTGTAGCATCATGCCCAGCATTTTACATATGTGTGGGGATCTGAACTCAAGTGCTCTGGTTATCTCCCTACCCCAAAGTTCTACACTTTATGGACATAGTCCCCATCACTATTCCTTATCTTCATCTACTGCAAAATAAATATCTACTGCCTCCAGAACACTGTAGCTGTGTGTGATCCAGTGGGCACCAGTATTCTAAGAAAAAATAATTGCCAACATTTACTGGGTGATTCTTTTTATTATTATCATTTTATTTATTTGTTTTAATTTTATTTGTTTGTTTGTTTTGTTTTGTTTTGGTTTTTGGTTTTTCGAGACAGGGTTTCTCTGTGTAACAGATCTGGCTGTCCTGGACTCACTTTGTAGACCAGGCTGGGCTTGAACTCACAGAGATCCACCTGCCTCTGCCTCCCAAGTGCTGGGATTAAAAGCGTGCGCCACCACCATCCGGCTGTTTGTTTTGGTTTTTTGAGAAAGAATTTCTCTCTGTAATAGCCCTGGCTATCTTGGACTCTCTCTCTCTCTCTCTCTCTCTCTCTCTGTCTCTCTCTCTCTCTTTTAAGATTTATTTTATTTTATTATGTATACAGTGTTCTGCCTGCATGTATGCCTGCAGACCAGAAGAGGGCACCAAATTTCATTATAGATGGTTGTGAGCCACCATGTGGTTGCTGGGAATTGAACTCAGGACCTCTGGAAGAGCAGTCAGTGCTCTTAACCTCTGAACCATCTCTCCAACCCCTCTTGGACTCTCTTTATAAACCAGGCTGTCCTCAAACTCACAGAGGTCTGTCTGCCTCTGTCTCCTGAGTGCTGGAATTACAGGTGTGTGCCGCCACCACCACCAATTTGTTTTTATTTTTTTGTTAATGTGTACATGTCTATGTGAATGTATGCCGTGTGTGACTACAGTGCCCTTGGGGGCCAGAAGAGGGTGTCAGATATCTCCCGAAGTTACAGGCACTTATGTGTCATCTGATGTGGGTGCTGGAAAGCAAACTTGGGTCCTCTAGAAGAGCTACAAATATTCTTTTTTTTTTTTTTTTTTTTTTGGTTTTTCGAGACAGGGTTTCTCTGTGTATCCTTGGCTGTCCTGGACTCACTTTGTAGACCAGGCTGGCCTCGAACTCACAAAGATCCGCCTGCCTCTGCCTCCCAAGTGCTGGGATTAAAGGCGTGCGCCACCACCGCCCGGCTGCTACAAATATTCTTAACCCCTGAGCCATCCCTCCAGTCCCAGCATTTTGGTTTTAAACGAACTGTCCACCATCTCTTTTTGGTTTCTGACCACTCTCAGATTCCTGTTCCTGTGACAACCTTCCCATGCTTGGTTCTCCTGTCAGTCCCACTGTTGCTTCTCTACCTTTCTGAAGCCTTTCCAACCTGATGAAAGAAATATGAAATCTCCCTTTGGCCTTGCTTCCTTCTGCTCCCCCAGCAGCCTGTGTGCCAGGCTCTGTCAGGTGCTGGGCATTACAAGCCTTGTCTGCCAGAAGTTGGTCACCTACTCAAGGGCAGCATGGTCCATGTCTACTGGAAGATACATGCTGGGGCCCAGATAAAGGTGTAGTTCAGGTGAATGACCAAGCACCAGAAGGAATGTTTGAGTTAGGAATGGTTGAAGGGACCCAAGGGAGCAAACTTCTGCTTTCACAGGGAGGTGAGGCACATGGCCCTGAGGTGTGGAGAACCAGGCCCAGCACTGGGCAAGAGGGGAGGGAGCTAGGAGATGGTCAGGGCCAGAGCCTACTAGCAGATCTTTAGGATAAGACAAGTGTTCAGTAGGAGAAGGACAGAGAGGTGGCCTGTCTTCCTGCTCTGCCTACCTCTTGATAGCCTCCCAGCTAGCAAGCAGCAGAGGTGGCAAGGGAACAGGATGTCAGAACAGCCCACATTAATTGTTCAATAAGCGTCACTGATGATACTACTAATGGCCATTGCTAATGCTGACCCTAAGTATCTTACTTACCTCCTTGCAAGATGATTTGGGTCTTTGACTTGAGTCAGCTAGAATAGACTCAAGCAAGCAATTTGAGCCAATGTCTTTGTTTGTTTGGTTGTTGGTTGTTGGTTTTTGTTTTTGTTTTTTTAGATTTTTCGAGACAGGGTTTCTCTGTATAACAGCCATAGCTGTCCTGGAACTCACTCTGTAGACCAGGCTGGCCTTGAACTCACAGAGATCCACCTGCCTCGGCCTCCCGAGTGCTGGGATTAAAGGCATGTGCCACCATGCTTGGCTAGGTTTTTTTTTTTTTTAACTTTTTTTGTTTATTTATTATGTATACAGTATTTGCTCTACATATATGCCCGGGCAGATCTCAATGATGGCTGTGAGCCACCATGTGGTTACTGGGAATTGAACTCAGGACCTTGGGAAGAACAGCCAGTGCTCTTAACCTCTGAGCCACCTCTCCAGCCCTTGGCTAGGTTTTTTTTTTTTTTTTGTCTTTTAAGACTGGGTTTCTCTGTGTAACAGCCCTGGCTCTCCTGGAACTCCCTTTATAGACCAGTCTGGTGGCTCACGCCTTTAATCCCAGCACCTGGGAGGCAGAGGTGGGCAGATCCCTGAGAGCCAGTGGTTCTTAACCTACACAAACCTAGGGAGTGTTTGAAAAACAGTGCTGGTTTCCAGCCAAGGCCCTCTGGTGGTAGGCGAGCCCTAGGCCAGATGTTCTCAGTTGGTGGGGTGCATCAGGTCTCCCTGAAAACTGGAATGGGCTGGGATAGGAGACTTTGTGTCTGCCTGTCTCTCTGTCTGTCTCATTTCTGCCATGCTAGGGATAGAATCCCGGCTTCACTCTTCTTCACTAGTGAGAAAGAGAAGCTCTGGTCATTCAAAGTATTAACTTGAGGACACACTCAAAAGAAACAGCCAGGCATGGTAGTATATGCCTTTAATTCCAGCACTGGGGAGGCAGAGACCAGGCAGGCCTCTGTGAGCTCCAGGCCAGCCTGGTTGATATAGTAAGACCCTGTCATACATACATAAAAGAAGATATAGGGACTTGAATGCCATCTTAAGGGGCTCTGGTTGTGTCAGACCTTTGGGTAGACAAAATCAGCTTGGTGGGCTCACTCTACCCAGGGAAATGGTAGACTGCAGGTAGATACAGAAGCATCTAGTAACTGGAAGTGGCCTGTTTCTCTGAGGACCTTGGGCCTCATGCATGCTAGGCCAGCACTCTACCATTCATCTACAGAACCAGCCCTTCATTTATTTACTCTTTACTCTTGTGTGTGTGATGCTGAAATGTATATAGGAGTGTGTATGTATGCAAGTGTCTTCACATGTGTGACTGAGTGGCAGGAACATTCCCTGCTGGTCAGAGAACAACCTACGGGGGTGGCCCTCATCCTCCTGCTGTTTGCCACAGTAGACTCTCTGGTCTATGAGCCTCTGGGAGTTCCCTTGTCTCTGCTCCCATCTCAGTGCTGGATTACAGCTGTGTGTCACCCACAGGTCTTCATTTACTATGCAAGCACTCCACCCAGTAAGTCATCTCCCCAGACCACGTTTTTAATCTGGGGAATTTTGTTTGATTGTATGTGCTTGTTTAAATGTGTAGCGCATATGTTCACCTGCGTGTGGGTATGTGTGCTTGTGGATGTGATGGCCAGACGAGGATGTCGGGTGTCCTGTTCTGTCATCTCTATCTTATTACTTTGACATAGGGTCTCTCCCTGAAACTGGAGCTGAGCTTGCAGCCAGCAAGCCCTAAGTGGTCCTCCTATTTATGCCTTCGGCTGAGCTAGAGTTATAGGTCATGCCCAGCTTTTTACATAGATGCAACCAGGACCTCATGCTTGCAAAGCAAGTACTGTTACTCCCTGAGCGATTTCCCCAGCCACTTACTTTTTCTTTTGAGACATCATCTCATTGAGTTGCCCAGACTGATCTGAAACTCACTCTTCAGCCCAGACAGGCATTTCTCAGCCTCCTGAATAGCTGGGATTACAGGATCATACCACTAGGTGTGGGCTGTAGGTGAATGGCATTAAGAGATAGGTTATGGTGTTCAGGGAAGGTCTGGTTGAGAAGCTGATAGAATCTAGTCTTGTAGGATGATAAGAAGCCCAACCTGGTAATGAGGCACCTGCAAAGGCCCTGAGGCCAGTGCATATTTGTATCTTTGGGAAACCAAAGGCCAGAGTGTGGGAAGAGAAAACAAAGGTAAGTAGACAGAAGTCAGCAAGGACAGATACACAGGGCTAAGATTAAGAGCTAAGATTAAGAACTCAATTCTTCCCCCTGGGAATTAGCTCCCAGATTCCAATGCCATTATCTACCTTTGGGAGATAACTCCTGTGACCCGGGGCTGATCATTTCCTTTCCATGGATCTGCTTTCCTTTAAGGTAGATTGGCTGAGTTGTATATGCCAAGCTGGGCCCAGGTATTATCCTAGAGACTTGATTCTAGATGTCCACACATAAACTAAATAAATAAATGCCCACCACCATATGGCACTGGAAACCTTTGGAAGCTGTCAGTAACATTTGCTCGTATGTTCATAATTGAGCGAAGTCATTCTTTATTACATTCTTGTCCCCGGGGCAGGTAATCCGCCAGCATTGATTTCCTGGGCTGAACAGGCCCTATTTCACATGCTCTCTCATCTGTCTCGTTCCAGGAGGAGGAAAAAGAGGTCTGGGGGAGCTGGAGACAGAGGCTCAGGCCCAGTGGCTGTGTGGCTAAGGACAGGCCTGCAAAGGTGTCACTTTTTATGAATGATTTCCTGACAGGGGTGACTCAGCCTCAGCTAGAGGCTGCAAGAGTTGGGGAACAGGCCTCTTTTCCGGATCCTAATCTGCTCTGGGGCACCTGGCTTCAGAGACGGAAAGGCCTTCAGCTCAGAGTGATGCGGTCTGGGACACTGGTGGTCTTTGGCGGTTTTTCTCTTCCCAGCTTTTCTTAGCTTGTCAGGGTGGCAGTGGGGGAGGAGCAGACCCACTGGGGCTTCTCTGTCTCTGGCTCCAGGCTCCCTCCTCCTTAGGAGGCCTGCTGTCAGCAGCTTTCAGCACCACTGCCTGGCTGGAGCCTACCCTGCCTCCAGCAGGGGTGCTATGGTAGAAGTGAAACTCCTGCTCCACACAGGCCTCTGCAGCCAGGCCTAGAAGCAGAAGGCAGGGTGGGAGCAGGGCGAAGGCAGAGCTCCTGGGAAAGTAGGGGTGGGAGATCAGGAAGAATTCTCCACCTATGTGCCAGCCAGCCCCCAGCTCCCTTCCCAGAATATTCTAGCACTGAATCTAGGAACAGTCCTTAGGTTCAGAAAAATCTTTCCTGGGAGAAATACCATGTTTAAGATGCAGTGGGAGGGCCCATCTCAAAGCCTGGGTTTGGGGCTAGCCTGGTCCAGGATTTGGGTGGGGCTAGCCTGGTCCAGATAGAAAACTCCAGACCAGTCAAAGTGACACAGTGAAAGTCTGTCTCAAAACAAAACAAAACATCCAGGTGTGGGGGTGCATGCCTTTAATCCCAGCACTTGGAAGGCAGAGGCAGGCAGATCTCTGTGAGTTCGAGGCCAGCCTGGTCTACAAAGCGAGTTCAGGACAACCAGGGCTATTACACAGAGAAACCCTGTCTTGAAAAACCAAAACAAAGCAAACAAACAAAATAAACAAGAAAACAAAAACTAAAGTACAAGAAAGCCAGCCATGTTGGAGTGTGCCTGTCATCCTACCACTTGGGAGGAGAGGATACAGGGTGCTGCAGGAAAGTCAGGGATTCAAGACTAGGCTCAGCTACTGTGAGGCCATTCTGGGCTCCATAAGAACCTATCTCAAGTAAAGAGAGGGACAGAGACAGAAAGAGGCAACTAAGGGGGGTCAGGGCTCTGGAGGTCCCTGCTTGTGAGGAGTCTTTCCTTCTGCGTGAGTTCATGAAGCTTTGAGAAGATCAGTCACTTACTTTCCAGAAGAGGCTAGCCTGCAGGACTCCTTCCTCAGTCTACCCTTTATTCCCTCCAGTCCTCACTTGGCTCATGAGGTAAAGGGCGCTGCAATGAGCCCGGAAAGTCCAGCCCCTACTCAGCTTTGCCACCTATCCCCTGCACAGATCTCAGAGAACAGAGACAAAGACCCTGGGGGCCCCTGAGGTGCTGATGCTCACCAGCTCTGGGACACACTATGGCAGGGGGATCACTAAGCTCCAGTACCCTCTTGAGGTCATCTGTGATTCTGGGAAGGAGCCAGTCACTGCAGGACTTAGACAGTTCTGAGGAGCCTCTGGCGCAGGCCTCCTACCACGCCTTGTCAGCAGGCCAAGCCCTGGAATTTTGTGCCAAGTCTACAGAAAGAGCCCTGACTGGCCATCCAAGGGACAGAAAAACAAGATTAGAGTTTCTGTGAGTGGCACTGGTGCACTACTGTAATCCTGGCTCTTGTGGGTGTAGAGAAGAGGGTCGGGAATTCAAGGCCAGCTTTGCAAATCTGAGGCCAATTTGGGCAACATGAGACCCTGTCTAGTCAGACAGACACACAGATGATAGATAGATAGATAGATAGATAGATAGATAGATAGATAGATGGATGGATGGATGGATGGATGGATGGATGGATGGATGGATGGATGGACAGATAGACCCAAAAATGAATACACAGGTACACAGGCCTAGAAGCTGCTTCTAGCCTTACCTAGGGAACTATCTCTGAGTCACCTAGGGGACTATCTCTGAGTCAGCCTGCCAGCTCCTCCTCCCTCCGGCCCTACTCAGACTGACTGGGTGGGAGCCAGGCAGGTGTGACTGTCTCCATGAGTGCAGTACCTACTCTGGAGGAGTGAATTCAGGGAAGCACATGGGACTGGTGGTATTCGAGGTCAGCTGCCCTTCTGGACAGTCAACATGTCTCAGAGTGGCAGCGATTGGCATGGCTGTTTTTACCCTGTTCAGCTTTGTGGTAGATACTGACTTCCAGATGGAGGGCTCCGTCTCTTTGTTTCCCCTGTAGTGCTCTGGTGGGGACTTCTGTCCCTGTCCTTAATTCTTCAACACGCCGGTCTCCCTAACTGGACGTTATATTTCTTGGAATTCTGACCTATCAAACCCCACAGCTGACACCCATGACTTGTGAAAAGAACTGATCTTCCCAGAGGAGGGAGAGGGGGAAGTGAGGTCCTTCTCCTACACTGCCTTGTGCCCCCATTTTTATGGTATTAGGGTTTGAACCCAAAGTTGCTTGCTCTCTGCTCCCTCTGCCTCAGTTTCCTCCTTGGCAGAGTCTGATGCCATGGTCACTTCAGAAGCCCCGGACATCAGAAGAGGCAGGAATGTCACCAGGGCATGGCTACAGGCCATACACTTCCTCTTCTACTCACACCTGCCACATCCTGACCATGTGGTTTCTGCTCTCTGTGAGAGAGCTGATAAACCGAGCATGGAGGCCCAGCACTACTCCCCCGCCCCCACGCCTTGCCTGGCTGGCTTGGTAGAAAGTCCCTTACCCTGGGTGCTATTTGGCATGTGGCTGCTGGATAAAGGCGTATGGCACTTACAGGTAGACTGGCAAGCTGGCAAGTAACAGCCTCTGGGTTGCCAAGGACATTTGACACACTGCCCTACAAGCTGGCATCTCGGAAGGCTGAGCAGAGCTGGCTCTACAGCTAGAGCTCTACAAAACGGCCTTCACTGATGTGCAGAGGTTCTGAGGGCTGGGGCTCAGGGCCCTTTGGAGTCATGCAGCGGTCTCAGCCCTACCTAGGCCGATGTTTACAGCAAGGCTTCTGTCAGCATGGAACAGTGAGGACCAGAAGAAGAAATGAAGAAGATGCAGGTGCTGCTGGCTTCATCAGTGTTTGGGGGTTTGGGACATTGTGGACACTATATGTGAAGGACACTAGAATCCAATTCAGCTGAGAAGGCCTGTTAGACTGCTTCTTAGTGGCACCTGGTGCTCACTGGGCCTCCCCGTTGTCACAGCCCCTGCCCAGGGTGTGCACCAGAATTAGAGGCCCTGTGAATAAAGACCATTGGAAACAAAGGGCTGGGTGCCTGGCCTGAGTGGCAATGAGGAAAGCAGACTCTTAACTACTTCAGGGTATTCATAGCCTGGTTCTGTGCCTCAGTTTCTTTGTCAGAGAGTCCAGTAAGGTTCAGCCCCGCTGCTTCTGGTTGCCTGGTGTCTGGCCCTCCTCTCTATGGCTTCAGTACTGCAATTCTGTTGTGACCTTCTGTGGCCCTCTTTTATTGTCTCCCCCAGCACAGAGCTTGTTGATTTTGTTTTAAGCCAGGCTCTCATGTAACCCAGTCTGGCTTTGAAACAGGAGCCAAGTATAACCTTGAACTTCTGACCCTCCAGTCTCTATTTCTCAGCACTGAGGTTATAGGCATATGCCACCATGTCATTTTAGGTTTGCTTCTTGTTGTTGTTTGTTTTGTTTGCATTTTTTTTGTTTTATTTTGTGTTTTTTTTTTTTTTGGTTTTTCGAGACAGGGTTTCTCTGTGTATCTCTGGCTGTCCTGGACTCGCTTTATAGACCAGGCTAGCCTTGAACTCACAGAGATCCGCCTGCCTCTGCCTCCCAAGTGCTGGGATTAAAGGTGTGCGCCACCACCACCCAGCTGTTTTTTGTTTTTTGAGACAGAGTTTCTCTGTGTAGCCCTGGCTGTCATAGAACTCACTCTGTAGATCAGGCTGGCCTTGAACTCAGAGATCTGCCTGCCTCTGTCTCCCAAATGCTGGCAAGGATGGGTCTTTCTGGAGCCACATCATCGTGTCCTTGCTACCCTAGCTCACTGCTGCTCCCTGGTGGGAATGTGTA
>CAJQZJ010001061.1:626955-640449 GCA_907164525.1 Lophiomys imhausi
GTGTGTGTGTGTGTGTGTGTGTGTGTGTGTGTGTGTGTGTGTGTGTGGAGTCTCATATAGTCCAGGCTGGCCTCCAACTCATGATATAGCTTAGGACTACCTTGAATTCCTGGTGTTCCTGACTGTACTTTCTGAGTGCTGGGACTACAGGCATGTGCTGCCACACCAGGTTTGTACTGTGCTGGGAACAAAGCCCAGGGCTTCCTGCATGCTAGGTGGACACTCTGTCCATTGAGCGACACTCCCACCCCCTTTTTGCTACTTAATGTTTTATTTAATTATATTATAATTCTTTAAAAGGTTTAATTTTATTTACTTATTTATTTTTAGGTTTTTCAAGACAGGGTTTCTCTGTGTAACAGCCTTGGCTGTCCTGGACTCACTCTGTAGACCAGGCTGGCCTTGAGCTAGTAGAGATCCAGGTGCCTCCGCCTCCCCAGTGCTGGGATTAAGGCGTGCACCACCAAAAGGTTTAATTTTATTTTTAATTTCAGGTGTGTGGTGTGTGCACATGCCCAAGGAGGCCAGAAGAGGGAACTCAATCCTCTGCAAGGCAGTCTGTGCTCTCTCTCTTTTTAAAATTTATTTATCTATTATTTGTACAGTGCTCTACCTGCATGTATCCCTACACACCATAAGAGGACACCGGATCTCATTATAGATGGTTATGAGTCACCATGTGGTTACTGGGAATTGAACTCAGGACCTCTGGAAAAGCAGCCAGCAGAAGTGCTCTTAACCTCTGAACCATCTCTCCACCCTGCAGTCTATGCGTTTAATGGCTCAGCATCTCTAGCCCCCATTTTTATTGATTGGTTTAAATTTTTATTTTATTATCTTAAATTATGCATTGTGCATATATGTGTGTGTGCGTGCATGTGTGCGCAGGTGAGTACGGGGTGTCTGAGGAGGCCAGAGGGGTTGGACCTCCGGAACTAGCATTGCAGGTAGTTGTGAGCCGCCAAATGTTGGCACTGGGAACTGAACTTGGATGCTCTGGAAGAGCTGCATGTGAGCATGTGCTCTTAACCACCAAGCCATCACTTCAGTCCTATTTTTCATTTTTAAAGTTTTAATATTCTTTGTTGTCATATCATAAGTTAATTATGCACATTAATGGATTATGACATTCATACACATCATAATACTTTTGTAGTCTTGGCTGGCCTGCAGTTTGCTATTAGACCAGGCTGGCCTCAAACATACAGAGGTCCACCTGCCTCTGCCTCCCAAGTGCTGGGATTAAAGGCGTGCACCACCACGCCCAGCTCACATAATGTGTTTTAATCATGTTCATACACACACATGCATACATACACCAATCATGTTCATACACACACACGCATACATACACCATTACTCTGTCTTGCCCCATCCCCACTCCCATTACTCCCCTTTCCCTTAACAACCCCCCTCCTTCTCTGATGTCTTTTTTTTCTTTTTCTTTTTCTTTTTTTTTTTTGGTGGCTTTTTGAGACAGGAGTTTCTGTGTGTAATAGCCCCAGCTATCCTAGACTAGATTTGTAGACCAGACTAACCTCAAACTCACAGAGATCCGCCTGCCTCTGCTTCCTGAGTGCTGGGATTAAAGGCGTGTGCCACCCCAGCCAGCTCTGATATCTTTTTGTTTTGGAGATCCAATGAGCTTCATTAGGGTTATTTCTAGGAATTTTGTTTTATTTCATGTTATTTTTTCAGACAGGGCCTTACTAAGTTGCCTGGCTGACCTTGAATTTATTCTGTAGGCTAGGTTGACCTTAAACTTGGAATATTTCTGCCTCAACCTCCTAAATATCTGGAATTACAGTACAAATGTGTGGCTGATAACTCCTTTGAAAAGTTAATATAAAAATAAATAATTTAAAATTTAACATACTGATTATATACAATGATTAATTTAATTGTAACAGTTATATATATAATCTAATGTCTTCATCCCTTTGCTCAAAAAAAAATTATTACAGTCGGATAGTGGTGACATATACCTTTAATTTCAGCACTCAAGTTGCAGAGGCAGGCAGATCTCTGAGTTCAAGGCCAGCTTGGTCTGCAAAGCAAGTTCCAGGACAGCCAGGGCTACACAGAGAAACCATCTCTTGAACTAACCCCCCCCCCCAAAAAAAAAACCAAAACCAAACCACCAACAACAAAAATTCTATTGCAAACAGACATAGTGGCAGACACACACACACACACAAGATAGGTAGGCAAATCTCTATGAGTTTGAGGCCACAGTCTGGTCTACATAGTGAGTTCCAAGTTACTAGAGCTACATAGTGAGATCCTGCCTCAGAAAACAAAACACAAAAACTAAAACCAACCAAATAAATAAGTAACATTTTAATTATCTGTGTGTGAGGGGTTATGTGTACCAGAGCACTTGTGTGGAGGTCAGAGACCAACTTTTGGTAGTGTGTTTTTTTTTTTTTTTTTTTGGTTTTTCGAGACAAGGTTTCTCTGTGTAGCCCTGGCTGTCCTGGACTCACTTTATAGACCAGGCTGGCCTCGAACTCACAAAGATCCACCTGCCTCTGCCTCCCAAGTGCTGGGATTAAAGGCGTGCGCCACCACCGCCCGGCTGGTAGTGTGGTTTTAAACTGATATTTTCAAGCATATGAGTGCCTTCTATATTCTTTGTAGCTCTCTGGCTGTCCTGGAACTCACTTTGTAGACCAGGCTGGCCTCTGCCTCCCAAGTGCTGGGATTAAAGAAGTCCACTATCACTTTCCAGACAAATGATTTTATTTATTTATTCTTTTATGTGCATTGATGTTTTGCCTATTGTGTGTCTGTGTGAGGATGTCGAATATGTGTGTGCCTAGGGTTGGGAGTGTGTACCTGTGTGGAGGCTTTAGATTCTGGAGCTGTAGTTTTAGGAGGTTATGAGACCCTTAGGTGGGTGCAAGGAATGAACCCCAGTCCTCTGGAAGACAACTGGACTTTTCACTCCTGAGCCACCTCTCCATCCCCAGCTATCCACTTCCATAGGCATTAGCTCTGTTATTCCTCCCAAGCCTTAGGAGTTACTAATATTCTTTATATCAAGATCCCCTCCCCTTTGGTTTTTCAAGACAGGGTTTCTCGTGCATCCCTTGCTGTTCTGTACTCACTTTGTAGACCAAGCTAGCCTTGAACTCACAGAGATCCGCCTGCCTTTGCCTCTCCAGTGCTGGGATTAAAGGCGTGCACCACCATGCCCCACAATTAGACAGCTGTGAACTGCCATGTGGTTGCTGGGATTTGAACCCGAGTCCTTTGGAAGAACACCCAGTGTTCTTAACTGCTGAGCCATCTCTCCAGCCCCACTAATATTCTGATATACACTTGAGGACACAGAAGCCCAGAAGTGCTAAGCATCTTTCCCAAGGTCAGGAAGCTACTTACAGGAGTAAAAGGGACTCTCACACTGAGTTGGGCTGGCCCCAGTGCCCACCTAATCTAAGCAGGTACAGAATTTCTCTTTTGTTGCTCAACAACATGGCCATTCTCTAAGAGACAAAAGTGTCCAGTGTTTCAATTCTGGGCCCTTGGCAAAGTGTGTCTGGTTAGGTTCTTTGGGGCTTCATTAAATGAAGTAAGCTGGTCTCTTCCTGGAAAGACACAGCTGTAGGGAAGGGTGGTTTTGGGTAAGGAAGAGGAAGGCTGACTTATTTCCTGCTCTCCTGCCCTCCTGCCTGTCCCAGGGCTTGTTAGCACTCCCAGCAGCTCCACAGCAGCTTCGATGCTCACTGAAGCTCTGCCCACCTTCCACCCTCACCCAGCATCACTGCCTGTGGTCAGTTTCACCCACTCAGAGCCACGCCGAGCAGAAACTGAGCAGCCTCTAGGGACAGCAATTGAATAGCATGGTGGTACTCTCCCATTGCTCCCTAAGCTCTTGGAATGAAATCCAAGGTGACTGCAGGCCACTGTCTGGCTCATTCCACCACTACTCCCCTCTGCTCACCATATGCCAGACCCCTTCCAAGCCAGTGGTCACAGTGACCATGTGGGAGCTGAGAACTTGAAATGCAGCCAGTCCAGATAGGAATGAGCTGTTCATTTAAAACACTGGACCTCGCCGGGCGGTGGTGGCGCACACCTTTAATCCCAGCACTTGGGAGGCAGAGGCAGGTGGATCTCTGTGAGTTCGAGGCCAACCTGGTCTACAAAGTGAGTCCAGGACAGCCAGAGATACACAGAGAAACCCTGTCTCGAAAAACCAAAAAAAAAAAAAAAAAAAAAAGAAAACAAGTTCATTTTACTGTTTTTTTTCTTTCTCTCTGTCTTTCTCTGTCTCTCTGTTTCTCTCTCTGTTTTTCAAGACAGGGTTTCTCTGTATAACAGAACCCTGGCTGTCCTGGACTCACTCTGAAGACCAGGCTGGCCTCAAATTCACAGAGATCTGCCTGCCTCTGCCTCCTGAGTGCTGGGATTAAAGGCGTGTGCCATCATGCCCGACTCTCTCTGTTTTGTTTTGTTTTGTTTTGTTTTTGTTTTTGAGACAGGGTTTTTTGTATGGCCCTGGATGTTCTGGAACTCACTCTGTAGACCAGGCTCACTTTGAACTCAGAAATTTGCCTGCCTCTGCCTCCCTGGTGGTGGGATTAAAGGTGTGTGCCACCACTACCTGGCCTGTTTCTTTCTCTTTTTCTGTCTCTTTCCTCCCCCTTTCTCCTTTCCTTAGCTCCCTTCCTTTCTTCCCTCCCTCCTTCTTTCTTTCCTTTTATTTTTATTTTTTAAAAAGATTTATTTATTTATTTTACATAGATGAGAACTCTATCTGCATGTACCTCTTCATGCCAGAAGAGGGCATCAGATTCCAGTATAGGTGGTTGTGAGCCACCATGTGGTTGCTGGGAACTGAACTCAGGACCTCTGGAAGAGCAAACAGTGCTCTTAACAGCTGAGCCACCTCTCCAGCCCTCCTTCTTTCTTTTTAATTAATTTATTTTTTCACATTCCTTTTCTTTTTTTTTTTTGGTTTTTTGAGACAGGGTTTCTCTGAATATCTCTGGCTGTCCTGGACTCACTTTGTAGACCAGGCTGGCCTCGAACTCACACAGATCCGCCTGCCTCTGCCTCCCAAGTGCTGGGATTAAAGGCGTGCGCCACCACCGCCCGGCTACACATTCCTTTTCTTGTCCTGTTCTTTCCCCCTCCCTAAGGCCTCAAGCGTGGCGAGGGGTCATGTGGTCACAAGACAAGATTTAAGAGGAGCTGCTGACAACTCTACCATGCATGAATCTCCTGGTGCTCATAGAACAAACACTGTTCTTGTCAGAGCATGTGATAGCCAGCAGGGGGCTGTTTCCTCTGTAGAATGGGCAGCCCGACAGTCCTTTTGTCCTCTTGTCCTGGGGGGAGCTGCCTCTGAGCTCCACTGGCCTGGGCTTACTGATTGCCCTTCTCTGGTTTGCCACCGGCATGCAGCCTCCAGTTCTTGCAGCTCAGGTAGAGCATTCTTCACTGGGTGCAGGTCTCCCACTGCCATTATACCCTGCCTTCCCTCCTCCCTGAACTTTACTTGGTCAGCTTTATGGCTTCAGTTTTGTGCAGCCATCGTTGGTGTTGAAGTCTCAGTTTTCCTGCTAGGGCAAGACGGCCTTTGATTCTGCAGCCCTCTTTAGGGATGCCATGCTCCTCTGGCCCATCTCTAGCCTCTGCACCAAGGGACTAGGCACTGTCTGTGTCCTGGCAAAGATGCCAGTGTGGACAAATGACTGTTTAGTCCTTCCTGGCTCCACCAGCTGAGGCCTGCAGACAGACGGCTCCTGGGTCTAGGGACACACAGGCCTCAGGCCTTCTGGATTGTCATAGTAACCTGTACCCTGACATCTGTAGGCCCGTTAAGTATCAGGGGTACTTAAACAGGGCATAACCTTGGCAAGGGCCCTCTGAGTCATCATCCTGTGCTCTTTTTTTCATTCAGAGGACCCCAACTTTGGCTAGATCTGAAAGAGAGGGTATCTCTTCTGTTCTTCTGGGGAGCAAGTGAGATGGCTGTGGGGTAACAGTACTTGGCAGGCAAGACTGAGGACCTCAGTTCATGCTCCAGAATCCATACACAGTTGTGCCCTGAGCCCCACATGAGCACCCACACACACATGTGCACATGTGTACGAATGCACAATCTTCCCGGGAGAAAGACAGAAGGAAGCTTCCAGGGTCTGGAGGGATGGGCAGCTGTCATAGGGAAGGGAGCAAGGACACAATTGTGAGGGTGTTCCCAACTCTGTGGGACTCCGCCTGGCTGGGAACCCACTCTCTGGAAATCTGTACTGTGGCCTAGGCTCCCATGCCCCAGGAAGAAAAACCTCTCTGTGGTGCCATCAGGCAGGGCTGGGGGGGGGGGGGGGGGGGACACCCAGGAAGGAAGATAGAGCCTCCCCACCCCCAACAGCAAATGTTGAGTTCCTGGCCTCAATTTTCTGAACACTGCTTTGAACGAGCTCACATGGCCGGTCCTTGTCTGTAGTTTGCTTAGTTGGTTTGTTCATTTGTTTGTGTAGTGCTGGGAGGGGCAGGGTGTTGAACCCAAGGCCTCCTGCAGGACAGGCAAGCTCTCTACCACTAGGCTGCACCCTCAACCCTCAGATGGCTTTTCTAAACAGAACTGGTGTCCCTCAGGCTGCATTTCACCTCCCAGGTTAGAAGAATCCAAGAATACTTAGTTTGGAAGCACCCAGAGACCAGGTGAGCCTGACAGCCATTTCCACATGAAAAGCTGAGAGCCTGGTTAGGCTTCTGGGGAGGGATAGTGAGAGAGTGATGCCTCCCAGGGTAGCAAGGGTCAGCTCTTCCCCACCGTTATTGCTGCACCCAGCAATTCCCAAGAAAAACAAGAGACAAAGAAGACAGCTGAGGAATACTCTAGTTCCCAACTCTTGAAAGGCTCATCCTGGCAGGAAATTTATGACTTACAAGTGGCCAACCTGAGTCCCCAGGGCCTCTGGATTCCTTGAGGGTAGCATACCATTGCTGGTCCTCCATAGTGGACACATCTGGAGAGGCCTGGCCCTCTGTGAGTTTGCCCTTGGTCTCCTGTAGTTTGGCTCATGAGGACAGAGCCCAAGACCTCATGTCCCACCTGAGGTTTCAGGGAACAGGGCTCGAAAGGGCATCTACCCTCATTCCAACTCATCTATCTTTTATCTATTTATGTCTATATCTGTATCTATGTATCACAGAGCACAGAGAGAGCTCTGTGGTTTTCTATGTTCAATCATAAAAAGCGTTTACACTTATTAAAAAAATCAGGAAACTGCTGGGTGTGGTGGCACATGCACTTGGGAGGCAGAGGTAGGCAGATCCCTGTGAGTTCGAGGCCAGCCTGGTCTACAGAGTGAGTCCAGGAGAGCCAGGGCTACACAGGGAAACCCTGTCTCAAAAAACCAAAAAAAAAAAAAAAAAATCAGGAAACTATAGGAAGGTAGGAAGGAGAAACCATGTGTCACCCCACTGGCCAGAGATGGCTGCTGTGGTGGTGGCCGAGGACGTCTTTCTGCAGGCCTTCTGCTGCAGGGCCCTGTGCACTGCCTGGGAATCCTGCGCCAGAGCTGCCTTCCCCACACGTGGCTGTTCTGGGAGCTTTTTGTCTCAGCATTACAATTTTCTTTAAAGTTATTTAATGATTCTATAATAGTCTATTAATAATTTATTTAGCCATTCTCCTACTTCCTTTTCTTCATTCTATTTTAATTCTCCCCCAAAGGAATTTAGTAGTTTAAAAATGATTCTTAAAATTATAAAGCAGGAACCAGGCATATATCAGTATCCCAGTACTCCAGAGGCTAAGGTCAGAAGGTCTCAAATTCAAGGTCAGTTTGGGACATTTATCAAGACTGACTCAAAAACAACAACATATAAACAAAACACCCAAAACCAAAAACAAGGGTTTGGCAAGATGAATCAATGGTCAAGAGCATTTGTTCATCTTCCAGAGGGCCAGAACCCAGCACCCATGCCAGGTGGCTCACAACTGCCTGTATATCCAGCATCCAATGCCCTCTCTGGCTTCCACGGGCACACATGCATACAAAAAACAAACAAACAAAGTCAGGTATGGTGGCACATGCCTTTGGTCCCAGCACTCGGGAGGCAGAGGCAGGAGGATCTCTATGAGTTTGAGGATAGCCTCCTATTCTACAAAAGCAAATACAGGACAGTCAGGAAACTATAGGAAGGTAGGAAGGAGAGACCATGTATCACCCCACTGGCCAGACAGGGCTCTGTTACACAGAGAAACCCTGTCTTGAAAATCCTCCCCCTCCCCCCCTCAAAAAACAAACCCAGACAAACAAAAAGTAAGCAATATATTAATTAATTGAAAAAATTAGGCAGCAGAGCGTGGTGGTGCATGCCTTTAATCCCAGCACTCGGGAGGCAGAGGCAGGAGGATCTCTGTGAGTTCAAGGCTAGCCTGGTCTACAAAGTGAGTCCAGGACAACCAAGGATACACAGAGAAACCCTGTCTCGAAAAACCAAAAAAAAAAAAATTAGGGGGTGGGGATGTAGCTCAGGTATTTGAGTAGCCCACACAAAGGCCTCAGTTCAATCTCCAGCATTGCTCTCCCCACCTCCCACCACCCCCCAAAACCCCAAAAACCCACAAAAAATGGGTATGGTGCATGTAATCCAAGCAGTTAAGAGGTAGAGACAGGGGGCTGGAGAGATGGCTCAGGGGTTAAGAGCACTGGCTGCTCTTCAAAAGGACCCAGGTTCAAATCCCAGCACCCACATGGCAGTTCACAGCTGTCTAAATGCCAGGTGTGGTGGCGCACGCCTTTAATCCCAGCACTTGGGAGGCAGAGGCAGACAGGTCTCTGTGAGTTCAGGGCTAGCTTAGTGTACAAAGGGAGTCCAGGGCAGCTAAGGATATACAGAGAAACCTTGTCTCAAAAAAAAAAAAAAGGGATTGCAGAAACTTAAGGCATCACCCTGGCTTGGCAAGTGTTCTGTCAGCATCATATACCAGGCATATAGTACACAGACACACATGCAGGTAAAATATTGTTTTTTTTTTTTTTTTGGTTTTTCGAGACAGGGTTTCTCTGTGTAACAGCCCTGGCTGTCCTGGACCTCACTTTGTAGACCAGGCTGGCCTCGAACTCACAGAGATCCGCCTGCCTCTGCCTCCCAAGTGCTGGGATTAAAGGTGTGCGCCACCACACCTGGCTAAAATATTGATTTTTTTAAAAAAGTTCCAGGCCAGTCAGGGCTGCAGAGAGACCCTGTCTCAAAACACTAGTAGACTAAGACATATGGTGAGGTCAGCCCATTTGCCTCAGCTTCCCTTTTAAAAAAGTATTTTATTGTATATAGGACCAGATGAGGGTGTTGGTTCCTTCCTCTTTCCCTTCTTAGCTCAAACTGACTACCAGGAACCTTGAAGCTTCCTGGCTGGGTGATTTTATAAAAGTTACTTGCCTTCTCTGAGCCTCTGTTATCTTTTCTGGAAAATGGAGCAGATGTGAGGTATTAGAAGCATTTGTGAGGCTCAGGGCCACCTTGCACAGGTTGGTCAAGTGGTAAGGACCTGAGAAGCAGGGCCTCTGGTGGCAGGGCCCTGTGTCTGTCTGTCAGTGGTGTACCTCCCTTAGCTGAATTCAGCTGGCTGATCAAATGGAGGGCCATGGATGGTCTTAAACTGGGGCTAACTGGGAGGCAATAGAGGGTTGCAGATGCCCTGACCCCCTGGCAGCTCTCCCTGGCACCTTGCCTTGGCTCTGTCACTCATGTCCTTCTCCTGCTGGGAAGGGCACAGGCTGCACCTGGGTCCCAGCTGGGAGAGAAGTCTGGTTCCTCTGCAGAGTTGCTCTCCCATCTGCCCTCTCTGCTTGGCTCTGCCAGCTCTCAGCTGGGACAAGGCTGTGTGGCAACTGGGCGTGGAGGCTTCATGCATGGGGGGGTTGGCTGTTCGCTGCACCCCGCCTTAGGCTTTATCATACTCATTCATTTGTTATGGTTCTGTTTGGCTTGGTTGTTTTCCGACAGGCTCTCATGTAGTGCAGGCTAGCCTTGGACTCCTCATCGTTCTGTCTCCAACGTCTGTGCTGGGATTAATAGGTGAAAAGTGCCCCACCTTGCCCTCAAACAGGGGAGAAATAAAGTCCCCTAAGAGAAGGGAATGAAATCTGTCTTGAGATGGCAGCTTGGCCACTGGACCCCGCTCTCTCAAACTCACAATGAAGTGACTCAGTACTACCTTGCAGACAGGAGGGGCGGCTGGCACAGAGCCCCAGCTGGCTTTGTGCCTGGGCTTTCTGTAGACTCTGTGGGATATGGGTGAGTGGTTTTCTTCTCCCAGTCAGCTGGGAAGGTAAGGCAGCCACCTTCTAGGGTTCCTGGAAATGCCTATGAGGTCATCTGTGAGGGGTCTGGCTGGGTCCACAGTGGTTGTTCTAGATGAGCACGGAGAGTCCCTGACCCTCTGCACCGTGAAGAGGAAGAGCTACCAATTGCTCCAGCTCGCGGGGAACAGAAGCAGACTGTGTGATTCACGGGGTGTGAGTCTGACACACAGACGCTGCTCACATGGCCAGGGTTACGTGGAGTTTTTTTTCTGGTCCAAGCAAAGCCAGGGTAAGGATCTGCCTCTGCCTCAAGCCTCTTGCCCAGGGCTCCTCCTCCTTGACCACAATAGGATAATAGAGGGGGCAGAGTGACCTTCATCAGGCTGGAAATGCAGTCCCAGTGCCCTTGGCCCAGGGTGCAGCGGGATGCCTGTACAACAGCTGCCACCAGCTCCCCTGATGGCCCCTGGGAAGCCTCAGGGCTGCTGGACCTTGGGATGGTGGCTAGCCACTAGGGTGTCATCTGGCAGGCAATGACCTTTAGGCTCCCTCCTTGTCACCCATGGTGCTCCAGTGTCTCACAGCCTTCTGCTCACACTGTCTCTGCTCCAACAGGATGTCCACAGAATGCTTTATGACCTTTTCTTTCTTTAGTCTGTAAAAGTATTTTTTGTTTATTGTAGGGAGAAAATTTCAGTAAAATTAGAGCCAGACATAGTGGTCCCATACCTGGGAGGAGGAAGGAGGACCAGGGGTCTAAGGTAATCTCTGGCTACCTAGCAAGTTTAAGGCTAGCTTGGGCTACATAAAACTTTGTCAAAAAAACCAACCATCAGTAACAACAATGACAAAAAGAACCCAGTACTCCCCAAACTTTTGTGCATATGTTAATTGAATTTTTGTTTGTTCATTTGTTCTTGGCAACTACGGGATCCTAGGATGTTTGCTTTTTATAAACTGGCATGAGCTGGAGAGACAAGACTTAAGAGCGCATGCTGCTCTTGCAGAAAACCCAAATTCAGCTTTCAGTTCCCAGCTAGAGGGATCAACACCATTTTCTGGATTCTGTGGGCATCCACACTCACACATACACAGTTATAAACACAAGTACACACAGACAGAATTTTAAAAGACTGCCAGTCATGTTGTTCACACATTGTTTGTTTGGAGAAGGGTTTCTCTGTGTATCCTTGGCTGTCCTGGACTCGCTTTGTAGACCAGGCTGGCCTTGAACTCAGAGATCCACCTGCCTCTGCCTCCCAAGCGCTGGGGATTAAAGGCGTGTGCTACCATGCCGGGCGACTGCCACACTTTTAATCACAGAACCCAGGTAAAAATGCTGGGCATGGTGGGAGGGCTTGCAGTTCCATTGCTAGGGAGGCAGAGGCAGGAAGATCTCTGGGACTAACCAGTCGGAAACTCTCGTCTGACTGGTGGCCTACAGGCCAACAAAAGACTCCATTTAAAGGAAATAGGTGTGGTGGTACATCCCTGTTACCCTAGTGTTGGTCAGGTAGAAGAAGGTAGGTAGGTCTCTATGAGTTTGAAATCAGCCTGATCTACATAGTGAGTTTCAGATTAGCTATGTAGAGAGCTCCTGTCTCAAACAAGGGTAGGATATGGTCACCCCAACCTCCAGCTCTTTTTTCTTTCTTGTAGCAGGGTCTTGCCACATGATCAAACTTTTGATTCTCCTGCCTCAGCCTCCCAGTGATGGAACTACATGCATGGACACTCATGCTCAAAATGTTTTCTTCTGACAGTTCTATAGTTTGAGCTTCAAATTTAGGTCTATGATCCACCATCAGTTAATTTTTGTGCAGTGTGAGGTAGGGGTCCTTTCTCTTTTCTGTGTGACTAGTGTCTGCTGCCCCATTTGTTGAGAAGACTGACTTTCCCTGTTGAACTGGCTTGTTGCCTCTGGTGATCAGCTGATCTCAGATGTGAAGATCTATCCCTGAGCTTTCAATTCTGTTCTACTTACCTCTGCCCGTGTCTCTTCTCAATTACTACAGTATCCTGAGAAATTTTGCAATGGGAAGAATAGTGCCTGCAAATTATTTCTTTCTTTCCTTCTTTCCTTTTCCTTTTCCTTTTTCTCTCTCTCTTTTTGACAGAGTCTCACCATGGAGCTCTAGCTAGTAAGGGACTCACTATGGTCTTGAACTCACAGAGATCTGCCTACCTCTGCCACCTGAGTGCTGAAACTAAAAGGTCTGTTCAACCATACCTGACCCAAAATTGTCCTTTTAAATATTGGGCAGGAAGCCGGGCATGGTGGTGCACACCTTTAATCCCAGCACTCAGCAGGCAGAGGCAGGAGGATCTCTGTGAGTTCGAGCCCAGCCTGGTCTACAAATAGAATTTCCAGGACACTTCAGGGCTGTTAAACAGAGAAACCTTGTCTAGAAAAAAAAGTGGGGGGGGGCAGGGATAATTTCAAAACCTGGGAGGCAGGAATATTTTTTTTAAGTTCAAATTTAGTCTGATAGACATGGCAAGCTCCAGGCTAGTCAAGTCTACATGGGAGACCCTGCTTTAAAAACAAAAACAGAAAGAAAATTGCTGCATTCGTCTCCCTTCATCCAGCGTTTCTACCCCATCCCTTCTCCAGGTTTGTGACTCTCAGCTTTGGTTTGTGACTCATTACATTGGAGCTGTTCATTGGAGCCTGGTACGGTCACCTATGGGTGTACAACTGAAGGCAATAACTTCCCCTCTCCCTGAACCTACAGTATCAATAGACCAATAGTAGGGCCCCTGGAAGACTGGAAGGCAGGGCCAGTGCAGGTACCACAGATGACGTTGTGATTGCAATGGTTGCGATCTTATCTTGTTCAGTGTTGTTGTTTTCAAAGATTATCATTCTAAGTCTCTCAAGCTTCTGTGTGAATTTTATCATTAACTTGTTCATGTCTATAAGAAAACAAGTTTCAGGCTGGGATTAAGCTCAGCATTAACACATTTGCCGGGCACACTCAGAGCCTGGGGCGTGAGCCTCAGCAACACACACACATACAAATACACATACAAACACATATGTGCACAGATGCACACGCAAACACACACCCACACACACCATATGGACAACAACAACAAAAAAAAAAACCCAGCCCGGCAGTGGTGGCGCACGCCTTTAATCCCAGCACTTGGGAGGCAGAGGCAGGCGGATCTTTGCGAGTTCGAGGCCAGCCTGGTCTACAAAGTGAGTCCAGGACAG
>CAJQZJ010001061.1:640549-656694 GCA_907164525.1 Lophiomys imhausi
AAAAAAAAAAAAAAAAAAAAAAAAAAAACCCAAACTGGAATGTTGATGGGGTTGTGTTGAGTCTGAAGACCAATGTGGAGTCTTACCTTCTTAACAATGTTAGGTCCTCAGATTCAAGAATATGGACATTCCATTGATTTTGGTTATTTAAAAATTTGAACAATATTTCATAGTTTTCAGGGTATAAATGTTTACTTCTTCTGTTAACTTTATTTCTAAACATTTGATCCACCTCCCCTTTTTCCCTCACTACCTCCCTCCCTTCCCCAGGCTGGCCTCTGGATGTGACTGACAATGACCCTGAAATTCTGATCCTTCCACTTCCACCTCCAAAGGGCTGGAATTGCAGGTGCGTCCCAGTCATGCCCAGTTTTATGCAGTTCTGGGGACTGAACCCAGACACTTGTGCATGCTAGGCAAGGACTCTAGCAGCTGAGTACATTCCAGCCTGTGTAGGATGTTTGGAGACCCTCCATGAAAAGCCACTTGGTACACAGGCACTCTGGTTCCAGTTTTGAGTCAGCCCAGACTCTGCAGCCACTGTCCTTCTCTGGGCCTGTTGTCTCTTGTGTCTTCCAATAATGGATGACCTGCCCCACCCAACCTTAAACAAACAGCTGCTTCAGGGTCCGCCACTACCCAGAACTACCACCAGAGGGTGTTGCAGACCAGCATTTGGTTGAGCTCTGGGCAAGGTGCCCCAGGGACGCTGAGTCAACAGGGTGTTTTCCAGGAGCTGCTGGCTTTGCTTTCTAAGGCTTCCTTGTAGCTCCACCTGCCCAGAATCTTTGTACCTACTCTTTCCTGTACATGAGCCTCGAATACCAAGGATAGTGGGATGGGAGTGCACTTGGAGGCCAGATCCCTGCCAGCTTTGATTGGTGGCCTAAGGTCCCAGAGTTCCCTGTGTCAAGGCAGAAGTTTTTCAGCCTTCAAAGAGTTTCATGTGTCTGGGTCTCATGATGGCTCTGTATTCCTTCCTCCACAGAGTTACTTAGCAGCAAAAACCTCTCATCCTAGTTTTATGCCTGGCCATGAAGAGGGATAGCACAGCCCTTCACAGACATGGATGGATTTGTGGACCTCACAGTCCTTGAAACCACAGCATCTGAAATTCTAGATGCCTGGGAACTTCTCAAAGTGCTCAAGCCCACGCCCCAAGAACTGGTAATGCAGTTCCCCCTCCAACAAGATGAGAAAGTTGCTTTCACACTTGGTTTTGCAGTGGACCAACACAAACAGCATTTCCCACTCAGGCCCTTGCCTAGAGAGCTGCTGGAGCCCCTGCTCAGAAGGGCCCCAGTGCTTGCGTTCTTGTCATTGGGTAGAGGTGGGTGAAGGTTGAGACAAAGTCGATATAGGGCTAAGAGTGGCCACCAGCTTACTATGCAGCTAAGACTGGCCTTGAGCTCCTGACCATCCTGCCTCTACCGCCCAAATGCTGAGATTATAAATGTGTGTCTCTATGCTGGGCTTTTTTTTTCTTTCCATGTTTCCTTTTTAGTTAGGTTCATTTACTTTTGTGATACTGGGGATAAACCTAGTCCCTTCTATGTGCTATGTGTAGCCCTTGCTGTCCTGGACTCACTTTGTAGACCAGGCTGGCCTCTAACTCACAGAGATCTGCCTCCGCCTGCCTCTGCCTGCCTCTGCCTCCCAAGTGCTGGGACTTGGCTTGTGCCACCATGCCCGGCTTCAACTTAGTTTTTATCCTTTCAAATATTTTATTGTATTTTATGCATATGGGTGTTTTTACATGTATGACTGTGCACCACATACATGTCTGCTATGCTGGTCAGAACAAGGTATTGGGTCCCCCTGGAATTGGAGTTACAGACAGTTGTGTGCTAAAAATTGGACCTGAATCCTCCAGTAGAGCACCCAGTGCTCTTAACCATGGAGCCGTCTTTCCCGCCCCTCTAGCCACCCTCTCCAGGGCACAGGCTGCAGGGAAGGGGCGGGGGTTCCGGTGCTAGGCCAACTGTGTGACCCCTGTGCTCCCAGGTCAGAGTGGCTCACGCCAGTCAGAGCTGATTCTGGACTGCTTCACCCAAATTGTCTCCTTGATGCCCTCAAAGTGTCTCTTCCAGGTGGGACTGTTAACCATCTCCAGCTTGGAGGACACGGGCAACAAGACACAGGGCAGCTGCTTCCAATGCCAATTAACGTTAAGTGGCAAATGAGTGGTGGGGAGCTGGACTCTGGACCCAAGTGTCTGAGGAGCCACTGAGCGAAACCTCTGCCTGGAGTCAACTTGGGGCAGGACCGGGCAGTTTGGAGTCTTTTTTTCTACTCTGTGGAAATTATCAAGGGTTAGAGGTCATTTGTTTAACTTTCCCTGTACATGACTGACTGTATTGTTAAGACCAGAGAGAGTTAGAACTCTCCCTCTCTCTCAATGCAATAAAAATAATAACTGGCCGGTCAGCAGTGGTGCACGCATTTAATCCAAGCACTCAGGAGGCAGAGACAAGCAAATCTTTGTGAGTTTGAGGCCCGCATAGTCTACAGAGTGAGTTACACAAAGAAACTCTATCTCAAAAAAAAAAAACAACCAGCCGGGCGGTGGTGGCGCACGCCTTTAATCCCAGCACTTGGGAGGCAGAGGCAGGCGGATCTTTGTGAGTTCGAGGCCAGCCTGGTCTACAAAGCGAAAAAAGGACAGCCAGAGATATTCAGAGAAACCCTGTCTAAAAAAACCAAAAAAAAAAAAAAAAAAAAATCCCAACCAAACAAACAAAACAAAATGAAAAACAACTAAGATTCTACAAGTCTTTGTAGCCTTGTTCCTAGCAGCATTAGGAGTCAGGTAAAGGATCCCGCCTAGGTCCAGTACAATGCCCACAGAACCCACCACCAGGTCAGGCTAGGGCCACAGGCTCCGCTTCTCCACTGCTCACCTTTATCTGGGGAGGAGATTTGGGGTAGTGGGAAGCCGGCCCTGGGGTTGGGGGGAAGCTGGAGGCCGGGCTGGCCAAGGTGGGCAGGAGAGATAGGGAAGTGGGGAGGAGGCGGGCCCTATGGAGAGGGGTGGATGAGGGAAAGACAAGCAGAATCTGCATAGTGGGAGGCCTGGCCCCTGTTGTGGTTCCAGAGCTCCTGGTGCCTTCCATCCTTGCCAGGCAAGATGCAGCACCTTTAATTAGCACGCTGCAACCTCTCCCGATTCATCACGGTCGCAGTTTAATTAGCCGCAGGAGGCGCCCCTGCCCCCAGCTCTTGTCTGAGCAGCTTGCCTTTCTCACAGAGAGTAGCCACCACCTCAAGTGTCCTCTGTCACCCTCCCATACTCATTTTTCTCTCCCCAGAATGTGGAGTGGGCACAGTCGGCAGCCTGGCTGAAACCTCAAGGAGAATGTGGGGCTGGGGCCCTGGTGCCCAAGGTGCTCAGCCGAGGCGGATTCCTTCTCTGCCCCGCCCAGGGCAAACTTGCTGAATGGAGCTAAAGCCAAGCTGTCCCATCCTCAGAGGCTGCTTTTCCCTTTGGATGCTGCGGAGGCATCTCTGTCTCGCTTGCTCTCTGTGCTGAGAAAGAGCTTTGACCCTGTGTTTGTTTCTTTCCACATTTCTTCTTCTTCCTCCTCCCCAGGCGGAGGTTCAGAAAACTAGCAGGGAAGCTGTGCCCGGGAGAGAGCCCTGTCTTGGGACTCTATTTCAGATTCTGGGGCTTGGAGACCTGAGGTGGAAGAAAAGACAGAGTGTGGCAAGGTGGAGCTGGGGAGGATGAGCCAATAGGCGGTAGGGGACTGGTTGGCGAGAGGATTTGAGTCAGGCCAGGGGCAGCTCCATGCAAGAGTTACACTGCTCTGGGTGAGTAATGATGCGTAGCAGACAAATTCACACGGTGCCCTGCTTCCCCATTCTCCCAAGTCTTCCTCCCTAGAGATGGCTTCTGGATGTTTCTTTTTTATTTCCTTGTTCTTCCCGGCCTACACTAGCTTCTCCCCGACAGGGGTCCCTCACTGAACCACGTTACCTAGCCTGGGATCTGTTTCTCGAGCCTCCTTCTAAACTACTCTTGGTGGTTCCAGTTTTTGTTCCGAAACAGGGCCCACTCTCTCCAACTTCACCTTGACTGGCCTTGCCTTTTCTGTAGTCTAGGCTGGTCTTGAGCTCCCCATGTAGCTGAGAATGACCTTGAACTTCTGATCCTGCTGCCTCTACCTCCTAAATGCTGGTATTACAGTTGAGTACCACCATGCCCAGTTTATTCAGGGATGGGGGGGCCTCTCCTAAGGCTTTATATATGACAGGCAAATGCGCTTCCAATTGAGCTACATGCCTAACCCTGGTTTTGTGTGGGTTTATTTGTTTAGACACGGTCTCTCCAGGGGGACCTCTACTTGAAGATGTCTACCCCCTGTCCTCCCGAGTACAGAGATTATAGGAATGCACCATCACGCCACTCCTTAAAGACAGGGTCTCCCTGTGTATCCCTGGCTGTCCTGGAACTTGCTATGAAGACCAGGTTGGCCTCTAACTCACAGAGATCTGCCTGCCTCTGCCTCCTGAGTGCTGAGACAAAAGGTGTATGCCACCATGCCCAGCCCTGGGTAACTGTTCTGTTCTTTTGTTTAAGATTTGATTTTACTATTTTTAAAAAGATTTTTTTATGTATTATTATGTATACAATGTTCTGAATTGAAGTATGCATTCTTGCACACCAGAAGAGGGTACCAGATTTCATTATAGATGGTTGTGAGCCACCATTCTCCCAGGTGGCTGGGAATTGAACTCAGGACCTCTGGAAGAGCAGCAAGTGCTCTTAACCTCTGAGCCATGTCTCCAGCCCCTAATTTTACAATTTTTAATTATGTGTATATGTGTCTGTGTCTAGGTATGTGCACGAGCCCAGGTACCCTTAAAGGCCAGAGTAATTAAATCTGAGTGGAGCTGGAGTTACAGATAGTTGTGAGTCACATGAAGTGGGGTTCTGTGTAGAGATAAGGTTATTATGTAATTCAAATGCTGATTTTTTTACCCCCCCATATCTGGTTGCATTCCTTGTTCTGAGAATTTTCTGTGTGAATGTTATGTAAACACTCCTTCCCATTTGTCCCCTGATATGCCAATAAAGCAGTTTACAGCTAATCACTGAGCAGGGGAGAGAATAGGGCTGGACTTCCTACCCTCCAGGGGAGGAGGAGTTGGGGGGGAATTCAGCAGTGGCAGAGGAGAAGAGACATCAGGACAGCTTCAACTGAAGCAGGAAAGCCACAAAGTGCAAGTATCTCTGAGATTTACATGGGGGGGGGGTCAGACAGATTATTTTAGGAGATTAAGAATAGAATAATAACTGCTCAGTTCTTGTGTTGTGAAGCTTATTTAACAAATAATATAATAGAGTCTCAATTATTTAGGTGAAACACAATTGTATAAAGTTACACTGACTGTTCTGGAAATTGAACTCAGGTTCTCTGGAAGAGAAGTACCTGCTTTTAATCCCTGAGCCACCTCTGCAGATCCTGGTTTTGTTTTTGTTTTTTGTTTTCTTTTTTAATGATTTATTTCCTTTTATTTCATACTGACATGCCTGAATGTATGTCTGTAAGAGGGCATTAATTAGAACCCCGTGAACTGTGAGCTGCCATGTGGGTGCTGGGAATTGAACTCAGGTCCTCTGGAAGAGCAGCCAATGCTCTTAACCACTGAGCCATCTCTCCAGCCCCATCCAGATCTTGTTTTGTTTTGTTCTGTTTGTTTTTGTTTTGTTGTGTGACAGGATTTTGCCATGTCTTGCCACATAGCTCAGGCTAGCTTCAAACTTGCTATGTAGGTTGGCTTTGAAGTTGCAATCCTCCTGTCTCAGCTTCTCAAAGGCTGGGATTGCGCCTATGAGCCACAGAACCCCGGGCAAACTGGTCATAACCATAATGGCAGAACACACTCAGGAGGACCCCTGGGCCTCCAGATACCTCTTGCCAGGAAGCCTTGGACAGGTGTCTTCTCTATCCTCACCAAACAACGACAAGAGCTCTGCTCTGTTTTAGAGTAAACTGAGTCAGGTTAAGTCAGTCACTCAAGCCCGCACAGGCTGATGCAGAGTGTGAACTCAGGGACCTCTAATAACTTGTAAATGAGGAAGATGAAGCACAGAGAGGTTGAACAACCAGTCTCTGGTCTCCCAGCAGCTAGGTTAACTAGTAAACTATTACGGAGTCAGCCTGACCTTCGATACCCACTACTGCCTGGCTACAGGGCTTCAGGAAGTACCTCCTCATTGCAACAGGGCCCCTGAGCAGTTAGAGCTGGGGATGTGGGCCTTCTGTCTTGCTCCAGTCGCTGTTCTTAGAGGTCAGCAGGAGGGACGGCACCAGAAGAGCAGGTGAGGCTCTGAGGAGAAAGAATGGAGCAGCTGCTTGCTGGAAATCCCTTGGCCACTCTTCTTGCCAGCCCAGAACCCTCAAAGATGGGACCCTGAGGTCTCAGCCCTGGACACTATCCCACTATGAGGGGTAAGACTCTCGAGAAGAGCAAATGGGGTTTCTACCCACACCTTGCCCTGTCCTCAGTGTGGGAATCTGTCTCTCCTGCTTCCTCCTAGAGCTTGTCTGGACAGTCCCATTGTTTGTTTGTTTGAGACAGGTGTCATGTAGTCCAGGCAGCACTCAAATATGTATATAGTGAGGATGGCCATGAACTTCCAGGACTCTCAAATGCTGTTGGATCCTGAGCAGAATGCGGGGTAGGAGTTTAGCGGGGGGGGGGGGGGGGGGGCAGCCAGGGTGGCTGAGAGCTTTGGGTTTAGAGAAATCCAGGCTAGGTTTTCAGAAGGTCTTCTTACCGGCAGGGTGACCTTGGACCATTGGACTATTCCTCAACATGCTCAGGGTACTGACTTTATCTACTTGTCCCCTGACCCCAGATTAAAGATCATGAACCACCACAGCCAGAATCTCTAGGGTGCTGACTGACAAAACCAAATGTCAGTTTTCCTCTTTCTTCTTCCTCTCTCCCTACCCCTCCCTGTTTCTTTTTTTGAGGCAGGCTCTTTTGTAACCTAGGCTGGTATTGAACTGTGTACATGAGGGTGACCTTGAACTTTGGATCCTTTTGAGTCCACCTCCTGAGCGCTGGGATACACCCAGTGCTGGGGATCGAACCCAGGGCTTCACACACGGCAGGCAAGCGCTCTACCAACTGAGTCAAATTGAACTGCATCCTCCACCACTTCTCTTTTTATTCCTCATGGAGGTCAGGCTGGCTTCAAATTTACAAACCTCTTGCCAGTGCTGAGATTAGAGACATGAACCACAACATGAAGCAGCTAGTTTCTTTTTGTTTGTTTGTTTGTTTGTTTGTTTTTCGGGACAGGGTTTCTTTGTGTAGCCTTGTCCGGGAACTCCAGGGTGGCCTTGAACTCAGAGATCCGCCTGCCTCTGCCTCCCAAGTGCTGGGATTAAAGGTGTGCGCCACCACCACCCAGCTCACTTTCTTTATGCACCAGACTCTTTGGGGTCAGGACACACCAGTCTCTCACGGATTTCTTTCCTGCATCCCAGGTGCCTAGAGTGTGGGTTAGAAAGGTAAAGTGTAAAGAGCAAGGTGGAGCTGAGGCCTTGAGTCATGTGCTGTTCATCTCAGGCAGTATTCTCATCCAAAGAATACTCTGTGGGAGTAGATCTATGGGGGCTAGAGAGGCAAAGCTGGCCTTGGAACCCGAAGCCCAGCCCAACTGTGTCCTTGCCACTGTGAGTCCCTGGTTTCTCCCTCTGTAAAATATTATCAGGATGAATTGAGGTCTTCTCACATGCAGGGCTTTTTCTATAGTGTACAGTGTATAGTAGCTGCTCAATGAATGTCACTCTCCTCTACTGATTAGCTAATTAATACATTTTCTAGACCTCGGCCATCTGGGAGATGCATCTGGTTGCTGAATGCTAGAATCCTAGATGTGGACAGTGTAGTGGCCACTTGAAAGTGGTACTGCCCCTACTCACCGACTCTTGGTTACAGGCCTCTCCTTTTTCTAGTGTGCTCTTGCAGATGCCACTGTCTGTCCTGAGAGCATTCTGGTGTTCTGTCTGGTCTGTGGGAACTGGAGGCAGCTGTTGGGGTAGAAAGGGAACTAAGCCAGGCCTGGCTGGGCAGCTGTGGGTACACTTCGGCAGACTTTTGGGCTTGCCTACTTCTTATTTCCCTTTGGCTCACTTAGTCTTCTGGAGAGGGCTGTGTGTAGTCTGTCCATCTGTTCTTGCTCACTGAACACCTGTTGCAGGTTCAGTCCAACCTGGCCCAGCCAGGCTTGCTCCCCAGCCATTGCTTTCTACCCATTTCTCAGGCATCACCTGCTGAGGGTGGGTGTAGCAGGCCAGATGTCTGAAGATGTCCTGGGAACCAGGGTGGTGGCACACATCTAGAGCCCCAGCACTCAGGAGGCTGAAGCAGGAGGCTTAAAATTTTGAGGCAGGCCAGAGCAACACAGTGGGACCTTAAATACATTATCTGAGTTTTTTCCACAGCAGTGCTGGGGAAATGAACCCAACATGCTGCACATCTAGGCAAGAGCTATCCTCAGGTTCAATCAAATTGTTTATTTATTTATTTATTTATTTATTTATGTTTGTTTGTTTAGGATTGAGTCTCACTAAGTAGGTCTGCCTGGCCTGGAATCCACTTTGTAGGCCAGGCTGACTTTGAACCCATAGAAATCCACCTGCCTCTGCCTCTACAGGGATTGAAATCTTGTACTACCACACCACACCTGGCTATAAATAGCTACTTAAAAACTACTCACCCTCATTAGCCACCAGAGAACTATAAATCCAGACCACAAGATACCACTTCATGCTCAAGAAGATGGATAAATAAAATAATAATCAGCCAGGCTCAGTAGCCCATGCTTATAATTTTAAGTTCGGGTCAGTCTAGACAGCATAGTGAGACCTTGTCTCAAAAAACAAAAACAATGCCGGGCGGTGGTGGTGCACGCCTTTAATCCCAGCACTTGGGAGGCAGAGGCAGGCGGATCTCTGTGAGTTCGAGGCCAGCCTGGTCTACAAAAGCGAGTCCAGGACAGCCAGAGCTGTTATACAGAAACCCTGTCTCGAAAAACCAAAAAAAAAAAAAAAACAAAAACAAAAAACTTGGATGGATGATAACAAATGTAGGCAAAGATGTAGAGAAATTGAAGCCATTACACACATTTGTGGGAGTGTGAAATAATGTAGGTGCTCTGAAAGACAGTCTGGCGGTCCCTCAAAAGGTTAATCAGGGAGCTCCCTGATAAGACGCAGTGATTAAGAAGAGCATTCACTCCCTCTCCCAACATCCACCACAACATGTTCACACAACTTTATGTGACACTTTAAACACACACACACACACACACACACACACTGGATGCTGATGTCTACTGAATAAATGAAAAGACCAAACCCATGAGATGAAGACCAGGAAGCTTCATATTTTTCTGGGAAAAGGAAGGCTGATCTAGTCACTCACTCACTCTCACCAGATACTTCCAGGCACTGAGGGGTTTGCAGTAAGAAAACAAAGGCCCTGCCCCCATGGAGCCCATTGAGAGTAGCAGTTCTCAATCTGTGAGTCCAGACAGAGCCCTTTGGAGGTGGGGGGGGGTGGCAAACGACCCGTTCACAAGGGTCCCCTGTCAAATATCCTGCATATCAGATACTTACAATTCCCAACAGCTGCAAAATTACAGTTATGAAGTGGCAATGAAAGCAATTTTGTGGTCGGGGGGTCACCACA
This sequence comes from Lophiomys imhausi, assembly GCA_907164525.1. Classification (NCBI taxonomy): domain Eukaryota; kingdom Metazoa; phylum Chordata; class Mammalia; order Rodentia; family Muridae; genus Lophiomys; species Lophiomys imhausi. The sequence continues at coordinate 650,261 of CAJQZJ010001061.1, forward strand.
ACATGAGGAACTATGCTAGGTCACAACATTAGGAAGGCTGAGAGCCACAGTTCTAGAGAGGGAGACAGAGACGCACAAGAGGGGGCACAGAGTGGGTAAGTGACAGCATATTAGTTGGTGAGAAATGCCAGGGATACAGAGCAGGGAGAGAGATGGGGTAATGGGCAGGCTGTCATTTGAGACAGGGTAGCCAGGGAAAGTCTCTCAGACAAGGTGGGATTGAACAAAGATTCCTAGGAGGTGGGACTACTTTTCCTTCCTTTACCCATTCATTTCACTCACAGGCAGGTTCAGCACTTATGTTTTTGGGCCTGGGCTGTGACCTTGCCATGGCAGGTATCCCTGCCATACAGATACACCCCCATCCCGCCCTGGCTGGCTCAGGCTCCTGTCTCCCAACCATGGGATGAACACTGAACACGGCCCACCTATCTTGTAAGACCCAGTAGAAGCTGGGAGGACTAATCCTCTTGGTTTGCAGACCAGGGAGGGTTTTTGGAAGTAAGATTTCCAGTGTCAAACTGAGACAGCCCTGGGCAGACAGGGTGCGTGGGTCCCCCACAGGCTGACCTTGGTGCCTGAGAGGAGGAGAAGCTGACAGAGCCCTGGCTTCACGGGGGACATGGAAGGGAAGATCGGCTGCCCTTGACAGGAAAGTCGAAGGGCAGAGACTCTGAGGCCCAGGTCGCACAGCATGGGTGAGGTGGAGGCCAGTATGGGGACATGAGTGTCTTCTGGCGCCCATGAAGTGAAGAGACAAGAAAGATGCTGAGGAGATATTGACTAGGTAGCTGTCCCCATGCACTGGTCAGCTCCTCCGGATTGCCATATTTAAAAGAGCAGAATTTGACCTGGATATGGTGCTGCACGCTTCTAATCCCAGCACTCAGGAGGCAGAGGCTAGCAGATCTCTGTGAGTTCGAGGCCAGCCTGGTCTACAGAGTGAATTCAAGGCCTGACAGGGCTGCAATAGAGACCCTGCCTCAACGTAAAACAGCAAACAAACACAAACAGGCAGACAAACAAACAAAAACAAATAAATGAAAGAAAGATAGCAAAAGAAAAGAAAAAGAGTGGGAAACACCCAGTACCCTCTGGAGCCCCTATGCTGGCCAAGTGTCAAGATGTCCACCCTAGACCAACAAGCTAGAGCTGAGGCAGCAAGTTGTGAAGAGCCCCAGTCAGGGCTATTTGCTGGATTTTCTGGACATTTTCAAAATGAAATGTTGGAAGAAGGGGTGAATAAACCTCTATTTTAACAGCCAGGGCTACACAGAGAAACCCTGTCTTGAAAAACCAAAAAAAAAAAAAAAACCTCTATTTCAGGGGTCTGTGAGGTCTATAGAGAGAAAGGAGGGAGGGCCTCCCCGTACCTCCAGCAGCTCAGGGTCCAGAGGGAAACTGGATGTGTGAGTCCATCATTTGTGCTCCCATATGAGAAGGTTCTCAGTGGAGAACCTGGAGGCATCCAGGGCATGGGGGAACAAGACGAGGAAGGACTGAGGCACTGTGGAAATCAAGGCACTGGTAGGAGGCTTTTGCGGCTCAGTGGAGGTTCAGTGCCACTGGAAAGGGGAATCATAGCTTCTCGGACCCCCTTCCGCAGCACCTGTCCCTTACATAGTGTGCCTGGGTGATGGTTACAGAGAACATAGAATTGTTATTTTAGTGCTAGGATGGAATCCAGGGCCACATAAGCACCCTACTGTTGAGCTACATTGTCAGCTCTGGGAAACTATTTCTGAGAGAGAAATTCAGAGCTGGGGCAAAGCTCAGAGGGTAGAGGCCTATACCCAGGAAAGAGAGAAAAGGAAGACTTGGTAGGGGTTAGAGAGCTGGATCAGTGCTCTTCAAGCACTGGTTTTGCAGAGGACCTGGGCTCGATTCCCAGCACCTACATGGCAGCTCACAACAGTGAAACTCCAGTTCCATGGGATTCACCACCTCTTCTGGCTTCCATAGGTACTGTTGTTCACAAGTGGCCACAGACATACATGCAGGCACAACACTCATACACATAAATAAATAAAACAAAAGCAAATGGATCTTACAAAAATGTGTTAAGTTTATTTATCTATGCATTTATGTATTTATTTAGTTTTTTTTTGTTTTTTTTTTTTTGTTTTTTCGAGACAAGGTTTCTCTGTGTAGCCCTGGCTGTCCTGGACTCACTTTGTAGACCAGGCTGGCCTCGAACTCACAAAGATCCACCTGCCTCTGCCTCCCAAGTGCTGGGATTTAAGGCGTGTGCCACCACCGCCCGGCTGTATTTATTTAGTTTTTTGAGACAGGATTTCTCTGTGTAACCCTGGCTGTCCTGAAACTCTCTCTGTAGACCAGACTGGCCTCAAACTCAGAGATCCGCCTGCCTCTGCCTCCTGTGTGCTGGGATTAAAGGCGCACACCGCAGCCACCCGCTGACACCACCGCCACCACCACCGCCACCCAACTCCAGATTTTCTATCATCATTTATTGAGTCAGTTTCATGTCTTCCTTAGATTTTTGTCCATTTTCTTTTTTTACAATAAAAAATTAGAATTAGAGTGAGAAGGTGGTGGCACATGCGTGTAATCTCAGCAGGCAGATCTCTGTGAGCTTGAGACCAGCCTGGTCTACAGAGCAAGTTCTAGGATAGCCAGGCTTACACAGAGAAACCTTGTCTCAAAAACCAAAACAAAACAAAGAAGGTCTGGGGTATAGCTTAGGGGTAGGGCACCTGCCTAGCATGCATCAGGCTCTGGGTTCAGTACCCAGCACCAAAAAGGAAAATAAAATAATTCTGCTTTCTGTTTGTTAGTGTTAATTTTCCACGTGATAGAATCTAGTATGGCCTGGGAGATGGGTCTCTGGGCATGCCTATGAGGGATTATCTTGGAGGCATTCACTAGTGTAGGAAGAGCCATCTTGACTGTGGGCGTGACCGTCCCCTGGTCTCTATAACATGTGAGGGAAGGTCCCTGAGCATTAGCTGGAAGTTGGTCCAGGCTCTCTGCTTCTCCCTGAAGCCCAGGATTCAATCCCCAGCATACCAGAAAGCGAGTGTGGTGGCCCGCCTATGATTCTGGCATTCAAGTTCAAGGTCATATGCAAGTTTGAGGCCAGCTTGAGCTGCATGAGACTCTGTCTCAAAAGCAAGCAACAAACAAACAAAACAGACATAATAGGGGAAGGGATAAAATAAAGAGGTTCCACTTCCCCTCAGGATCTGTAGTTCAAGGCTGCTAGGGGAGAGAGTTTTTTTTTTTCCAGTGGTGTAGTCATTGGTAAGGTGCTCATATTCTTGTAAATAACTCTAATTTTATGTTCCTGTAAGCAACTCTAATGAAACTCCCAGAAAAAAAAAAAGAAAGGAAAGTAGAAAGGAGTCTGATTAGCTGGAAGAAGGGTCAGTAGGAGGGAAAGGGAGGCAAGACAAGGTAATGGGAGATGAATGTCATCCAAATATAGTGTAGGAGCCCGGTTTGGTTGTGCATGCATTCAAGGCAGAGGCAGGTAGACCTCTGTGTGTTCCAGGCCAGCCTGGTCTATATATGAGTTCCAGACCACCCAGGGATACACACTGAGATACACTATCTCAAAAAGCAAACAAAACAAAGTAATATCCATGGTATAGGGGTTATAACCATGAATTAATGGTTCAAAGCACTTTCTGCTCTTACAGAGGACCCAGGTTGGATTCCCAGAACCCGCAGGGCTGTCTGTAACTCCTGTTCCAGGAGATCAACACCCTCTAAAGGCCCAGATATGCATGTGATACACAGGCAAGAATTCAAGCAAAATACTCATACACATAGAATAAAATTTAAAAATATTTAAAATAAAAATAGTATAGTATACACAATTGCTAAAATGTCATAGTAAAATTTATTATTACATATAATTAATATATACTAATTAAAACATTAAAAAGTCAAGGAAACACAACCTGGAGGTCAGTCCAGTAGAGATAACCACTCTAAAGGGCTAGCCACTTCTTCCTGATATCTGTCCATCTGTACACACAAACACTCTAACTTAGAGTGAGACGAGAGCTGGCAGACTTCTGACTTTCAGTATGGGGTGGGAGTGCAGCTCAGAGGGAAAGCCTCACTTGACATGTGCAAGTCCTGGGTTCAATGTCTGATACTACAAAATGAGAAGCAACCCTACTGTCTGTCTGTCTGTCTGTCTGTCTGTCTGTCTGTCTGTCGGTCTGTCTTCCTTCCTTCCTTTCTACCTACCTATCTACCTATTTATCTATCTATCATTTATCTATCAAGGCTTATTTGTTTCTATATCTTATGCATATGAGTGCTCTATCTACATGTATGCCTGCACACCAGAAGATCACATCCTGTTGTAGATGGTTGTGAGCCACCATGTGGTTGCTGGGAATTGAACTCAGAACCTCTGGAAGAACAGCCAGTGCTCTTAACCCCCGAGCCATTTCTCCAGCCTATTATTTATTTACTGCAATTAACAAATTATTTCTTTTGTGTGTCTGGGGTGTTTATGGAGGTGAGAGGACAAGTTGTGGGTGTTGGTTCTCTTCCTTCTACCATGTGGGTCCTGAGGATGGGATTCATGTCAGCAGACTTGGTGGCAGGCACCTTTACCAGTGGAGTTATCTCACAGGCCCCATTGTTTTATTTCATTTGTTTAAAACCTTTTTTGTTTTGTTTTTTGAGAGGGTTTCCTGTCTCTCTGCCTGCACAGATGTTGTGTCCCCAACTCCAGCAGCCTGGTGGAACTCCTGTTGATCCTTCAAGACCTCTCTCAAGTGGCCTCGAATTCACAGAGATCTGCCTTCCAAGTGCTAGGATTAAAGGCATGCACGACCACGCCCGGCCCTATTGTTTAAAACTTAAAAAATTTTTTTCTAAAAATTTATTTATTTACGCATGGGGGGTACACGTGTGCTATGGCCACTTCCCATGTGATGGTCAGAGGTCTATTTTCAGGAATTAGTTCTCTCGTCCCACCTGTGGGTCTCAGGCCATCAGGCTTGGTGACGAGTGCCTTCGCCTGTGGAGCCATCTTGCCAGTCCTATGTATTCATCTACTTATTTATTTTTACTGAGAACTGTCTCATGTATCTCAGGCTGGTCTCAAAGTCACTATACAGCTAAGGCTGACCTTGAACTCCTGATCCTCCTATTCCATCTCCCAAGAGGTAGGATCATACTTCTGCAACACTACACCTGGCTTAAACAAACCAAAACAATACAAACAAACCTCCAGAAAGGAGCTCCTTCAGTGGTTCCAGCCAGAAGCAGTAAGCAGCTCTAAGGACTTTTCTGGTTCTGGGCCCTGGGGTTGTGCCCAATTGTTGTCTTATAATAATAACATTGTAGCGGGCAGCCTTCCTCATATGTAACTCTATGACCACCTTGCTAATTACAATTTTGTGTTTTTGTTGGTGTTGGTGGAAGTGATAGTGGTTTGTCTGCTGATCAATTCCAAGACAAGAGGTTGTAGGTAGCTCTGTTGGCCTTATATCTCTCCAGGTAGCCAAAGGAGAGGGGGTTGCTTTCCACGGGCCATGAGTCCCTGTGCCTGGGGTCCAGTTCTAAGGAACACTCAACACTTCTGAAGGCCTCAAGCTGTCCCCATGGCCTGTCTCTTTGTCCATGGTGGTAGCTACTAGTACCTTTGGCCTCCTGAAGTTTTTCCTCACCTTCCCAGCCTGCAAGGAAGTGTCCCAGCTCCCCTCCATTCAACCATAGTCCAGGTTGCTCCCCTCCCCTCCCCTCCCCTCTTCTTTCTTCTCCTCTGTAGTTTCCTCCCCATCAAATTCAAGCAGGTAGAAGTGGCTCCATTCAGTTCAGGTGAACATTTGCAGAGAGAGCAATGAGGAATAGGACAAATGAACGATCAAATGAAACAGGCCAGCTGTGGGGAGGCCTAGACTGGGACACTGGGTTCCAGGCCCAGGGCCAGGGATGTGTGAACATGAGACTTCTATGACTAGAGGCTGGGGACCTGGGGATGCCATGTTGGGAGGGAAAGAGGAAGTCCTGGAGAGGCCAGGACTGGAAGCATTGCTGGATTCTTAGGCTGAGCACACTGTAGAGAAGCATGGCAAACTCTGGAGCCCTAAGTAGGCTCACATCCTGTCTGCTGCTTATGAGCTGTCTGACTCAGAGCCTAGCTTCTTTTTTTTTTTTTTTTTTTTTTTTGGTTTTTTTCGAGACAGGGTTTCTCTGTGTATCTCTGGCTGTCCTGGACTCACTTTGTAGACCAGGCTGGCCTCGAACTCACAGAAATCTGCCTGCCTCTGCCTCCCGAGTGCTGGGATTAAAGGCTTGCGCCACCAAAGCCCGGCTGAGCCTAGCTTCTTTGTGTCTCATTTCTTCCAACAAAAATATGGTTGAAGATATGGTTCAGTGGTGAGTGCTTCCACAAGGCCACTGGTTATATCTCTAGCACACAGGCCATACCACACACATCACAT
>CAJQZJ010001061.1:656704-673079 GCA_907164525.1 Lophiomys imhausi
CACCACCACACACCGCCACCACCATCAAACACATACACACACCACTGCCACCATCAAACACACACAAACCACAACCATCAAGCACACACACACATCACTCACATACATACCCCACCCCCACACACCATCACCAAACACAAATCAGGATAGTAATTACCCTCAAGAAGTGGGGAGCAGGCTTGGTTAGGTTCCTGGAACCAGACATGCCCCATGGGAGGCCTCTCTGTTCTTACCCCTGACCTTGCTGACCTCTGAGTGTTCAGGGGCACAGATGGGCTGCTGTCCCCACCTGGGGATGGGGGTGGGGACACCAGACACAAAGGACTTGACTACTCAAGGGCAAACTCAAGCTGGGAGGATAGCTGCAGCTGTGTTCTTTACAGAGCATCCTGCCGGAAGGCCTGGCAGAGGCCACGATCTTACTCTTCTGCCTGCAAGTCCAAGGTCATCCTCTGCTCACAGAGGCCTGCCTTGCCTGGGGGAGTGGAGGTGGGCCCACCTTACAGGGTACTGTGCTGCTGTTGCCACCACAGCCAATTCTGACTCTGGCTTTGGGGAGAGGAAGCCACAGGTGATTTAGGAAGAGGGTCTTTCTTGGTCAAGCCTGAGACAACAAGCCTGCCTGGCTCATAAAGATGCTGTCTCCCATGTCTTCTTGGACCTCATCCTGCCTCAAGCTCCCTGCCATGTGGCCAGGCAAAGGGCATTTGCTTTTGAAGTTTTTGGCACGATATATATATTTTTTTTTCAGGAAAATATTCTCATTGTAAAAATCTCAAATATTAATAAAATGCAGCAGTAAAGACCAATCAACTTCCTCGTATTTCCTGTGCCCCTCAAACTGTTGTTAGTTGAAGAGAAATGTAAGCTTTTTGCTGTGGTGGGCACACAGCCATTAGTGCCACCCTGTACCTTCCATGCCTAGGTGCAGGTCCTGGTATTAGGTGCACATATCTATTTAGGCATGCTTCTCATGGAAAGTCTAACATTGTGTTAGATGTTAGGTCAAAGATGCCTTATTTTTCACTGAGCACCTCATGGACTTTTTTGTGTTTTAATACATATAGAGCCTTTTTAGTAGCTGGAGGGTACTCTTTATCTTCCTCTTCCTCCTCTTTGTCCTCCTCCTCTTCCTTCTCCTCCTCTTCCTCCTCCTTTTCTTCCTCCTCCTGCCTTTCTTTTCCTTTGAGGCGGGGTGACTCCTGTGTTGTTGCTCAGGCTAGTCTCAAATTCTTAGACTCAAGTAATCCTCCTGCCTCAGCCTCCCAAGCTGCTCGGCCTATGTATGCCTGGCACTGTAGAGAGAGCCTGTGTACCGCTCCATACCACAAGCTGGTCCCTCAGTCCTCTGTGTACACCCTGACTTTATTTGTTCTTCCTTCCAATGCTGAGCATGGAAGCCAGGGCTCTGCGCTCCCTGGGCAGGGGCCCTGCCACTGTGCCACACTCCCAAGCCTGTCCAGTCTGTGGTCAGTAAATATTTAACTCATGTCCACTGTCTAACTTCTGCAAGCCATCTGCAATTTCAATGCAAGCTGAAGGAGTTTCTCAAGGGCAGGTGCTCACAGAACCCCTGGCTTCTTGAAATGCACAGGCGCTCAGAACAAACGACCCTCCACAAAATCTGACATCCGCCCTATCCTATCCACTCCTAGTATCAAGTGGTTTTTCTCTCCCTTCAGCCTTCCTAATAGCTTGGACTACGAGGCATGGACCAGTGCACCTGGCATGTTGAATTGACTCTAAAACATTTATTTATTTATTTGTTTATTTATTTAATGTGTGTACATTTTCAAGTGCTATCTCAGGTAGGTGTGGGGGGTGTCAGAGGACAATTTGCAGGAGCTGGCTGTCTCCTTCTACCAGGTGGGTCGTGAAGAGTGAGCTCAGGCCATCAGCCTTGGTTACAAGAAACTTTACCTGCTGAGCCATCCCAGGGCCCTGGGATGACTTCCAGTTGTTTGTTTGTTTGTTTGTTTGTTTGATGTAGGGTCTCACTTTGTCGCTCTGGCTGGCCAGGAACTCACTATGTGTAGACCAGGCGAGCCTCAAACTCTCAGTGATTTGCCTGCCTCTGTCTCTGGAGTGCTAATACTAAAAGTACACACCACCGCTCCTGGGTCCGGGCTGACTTTAAAAATGTTTTTCTAATTTTATTTTGTATGTATATGAGTGTTCTTGCTTGCATGTATGTACGTACATCACATATGTACCTAGAAGAGGGTTTCAGATTCCCTGGAACTGGAGTTACTCAAACCTAGGTCTTTTGAATGAGCAAGCAGTTCTCTTAACCTGAGACCCATCTTGCCGGTTCTCCTGACTTGACCTTTAAAAGCCAGATAACCTTCCAGTGATCTTGGCTCACCCTCCTGGTGAGAAGGGATGACCTCCTGCCTGGGATGATCTCAGGGACAAAGGGAGGAGGTTCTCCCACTTCACGTCGCTTCAACTAAATGGCATTTGCTTGTGGCTCCTTCACAAAGAATGGGACTGGGGATGGCTTGCCCCTCTAGGAGTCCTCAGTGTCTCAGTGTCCTGGATGCCGGACTTCCTGTCACAAAGGCTGAGACAGCAAGGAGGGTGGGGCAAGGAGACAGGGAAAAGAGGGAGGACTTGGGAGCTGGGAAGCAAAGGCGGTGAAAGGACCTCTTGGTACCAGTGGGTTCATGCCCAGGGCGGGTACCATATTGTTCACTTTGAGGAGCAGCATTGGCTCGGTGGTTAGGGTGAACAAGAGGCTCAGCTATGAACTCACCCTGACTGGCACAGTGCAGGCCTAGTCTTTTAGCATCCTGCTCTATCACACAGTGATCTACACCAGGCTTGGCTCCCACCAAATGTCACAAGACTCAGACCCAAGCAGCCACAGCCACATGGCCTATGGTCACAAGCATTCTGAGGTGTGCTAGGAATATCTACTTGGCTCTGAAAAGCCCCCATAAGAAGGAGAGATGGAACAAGACCCCCAGTATGGCCAGATCTGTGAAGAGAGCCTTCCGGGTGGCAGGAACAGCCTGAAGAGAAACTGTACCGGTAGTGAGACCCACCTGAGAGTGGAAGCCAAGCCTGGCCCACATCTGTGTGGCGGCAGAGTCGGATGAGTGGAAGCTGGGCTGTGGACGCAGCTCAAGGCTGAGCCCTTCCTTATTTCTATCTGGGGTCAGCGACAGTTCCAGCGCCAACTCACTTACTTTCAGGATCTTTTTTTTTTTTTTAAACATTTATTTATTTATTTATTCATTCATTCATTCATTCATTCATTCATTTATTTATTTATTTATTTATTTATTTATTTATTTATTTATTTATTAGTATACAGTATTTGCTCTACATGTATGCCTGGGAAGATCTCAATGTAGATGGCGGTGAGCCACCATGTGGCTGCTGGGAATTGAACTCAGGACCTTGGGAAGAACAGGCAGTGCTCTTAACCTCTGAGCCACCTCTCCAGCCCACTTTCAGGATCTTAAAGACACGGACACTGTGACCTCTGTCCAGCCAGTGAGAAAGCTACTAGGCTGGAGCTCCATGGGCACAAGGCCATGGCTAGTGAGTCCCCATGAGCTGCTTGGAGCAGCAATAGTCTACCCTACAGGAGAAACAAGAAGGTGGGGGAGGGAGGAAGGGGAAGGAGAGGCAAAGGGATGAAGGAACAGAGGGATGGAAGGAGAAATGGATTGATGGGTGGATGGAGAGGAGAATGGAGGAAGGGGTGAATGGGTGGATGTACAGAGAGACAAATGATCTTGGACACAGAAACATAAAGGTCTTCTGACCATTGCGCAGAGAGGACTCTGCCTCTGCCTCCAGAGTCCTGGGAATAAAGGTGGGCACCGCCACTGTATGAGGGTTAGTTTTCGTGATCGCCTTGACACAATCTAGAATCACTTGGGAAGAGAGTCTAGTAAGGCATTGTCTAGATCAGGCTGGTCAGCGGTAGATCAGGCTGGTCAGCGGACGTGTCTGCTTGGGAGGGGGTTGTCTTGATTACGTGAATTATTGAGGAAGAACGGAGCCTAAAAGTGGACAGCATGCTTTGGGTGTGGGTTCTGAGCTGGGCAAGAGCAGGAAAGTGAGCTGAGCATAAACGTGCATCCCTTCCTCTCCACTCTGGACGGTGGATGTGTTAGTTCCTGCCACCTTGACTTCCCTTCTACGATGGAATGTGACCCTGTGAGCTACACTAACCCTTCCTCCCTCAGATACTTCCTGTCAGGGAGCTTTGTCACAGCAATAGAAAGAAAACCTAAGATGTTGAGCCTCAGTCTCCCCGTCTCTAGGTAGAAACAATAAAACCCTCCATCACAGTCACTCTGGAGATGAATAGAGAAACCTCAGGCCAGAGACCTCCTGCAGACGGACAGACATAATGGAACCTTGCACTGGGGGCGGCTCAGTCATAGAGCCCGTGGTTCAACATGCATGACGTTCAGCTTCTGTCCCCAGCACTGACAGATGGGAACATCCTGGCTAGTGTGTCTACAGGCCTTAGTGCATGTCAGGCCCTTTTTTTTCTTTTTAAATTTTATTTGTATTTATTTTATGTCTATATGTCTTACCTGAGTGCATGGCATGCAATTCCCATCGAGGCCAGAAGAGGGCGTCAGAAACCCTGGAACTGGAGTTACCCTCAGTTACTGTGCTTGGGAATGGAACCCAGGTCCTCTGCAAGAACAGTAAGTGCACTTAATTACTGAGCCATCATTTCAGCCCCCAGGCACTCTTTTTAATTAATCAATTAATTAATGTAGTTATTTATTTCATGTGTATACATGTATGTGTCTGAGTGTATGTATGTGAAACACATGCATGCAGGAAAGTTACTCATACATGCCCAGATCCTTTGGTAGAGTTATAGAGGTTGCATGGGTGCTGGAAACTGAATGAGAGCCCGCCAAACAGCAAGTGCTCTCAATCACTGACCCATCTCTCCAGAGGCTCACACCTCCCCACATAACATCATTTTTTCCAGGGGGCAGGGACAAGCCAGGGTTTCTCTGTGTAGTCGTGGCTGACCTGGAATTTGCTGGGTTGACCAGGCTGGCCTTGAACTCACAGAGATCCTCCTGCCTCTGCCTCCTGAGTGCTAGGATTAAAGGGGTGCACCACCACATCTGGTGCCAGGCATTCTTTGGTGCCCATCCTGTCCCGCTTCCTGGCACACAGCCTCATTGCCACCTGGATGAATGTGAACCCCACAAATGGCTGGTGTTGGCTTGTGGCATGGCCCTGTCTCATTACTCCTGATTCAAATGACTGTAATTCAAGCCACAGTTCCCTATAGCTGCAGCCAGCTCAGAACTCTCTTGCACTGGTACCCAGTTCTTCCGGCACACACTCAATTAACCTTACACTGTATGACTAGCTGACCCTAGCCAGGATCGGCAGAATTCAGCCACCCAAGCTCTGCTATTCTGGGTCTGGGAAACAACACTGTGCTTTGGGCCTGGGGCTGGCCACAGCCTTAATTTCTGATCTATAAGACAGAAGAACTAGCCGGGCGGTGGTGGCGCATGCCTTTACTCCCAGCACTTGGGAGGCAGAGGCAGGTGGATCTTTGCGAGTTCGAGACCAGCCTGGTCTACAAAGTGAGTCCAGGACAGCCAGGGCTACACAGAGAAACCCTGTCTCAGAAAACCAAAAAAGACAGAAGAACTGACAATCTTTCCAACCCCCGTGCCTGCCCTCTGGCTTGTATTCCCAGTTGGCACAGACTGAAGGGCATGGGGCCCTCCAGACCAGGGGGCCCGGCAAGAGGCTTGAGTTTTATTTTATACTCTCCACTGCAGCCCCCAGCAATGAGTACTTGACACTCTTCGCTCTTTTCCTCTCTACTCTACCTGGATAAGTCACATCACTTCAACAAGCCCCAGTTTCCCAATCTGTGAGTAACTGTTCCCTCCTTCTGTCCTAGTGTCCCGCCTGCTGGAAGTCAGCCTGAGCTGCGAGGCTAGGAAAATCATCAGGAAGATTTATGGCTCTGACTGCGAGTGTGACAGCTAATGCACACCAAAACTGAGACGCCCCTCCACCAAAGGCTGGAGCCCTGGCACTTCTGTGCTGAGTGGACGGCCTCCTCCGGGTTGTCCATGCACCCGGCGGGGCTCTCCTTCAACAGAGATCTCCCTGACGGGCCCTGGATGATCTTAGGGTTTCTGTCACTGTCACAAAATCCATGACCAAAAGCAACTTGGGGAGGAAAGAGTTTATATCACCTCACAGATTGTAGTCTATCAGCAAGGGAAGTCAGGGCAGGAAGTTAGGGTGGAACCTGGAGGCAGAGACTGGAGCAGAAGCCATGGAGGAGTGCTGTTACTGGCTACTCTTCATGGCTTACTCAGCCTGCTTTCTTTTAACACCCAAGAGCACCTGCCCAGGGGTGGCCGTCTACAAAGAAAACTAAGTCCTCTCACATCAATCATCTATCAAGAACATGCCCTGTAAGGCAATCTGGTGGGGCATTTTCTCGCTTGAGTTTGCCTCTTCCCAAATGACTCTCATTTGTGTCATGTTGACACAAGACCAGGCAGCGAGTGAGCGTTGTGACCATGGAGGGGAGGGGAGAACATGCAGACTCTTACCCCCACATCCTGTCCGTTCTTCTTCCTCTTCCTCTATGACCCAGCACCCTGCCCTGCCACCTTCCCTACTTCCCCTGGGGCTGCTCCATGTCCACTCTGTCTCAGGAACCCCTAGATACCAGGATCTGGCACACCTCCTCTGCAAAATACCCTCCAAGGTCAGCCTGTGTAGAGCACTGTGAGGCCAAGGGGAGGGAGAGTGTCCTTGTGTTCTGTAGTCTTCTGGCCCAGCTACTGTCCCAGGGCCCATATGCTGTTGTGGTACACCCCATGCCCTTATCACAGGAAGCCATCCCAGGATCTCTTCCCTTAGGCCATTCTGTCCTTCCCTCTACTCTGAGCTGTCCTTCTGCCCCCTCTTTCCTGCTGTCCCCAGACTGGATGAGGAGATCCCCTTTTCTTTGAGAGCAAATTTCTTAAGTCATATCTGTGCAGGTCTGGAGGGGACTGTGAGCCTGGAAGGCAGGAGCACCTCAGCTTCTCAGGTCCACTGAGCCTAGCAGGGTCCCTGGCACCTTCTGCCACTCCTGAGATGCATGCTGGACAGCTGAATGAATAGACACTCCTCTCTACCCTCCACATGGCTACTCAGGGCAGTTAGGAGTCTGTATGACTTCAAGCACAGCCAGACTGAGCTATATTTAGACACCAGGGCCAGGGCGAGCTTCTGGGGCGGAGGAGGTGGCAGAGCCCTGCAGCAGGGCCCCAGGGAACTCCTCTCCTGCAGTGGGACAGTCGCTGTGTGAGAGGCTCCCCTACCCGGCAAAGGCAGGGACAGCTTCCCTTCGCCCCTGGAGGCTCTCAAGCTGGCTTCATGCGCAGCTGGAAAAACTAGAGCTGGTCTGGTTGGTCAGTTCTGAGGCCGGACCGGGCCAGGCCAAGGGCAGGACTTTGGGGATTCCTTTGGTCTGTTCCTGTTCTGTCTGTCTGCTTATCCTCCCTCCCTTTCTCCCCAGTGGGCACCTAGCCAGGCTAACTGGGTATGACCGGTGGGGAGCCCAGGAGGAGCTATCCTAAGTCCTGGGCACCAGCTATCTACCCAGCTCTGGGGCGGGCGGGAGGCAGGATGGATGTTTGCAATAATTACCCAGCTGCCGTTTCCTCAGAGCAGCAGCCATACCAACAGGGCTGGCGCCCCAGCCGCAGCCAAGGGGCAGGAGGAGACATGTGCTCCCTGGGAAGGTCAGGATGGGTGGCATGAGCCCTAGGCACAGCCCGCAGCTCCCTCTGTTGGGCCCCTCACTGGCCCACTCATCTTCGGGGGTGGGGGAGGAGGCTTTGTCAGCACCAGGAGGCTGGCACAGCCCAGGGGAGTCTCAGGGGAAACACCATTCTCCTTGCCCAGACTTGTGGGGCAGTGAGAGCAGGTATGGGTGTGTGTGTGTGTGTGTGTGTGTGTGTGCCCAGAGTCCAGTACTTAGAGCTCAACCGGGCCCATGCATGTACCCCTCTTCAGTTACTGGCCACGGACCCAGGACACCTAATCTAACCACCAAAAATGCCATCTCTCTCCATGAGTGCAGTACTCCTGGGGCTGCTGGTGTTCCCCTGGGAAGGATGTTTGTGGCACACTCACCCAGGTCCTCTCAAAGCAGACACAGAACTGCTTTTGGCAGGATTGGCTCTGCTTGGGGTGTTTGCTTGTGAGGAAGGACCTTGGGACCACCAAATTACCTCCCCCACTCTATCGTAGGAGGCCCTGCCTCCTTCCCTCCTGTACAAGCTGGATTAGATGGAGGGACTCTGTTTATGCTCTTTTTTTTTTTTTTGAGACAGGGTTTCTCTGTGCAGCCCTGCCTGTCCTGGACTCACTTTGTAGACCAGGCAGGCCTTGAACTCACAGAGATCCACCTGCCTCTGCCTCCCGAGTGCTGGGATTAAAGGCGTGCGCCACCACACCCGGCTTGTGCTCATTTTATAGACAGAAAAATTGAGGCCAGAAATATGTGTTACCTGACTAAGGTCATACGGCAGATTCTGACCTCAGGCAGCTGAACCAACTTCTCTGCTCTTTGATTTTCTTCTCTGGAAGAAATGTATCGGGATGTGTCCCTGTAGATGGTACAGGGTTTAAAGAAACCGGAATGGAGAGTGTGGCACCTGGTTCGTGGGAAGTGTGAGACAGTGTTCCAATTAGAAACTGTATCTTTTAGTATTGTTGTTACAACAGGGGAGGCAGGCAGACCTTGATGTTTACCAAAGCCCCCTTGGCTTTGTGGGGCCCCCTAAGGTTTTTTCTGGGCTCTTGCCAGCTGGGCTGGGCAGGCTCTGAGATGTGGGAATTCACAGCCCAGTGAGGAGGTGGGTGCTAATAGGCTAATCTCAGTAGTCCCAAATCCCAGGAGTCCCACCAGTCCCCCATAGACTGGAGAGAGTAGAAGGAGGTTAGAACAGGCCTGGGGGTGTGGGGCCAGGCCCTGACAGTCTCAGGGATTAATTACCTCTCTGCCCACACCCTGGGAAGTCAGAAGGACATCCTAGAGTAGGATGTCACTGGAGGAATTGAAGAGGAAGCTGGGTTTGGGGACACGAGGAGACTCAGCTTGGGATGGGTTCCTGGGTCTTCAAGAACCTGAGTTCTTGGATGTGACTTTGAAGCAGCACCTAGCTCTGTCCTGGTTGGTTTTTGTCAACCTGACACAAACTAGACTCATCTGGGAAGAAAAGAGAACTCAACTGAGAAAATGCTGCCACCAGATTGGCTTGCTGGCAATCCTATGGGGCATTTAAAAAAATTAGTGCCGGGCGGTGGTGGCGCACGCCTTTAATCCCAGCACTTGGGAGGCAGAGGCAGGCGGATCTTTGTGAGTTCGAGGCCAGCCTGGTCTACAAAGGGAGTCCAGGACAGCCAGAGATATTCAGAGAAACTCTGTCTCGAAAAACCAAAAAAAAAAAAAAAAAAATTTAGTGATGATGTGGGTAGCACCA
The DNA here is from genome assembly GCA_907164525.1 of Lophiomys imhausi. Taxonomy (NCBI): domain Eukaryota; kingdom Metazoa; phylum Chordata; class Mammalia; order Rodentia; family Muridae; genus Lophiomys; species Lophiomys imhausi. Next base: position 666,214 of record CAJQZJ010001061.1, read on the forward strand.
TCCCTGGGCAGGTGGTCTTGGGTTCTATAAGAAAGCAGGCCAAGAAAGCCATAGGGAGCAAGCCAGTAAGCAGCACTCCTCCATGGCTTCTGCTTCAGTTCCTGCCTCCAGGTCCCTACCTTGAATTCTTCCCCTGACTTCGGTTCATGATGGATTGTGATCTAGGCATGTAAAATGAAATAAACTCTTTCCTCTCCCAAGTTGCTTTTGGTCATGGTGTTTTGTCAAGCAACAGAAATCCTAAATAACACAGGGCTGATATGTGTTTTTTGAGTGAATGAGTGAACAAACGAATGATTTCATGATGGAGACCCATCTTCTGTCCTGGCTCAGCACTCATTTCCCCCTCTGCCTTTCCCTTCTCCCTTCCTCATACCCTTTACCAGCCACCCTGCCCTCCCTGACTGGCTTAGTCTAGTCATTTATCAGCCACCACTCCTGGGAGCCCATAGTGTGAGGTAAAGAAAGGATCAGGAAGTCAATGGAAAAATCCCAGCTCAGCAAGCTGGCCGTCGTATGATTGCATGTTGTGAGGGAAGAAAGCACACACCAGGCCAGCCACTATGCCACTTGAGAGAGGTCTTGAAGGATCAACAGGAGTTCCACCAGGCTGCTGGAGTGGGGGACACAACATCTGTGCAGGCAGAGAGACAGGAAAACAGCCCGGCAGGGTGTTTCATAGAGGAAGATGACAAATAAGGTACCAAATGTATTGAACACTGAATGTCTGCCCAGTGCTCCAGGGTAAACTTGTTAGAATCCCTTGCAATCAAAGGCCCATGTCTTCTTTCTTTCTTCCTCCTTCTCCTCCTCTTCCTCCTCCTCCTCTTCTCCCCACCCTTCTCTTTCTTGACAGTGAAGCCCTGTCTAGACTAAAATTCATGGATGATCCTTCTGCCTCTGCCTCCCAAATGCTGGGATTACAACCTGTGCTATTAGCACCCATCATAATTCACTTTTATTGATGAAGGATTGAGGCTCAGTTGTTAGGTGGTTTATTCAAGGTCACCAGTGCAAACGCCAACATCCATGTCTTCAGTTACCCATGCATTAGTACAAGCTGAACTGGACCACAAAGGGCCAGGAATCAGTACCTGGTTCTAGGGTAATGAGATAGCAACGATAGGTTTTGACATGGAAAAGGTGGATGGGAAGGTCCAGACCAGCTTGGAGGCTGCTTGCTGTATAGTTTACCTGAGGGGTGGTGAGGAGTGACTTTGGTGGGTAGTATATAGGGAAGACAAGAGGTGTTGCCTTTGGGAGACACAGAAAGGCAAGAGTTTGACTGGAGTGGCTCTTGGGCAGGTGTGTGGCGCTCAACTAGAGTTGGAGTTTGCAGAGTTCTTGCAGGAGGTCCATGTGCTTTCTTCCCTTTCAGTTGGTTAATGACTTTACAATTTCTTTCTCTGTGGGATTATTATGTGTGTATTAGGAAGAGGATAAGAAAGGAAGGAAGGAAGGAAGGAAGGAAGGAAGGAAGGAAGGAAGGAAGAGCAGGCAGAATATGGCAGTTCTTAACCCAGATGAAGTTGCCTGAGGTTCCTGTCTCAGGCCTGGGAGTAGCACCATAGATCTCCCAGCAAGCCAAGGACAGAAGGTATCACAGTGGGTGGCAGCGACCCTTGTGTGTGCATGTGGCTGCTGGTGGATGAAAATCCAGGCAGGGGGCTGCCCTGGGTTCCACCCAGACGCTACTGGAACTGCAGAAATTGGAGAAGTTTCTGGAAGCCTGGCTATAGCATTCCTCCTCTCTCTGGCTTCCCAAAGCTGGTCCAGCAAACTGAGCCCAACCATGCCCCACCCCCACTTGTCCCCACACTGCCCCAGCTGCCCACTGCTCTGGGAGTGTTCAGCAACAAGACAGGCAGGTGGAGGTTGGAGCTGCAGGTGCTGTGTGTGTCACCTGAGCCAGGACATTGCCACCCCTACAGGGAGGGGGAGCTTCATTCCCATGGGTGCCTTCCAGTTAACCCACTGGCATCCCCCGGCTCTGAACCTGGGACAAGGGTGTTGTTCTGCTGACCTCTGACCTGGCCACAAGCCCTCTGAAGGCATCTGAAGCCAGTGGGGGCTGGGATTTGGTTGGAGGGACAGGTTCCCCGGTGCCTCAGACCTGGGTGTGGATCCTGTCCAGTTCCCTTGCCTGCCCCTAGCACAGCAGCATGTGGAGGCTGGCAGGTTCCTACCCAGAGATGCTGAAAAGAATACACTTCATCCCCTACTCTCTTCTCTGTCTGTGGACATGGGGAGAGAAGTGTCCCAAACTGATCCCACTGGAACCACGAGAAGCCAGTGAGTCTGAACAGCCGCTGCGAACAGCCTAATGTATGGTCAGCTCGACGTCCAGATGGCACCTAGAGCAGAGCCCGCCTAGCCAGATTGCTGAGGCCCAGGGGGCCAGAGTCAGGACTGTGGGGCATGGGCAGAAGAGGCATCCCTGCTCTCTTGGCCTCTAGGCCCTGACTTCTCTTGCAGCTTCAGCTGCCCTGGCCTTCTCCAAGAGGAGTAGTGGGGCTGCTGATCTTGACACCACACTCTGCCAGCTTCTGTTCCCTGTGACCTTGTCCTGAGGAACCAGACAGACCACACTTGGGAAGTGGTCCAGCTAGGACATAAAGCCCAGCTTCTGTCTACACCTCCTATATCCTTTTCCAGAATACCCCAAGGTTCTTGGTGGATGAGACCACCCCTCAAATCCCTCCATGGTTGGTTTTGGAACCCAGGATCTGCCCAGCCACTTCTGTTCCAACAAGGTCTCATTAAGTAGCCCAGATTTGGAAACTCCTGATTCTGTCTCCAGTTGCTGAGTACTGGACTGCAGGTGGGTACCCCCATGCCCAAGCACAATCTACCTCTAATACCTGCACCTACTGTTCCTCCTTCTGCCACAGCCTCCCATTCCCGCAGGGCAGCTTCCTGCTCCTCTGTCTTGGCTCCTAGGTTACCTGTTTCTAAGGGTCTTCCTTAAGAAGGAGACACCAACATACCCTCCCCTGTGCAGGCTGTGTGCAGGCCTCTCCTTCCTTGATAAGGATCACTTGATTCCAAAAAAAAAAGAAAGAAAGAAAGAAAAAAAAAGTAACCGATTTTTGTATAGGTGACAGATTTTCATAGCTCAAAATTTAAAAGGTGCAAGACAAAATGCAGAGAGAAGAAATTCTGTGTGTAAGAGTGTGGGAGCAAGTGTGTGAATGTGGGAGTGAGTGGAAGTGAGTGTGGGAGTGTGCATGTGTGATCTGGTATTTGTGTGAGCCTGTGTGTATGTGTGCCTGTATGAGCCTGTGCGTGTGTGTGTGTGTGTGTGTGTTCTCCCCAAAGGCAGGCCCTGTTCCTACAATTTTTATCCATCAGAGACAATTTAGCCAAACCTGAGGTATTGCTCATTGTGTCTCCTTCCCTTCCTTCCTTTCGTAACTAGACAGTAAGGCTGGGTGTGGTGGCATGCACCTGTAAATCTAGCTCATGGGAGACTGAAACAGGAGGATCTCCAGTTTGAAGCCAGCCTGGGCTGCATAGGAAGACTGTCTCAAAAAAGAGAAGAGAAGAGAGGAAAGGAGGAGAGTGGAGGGGAGATGAGAGTGGAGGGGAGAGGAGAGGGCAAATGGCGTCCCACTCTGTACATTTTGGTTTACCCTGAGGTGAGTTTCTGTTGTTTAATTTTGTTTTCACTTTTCTGGTTATATCTAGAGAATTTTAAAGGCATGTTTAATTTTTTTTTTTCGTTTTTCGAGACAGGGTTTCTCGTGTAACAGCTCTGGCTCTCCTGGACTCACTTTGTAGACCAGGCTGGCCTCGAACTCACGGAGATCCACCTGCCTCTGCCTCCCAAGTGCTGGGATTAAAGGCGTGCACCACCACCGCCCGGCTGCATGTTTAATTTTTTGTTTTATTATTTTGCTGTTTGTTTTATGGTGGTGTGAGTTGCACACAGTGCCTTGTGCTTACTAAGCAAGTATTCTACAATTGAGCTAGTGCAGCCTCAGCTTTATTTATTCGTTATTGGTTTTGTATTGCTCAGGATGCCTTGATCCTACTGTGTAGCCCGTGACTCAAGCCTAAAATCCATAGGACTGAGGTTGTAGCCCAGTTGACAGAGTACTTACTTAGCACAATTGAAACCCTGGTTCAATCTCCAGCATTACATAAACCAAGGGTGGTGTTACACTGGGAAGATAGAGGTCAGAAGATCTGCAGTTCAAGGTCACCCTTGGCCACATACCAGGTTTGAGGTCAATTCAGGCTACAGGAGACTTTATATTAAAAAGAAGATGGGCGGGCTGGAGAGGTGGCTCAGAGGTTAAGAGCACTGGCTGTTCTTCCAAAGGTCCTGAGTTCAATTCCCAGCAACCACATGGTGGCTCATAGCCATCTACATTGAGATCTGCTGCCCGGGCATATATGTAGAGCAAATACTGTATACATAATAAATAGATAAATAAATGTTTAAAAAAAATAAAATAAAAAGAAGATGGAGAAGGAGGAGGAGGAGAAGGAGGAGGAGGAGGAGGAGGAGGAGGAGGAGGAGGAGGAGGAGGAGAAGGAGGAGAAAGAGAAGGAGGAGAAGGAGGAGGAGGAGAAGGAGAAGGAGAAGGAGAAAGCCAGGCAGTGGTGGCCCACACCTTTAATTCCAGCATTCCGGGAAGCAGAGGCTGGTGGATCTCTGAGTTTGAGGCCAGCCTGGTCTACAGAGTGAGTTCTAGGTTAGCCCATGCTACATGGAAAAACCTTGTCTTGAAAACTCAAAAAAGAAAAAAGAAAAGAGAAAGAACACATGGCTTCAGTCTCCTACAGTTACAGGCATGGATCACTCAGCCAGTTTTAAAGGGTCTTTTCAGTTTATTATATTTTAATAATGAGATAGGCTCTCATGTAGCTCAGGCTGGCCTCTAACTTCCTGTGTAGCAAAGGATGACTTTGAATTTCTCATCCTCCTGCCTCCACTTCCTTAGTACTAAGATTCCAGGTATGTGCCATCACACCCAATTGATGCGGTGCTTCGAGCATGCTAGGCAAACACACTGCCAACTGGGCTACATCCTCAGTCTAAAAGGATCTTTAAAAGAAAAAAAAGCTGAGCACAATGGAGCACACCTTTAATCCGAGCACTCAGGAGTCACAGGCAGGCCTGGCCTGCAGAGACAGTTCCCAGATAGCCAGGGCTACATAGAGAGACCCTGTCTCGAAACAAAACGAAAAGAAACAACCACCACCATAGAGCGTAGACCCACACACTACACCACCACCTAGGTCACTCCATCACTATTAGGCCTCTGTGTCTTTGGCATAAACTCCCACTGCTTCATTCTGCCTAGCTCCCACCCACCCCCCTGCTGGCCTCTGGCTGCCCTCCAGCACTGCAGGACAGGCCCACCCCAGGGCCTTTGCACTCCTTTAGCCTCTTGACTACCTCTCTCCCTCTCAGGTCTCTCTATTCAACTGTCACCTGCCCAGACAAGCTCCTGTGATTATCTTGGCTCAAATATGCACTCTCCCACCTGTCTCTTTGTTGTCCCTTATTTTTCCTGATAGTACTGATTACCATTTGTGATGGGTTGTTTTTGCTAGGAATCCATAGACTAAGCACTCAGACTGTCTTGGGAATGTTCCATTCCAGCACCTGCCTGTGTGCCCACACATGCGAGTACACATGCAAAAGTGTGGGGAGATGCTGGCTGTCAAACGGGATGCCTGCTTCATGGTACACAAATGTCTTACCATTGTGCCACGACCCAACTGATCAACCTCAGGATATTAAGCGAAAAACACTGTAAATATTTGTTCTCTGAAAAAATAAACAATGCTACAGATGAAGAAATTTACAAGTGTGGGGTACTCTTTGCCCAAAGTCAGCACACAGTCACTGACATTCAAGCACCCCAAGCTGAGACCTCATTTGATGCCCAGTTCCTAGCTGTGTAGTCTGGGGCTGGAATTTGCCCACTTTGGGCTGTGAGGTCCTCACTTTCCTTCCTAGAGAGTACAATGAGAATGCCTCCAGGAATCCAGGGCACTTTGCTGGAGAGTTTGGGCTTTACCTGAACACCACATGAGTCGTGAGCCTCCACCTCCATCCTCACTCAGGCTGGCCCATAAAATATCCAGCACATTGAGAACGTTCCTGGCCATTAACAGCAGGAACAACAATCCCAAGGAAACACTTCTAAAATCCTGAATTGTCCTGAAGAACAACACTGCACTATTAACCACCTGGCGGGGCCTGCAGTATGTCTTGACAGTTTATTCTGACATATACAATTTCATGAAAACTGAGTTCTCTGGGTTAGCAATGTTTCTCCCTCCAAGCACCTCACCCCAACCAAGATGTCAACTGGGAGAACTCAGCCACCTTTGATCTTCAAGGAGCATCTGGGAGACTCGGTTGGGTATTAAGGTATATATCCCAGGGACATAATGATTTCCAAAAAACTGCCTAGCTTGGGGCTTCTTAGGAATTCACTAGAACCTTGTCAGCTAGGACAGATCCAGCAGTAGCAGATTCCCTTTTCAGCTCTGAGGCAATCCTTCCTGGGCCTGCCCGCTGACAGGATTGCCCATAGACTTCATGTCCGGCATGCCCAGCGCTAACGAAATGCTTCTTCTAGGGACCCATGTATTCCGGCTGCTGCACTGCCCTCCTGACCTGGGCCTCAGCCTGTTGGGGACATAAACAGAGTTCAGAAAACTCAAATTTAGACTCAGAAACCCTAGTTTCCAGTTTGGGAAATACTGCATACACAGGTGTGTGCACACAGATGTCGCTAAGTGACCTTGAATCAGCCACTATGGCCTCTGATCAGTTTTCCTCATCTGTAAAATGGGGTGTGTGTGTGTGTGTGTGTGTGTGTGTGTGTGTGTGTGTGTGTGTG
>CAJQZJ010001061.1:673089-710094 GCA_907164525.1 Lophiomys imhausi
GTGTGTGTGTGTGTGTGTGTGTGTGTGTGTGTGTGTGTGTGTGTGTGTGTGTGTGTGTAGTATCCAAATGTGGGGAGACTTAGGCATCAACTTGGTAAACATGGAAAGAGTATATGGGGAGGCAAGCAGACCCAACCCAGAGTCCACCCTTGCAAGGCTCATTCTGGTTTGGAGCCTGAGAAACTCAAAGCTCCAGTTGCTGGAAAGGTTGTGTGGAAAGGAAGACTGGGAGGTGGCAGTTCCGAGGTGTCATCTTCAATGGGGATTCAGGACAGAGGTTTTTATTTCCCTCTTCAAGAAACCAGGAAGATGGCTGGGGGTGGTGGGGTGGTGGTGGCGCACGCCTTTAATCCCAGCACTCGGGAGGCAGAGGCAGGCGGATCTCTGTGAGTTCAAGGCCAGCCTGGTCTACAGAGTGAGTCCAGGACAGCCAAGAATACACAGAGAAACCCTGTCTCGAAAAAAAACAAAAAAAAAAGAAAGAAAGAAAGAAAGAAACCAGGAAGATGTTGTCCCCAGGAGGCAGGAGGCTGCTGGAGTCTGGTGTACACAGGCCAGGGTCATTCCTCTGTTCTCCATTGTGTAGATGACCTATCCAACAGGGATTCATTGGCCAAGAGCTCTTGGTGCTGAGGAGAGATAGTCTTGATGGATCTGGGATCCTGCCAGGAGGGCTCTGAGTCCTCTTGAAGCCACAGGAAGATTCTAAGTAAAGGAAGGGACACAAGCAGCTTCAAGACATCACTGTGGCTGCTAGAGGGAGCTGGCAGGTCAGGAACAAAGTAGCTGGTATCCCAGTGTGGCAGGCACATTGGGAACCAAAACAGCCAGGGCGCCACTAGGCTTGAACTGTTTAAGACCTACTGCTCTTCCCAGAGCCCTGAGAAAGTTCTCCCATCTCTCCAGCGACAAACTCCAAGAGCGACAGGCTGAGCTTGACTGTCTTACCTCCCCAGCTCTGGCTCCAGGCTCCTCTTGGCTCCCTCCTATGTCCTTCGATATTGCAGGTGTGTGCTAGCCCAGGTAGGCCATTGCCAAAGTCCTCTGCCTGGACACCCAAAGGTTCCTCCTCCCTGCCCTCAGATCTCTCCCACATGCTACCTCCTCTGGATCAAGTCACGCAGAGACAGCGTATTCAGCCTCAGCCTCCACCTGATTCCATTTCCATCCACCCATCCTTCCGTCTCTTCATTTGTTCATTCAGTCAACACATACTCACTGTGCCTAACTGTGAGTCTATCCGTGTGCTGAGTTCCAGGGACCTCATGAGGAATGAGACAGACAGTGACTGGGCTTGTGCAAGTCCACACAGTAAGGGGACAGATGGTGTCAGCCACCCACACATGCTTGTGCGGCTTCAGGAATACTGTAAAGGTGTGGGTGGCATAAAGGTGTACATGGTGGGGGGCTGGTCCAGGCAGGGGTCCTGAGGGCTTCTTTGAGGACTTGGCTACTGACTGTCTGAAGTTAGAGTGGACATCTCAGGGAGGCCTGGTTATGGAGCTTGGATAATTGGCCAAACCTCTGAGGTGGGCAGGAGCGTGGCAAATGTGTAGCATGGCGTGGTTGGACAACAGTGGGGCTGGAAGAGATGAGGATGGTGGGAGATAAGGTTCATGAATTCTACTTTGAAAGACTGTGGATGAAAGGAAGAAGTTCCAGGGGAAACTGAGGCAATGGAAGTGAGGAAGCTAATTAAAGAATATTTATTTAGCATATGTGTGATATGCCTGCATGTACATCTATGTACCAAATGTGTAGAGTACCCACAGTGGCCAGAAGAGGGCATTAGATCCCCTGGAACTGGAGTTATAGGCAGTTATGAGCTGTTGTATGAGTGCTGGGAACTAAACCTGTGTCCTCTTCAAGAGCAGCATGTACTCTTTTTTTATTTTTATTTTTTTTTTTAATTTTTTTTATTTTTTTTATTTTTTGGTTTTTCGAGACAGGGTTTCTCTGTGTATCCTTGGCTGTCCTGGACTCACTTTGTAGACCAGGCTGGCCTTGAACTCACAAAGATCCGCCTGCCTCTGCCTCCCAAGTGCTGGGATTAAAGGCGTGCGCCACCACCGCCCGGCTATTTTTTGTTGTTTTTTTTTTGAGACAGGGTTTCTCTGTGTATGCTTGAGTGTCCTTGACCCACTTTGTAGACCAGGCTGGCCTTGAACTCACAGAGATCCAACTGCCTCTGCCTCCCAAGTGCTGGGATTAAAGGCATGCACCACCACACCCAGGAATTAGACAGCTGTGAACTCCCATGTGGGTGCTGGGATTTGAACCCGGGTCCTTTGGAAGAGCAGCCAGTGCTCTCAATTGCTGAGCCATCTCTCCAGCCCCAGAATGTATGCTTAATAGCTGAGACATCTGCCGGGCGGTGGTGGCGCACGCCTTTAATCCCAGCACTTGGGAGGCAGAGGCAGGTGGATCTTTGCGAGTTCGAGGCCAGCCTGGTCTACAAAGCGAGTCCAGGACAGCCAGAGCTGTTAAACAGAGAAACCCTGTCTCGAAAAACCAAAAAAAAAAAAAAAAATAGCTGAGACATCTATACAGCCCCATAATTTATATCCCAAGTCTTTATCCTGCCCTCAGAGAGTGACCCTCAGGGGCACAAGGAGCCCATTAGGGTTGCCACTTACAGGTTGGCACTTGACATTGGACCGTCATTCCAGATCAGCTCAAGGATCAACAGAAGAAGAATCATGTGTGGTACCAGAGAGCCTTGTGCTTTCTGCTACAGGCCTTTTGGCAAGTACCTTAAAAGCTACGCCTTGTTCCCTCAGACCCTAAAGGAGGTCCTGCATCTGAGAGGGGAATGGCTTCTGGGCTTAAATCCTTCCTTTCAGACTTTCTGTCTGGCCTCTACCCACCCATCCCGAAGGCTACAGGAGGGACTGGCTGGGGACATGTATCTGTGATGTTCTAAGGGCCCTGGGATGCTGATTCATGCCCTCACCACCTCATTTAGTGTGTGAAATTGGGCTGTGGCTGAAGCCCGGCTCTTTAAAGAGGACTTGGGCCTTCCTGCCCAGCCCACAGTCCCTGAGGAATAGAAACTGGGCAGGCCTACTGTCTCCCCTGGCTCAGACAGAATGGCTCCAACCTACTAAGGTGGCCTGGGACCCCCACCAAGCTGAGTGGAGCTCAGGGCAGGAGAGAAGGTGCCTGGAGTCCATACTGATCAGTATGACCTGAGCTGAAGTGACCAGTATTCAGTTTGCCAGGCCCTGAGGAGTACAAACTGTGACCATCCATCAAGGCCAAAGCCATCCCACGCCAGGCAGGCAGCCTTCTCTGTGAGGTACAGCAGTTCCAGGCATCAGGGCCTGCTCACCAGGGGACATAGCTGTGTGACCTTGAGTGTCCCCTAATCTCTGAGAGCTCTCATTTCCTCAACTGTGCCTCAAAGGTGTGGCCACCCTGACTTGCCCATCTCAGGCTGGTGGGAAGTACCGGTAGGTGCTGGCAGCCAAAGGGACTTGACTCTGTAGGGTCTGATGCAGGCTGCGTGCACTGGTGGTAGCAGATGTCCCCAGGCCTCTGGACGGGCAGATTCAGGGCAGAGCTACACTGTTTCCCTCCACACAGGGCCTGGCAGCACGTGGGGAGTGGCTGCTATTGTGAATGAGTGTGCAGGTCAACACTTCTCTGTGCAGGGCTCAGGAGTCAGGATTTCTCTGGGCTTTCAAAGAGGTCATCTTTAAGGGAATCAGAAAAACAGTTCTCATCCAGAGTGGCCCTACGTGCTGCCTCCAGGCTGGATTTCTTGCCAACAGAGAAAGCTAGGAAGATCGCTTCCTTGCACTGGGTCTCTAGAATCTCTGTGCCAAAGTAGTGAGGAACAGAGAGGACAGGCTTCCCTGTATGCCACCTCCTTGCAAGAAGATTACCTGGCCTGTGCCTCGCTCTGTGGTGACTGTTCTGTGAGGGAGGCAGGTGGGAGAAAAGGGGAGAAGTTACCAGAAGGAGGGGGAGTGCCATGGGGAAGAGACAGGAGTTTAGGGGTGACCTTAGGGACTGTACTGGATTTTGTCACACGTCTGGGGCTGTTGGCCTGGGACAGCACAGACACTTAAGAAGCTCAGGCCTGCTTAGGAGTCCATCTGTGGCTGTGAACCTCAGGCTAACAGGCCCCTCTGCCTGCTCCCAGCACAAATCACGTGACACAGACCCATGTCAGCTGCTTGGGGTGCACACAAGCCATCCAAGGAGCCAGAGTGGAGCCACATGTCCTGCCCCACAAGTATCTGGGGCCTCCATGCACAGAGCCTGAGGGTCCAGCCCCGCATCCGGTATGCAGGCAGAGCAAACCAGGATGGAGGCGGTCAGCATTTGCTATCCCCAGGCTCCAAGGAACTTCTGGGACCAGGAACAGAATGCAGGATTTCTCCCCAGGGGGAGGACACACAGAAACACAGAAGAGTTATCAGAGCCCTCCTCCCCCATGCCAGCAGGCTCACTGCCCACACTCTGGTGCCCAAGGCCACCAGTGTCTGTCTGGCTCGAGGTTTCCCCAGGGTCCTGTGGCCTGGCCTGCTCATTGTGCAAAGGCCAAGGAGGTTCTGTCCGACTCCTCCACGGCCGAGTATGGACAGGAGGCCTGGTGCTGCACCGGGTGGGCAAGGGTCCGAGCCAATTCCGGGCATCAGCTCCCTCACTCGGGCGGCGTTGCCATAATTATCCAGCCATCCCCTTCAAGTGTACGGCAACCATAGCAACAGACAGATGTTCTGTCCCAGCCATGGTCCACAGCAAGGCAGGAGCCAAGCACAAAACTTAACCCCTTCCAGCTCAGATAGGCAAAAGCAAGGCAGGATGGGTGTTGGGAGTTCTGGAGGCCCAGAGACCCCAGACTAGCTGCACAACTTTGCTGGTCTGTCAGATGGGAACAGGGAGGGGGGAGGTCCTGAAAGAGCCATTCATTTTTGACACTTACTCCTCTCTGTTTGTCCCCCTCCACCTTTCCTACCCACTTCTTCCTTCTCTCGAGAATTGGGCTTGTGGGGTAGAGTGTGTTGAGTGTGGGTCTGGCTGAGCCCTGAGAATGAAATAGTTGAAGAGCACTGGATGCAGTCGGGTGAGCCGAGATGGGACCTGACTGACTTTATCATGTGCTGTGTGACCGTAAGCAAGTGACTTACCCTCTCTGAACTTTCGTCTGCTGCCTCTATATACAGAGGGGTAGACTGTCAGGCTCCACACACATTTACTGCTTACCTACTGTGTCCCAGGCCCTAGGCAAGGCCCTGTGGAGACTCTAGGGAATACGATTGTGGGGCATTTACATCCCAAAGCGGTCATGACACTTAAAGAATGGGCCAGCAGCCATCAAGGGGTTCATTTTTGTTAAGGGTCCCAAGAGACCCAAAAAGACCTTGTGACAGAGAGCAAGGCCTCAGGACAGGCCCGTGTGACAGGTGGTCAGAGAAAGCCTTTAAGGAGGTGACCCTTGAGTTGTTGCCCAAAGTTGAGGACAATGAACAAGAATCTCTGGAAAGAGGGACTGGCTAGGGTAAAGGCCCCATGGAGAGGAGTGCGCATGAGCAGCAATAAAAAGAGGGGGCCTGAGGGGCTTCAGGAAAGCTGGGGAGGGGAGGACTCCGGGGTCCCAGTTGTGACCTAACCCTGGGAAGGCTCTAAGTGGCATTACTGGCCAACAGCTGCTGTGTGTCCCCATGTCCTTGGCTGGTGATGTCCCAGCCAGTCTGCATGACTATAAAATCGGACTTCTTTTGATGGCAATGTCCCTGCTCAAGGGGGCAAGATGGTACCACACAAGGGGAGGAGGCAGTCCCCTCACTTGTTACTGGGCTTTGTCCCAAAGGCTCAGGGCTCAGCCCATTCTTAGCCTAGCAGGGCCCCACCCTGGTTAGCTATTAATGAGCAGAGACATGGGGCCCCCTGCAGAGAGAAGCCTTGAGTCCCTGGCCCCACATCCCAGCAGCCCCAGGTCTGGTCTGACCTCTGACACTTCCTTGTTTTGTGGCACTTAGCTTCCCTCAGCCTCAGTTTACTCTCCAAGAAAAAGGTTCACACTTCTTTTCACCCTGGCTCTGCTCACTCTGCCCTCCATGGAGTGGCTTAACTCCCACTACCTCTGCTGCTTAGATGTTAGGGCACCTATTGCCTCCTGTTCCAGAACCTTCCTCGCTCCAACAAGTTGCTGGGCCTCTGCCATGCCACCTCGGTGATCACTCTGTTTAATGCTGAAGTGCCTGCTATTGTGTCTTCTCTCCTATGTCTGTGTGCAAGGATTCCATTCCTCTCTTCTGCTTGGCACTGTCCTCGGTGCTGGGGACAGAGGACAGAACAGACAGCCCCTGCCTGCCCTTCTTGGAGGGCATGTGCTAGTGGAGGAGACAGACAAGACAGAGAGGGGTGGGGCTGGTAACCAGGGGCAGTGAGGCAGAACTATAGCAGGGCAGAAGCCTGGGAGGGATTCCCTCCCCCCCCCCCCCCCCCCCTCCCCCCCTTCTTTCCCCCCCCCCCCCCCCCCCCCCCTGTGCCTGGGGAGAAGGGGACAGGTTTTTTTCTTTGCTCTGTTCTTGGCACCCTGCACACAGTGAGAGTCTGCGGTTGCTGTCGCTGTTAATTGGGGTCATCATAGGATCTCATGCTGGCCTAGGAGATCCTGGTGTGGACCCCCCCACCCCAACACATACACACCACTGTGATGGGAGGCTGAGGTTGAGCCTGGTCTCATGGGCACCTGTTGGAGAAATGGCTCCTCATGGAGGTGGTGAAACAGCCAGCAGGAGGGGCTTCCATCTGCTATGACTGGGAACATCATCCTGAGGACTCTGGTACCATAGATCACAGAAGGCACAGAGTATCCAAGTGGAAGGCAGGAGACGGGGAGAAACTTCACAGAGCTGGCCCATAGATGCTGTGAGGGGTGGTGGTGACACGCGGAGAGGTGAACAAGTGGTGCCACTAGCACCTCTGCCTAAAGGCCTTGGCCCCAGGCACTATAGGCCTCAAGTCCCATAATGGACCAAACACAAGGCAGAGGCCACGATGCTCCCAGAGGGGACTAACAACCAACATCATGCATAAAATTAAGTGATCTATCTGATGTCTGAGGGGTCCTGCAAGTGTCCCAGGGAGACTCAGCAGGTGGAAAAGGGAGCACAGGAAAGCTGAAGAGACACCCAGGCGCCTAAGCTGAGCACTGAGGAGGCTTTGGAGTTCAAGGGAGCTCAGGATGTCAATGTCAACACAAAGACACTCAAGCTGCGGGGGGAAAGTGGACAGAAAGAAACAGAAGAACACTATGAACTCAAGGTCAGGGCAGTCAGCCACACACACCTCACTTCACAGACCCAAAGCAGCAGCCCAGAGATGTCAATTCCTCTGCCTAGGGTCACACAGACAAGCAGTGAGGGTGCATGCCCTCAGATCTCCTACATCTGCGTGTCACGGGTGGGTTTGCAGCCTATTTGTCAGGGGTGGCCATATTAGTTCACAGAGCAGGCCAAGTTGGAGATTGATGTGACAAGCTGTCAAGGATGAGGCAGTGGGAGATGAGGCAGAGGGAGAAGAGGGGTGACCTCGGGCCTCTTGTTCCCTCCTGGCACTGGAGGTTACACAGGAGCTGCCTTCAGATGTTGAGTTCTGTCTGTCAGGTATGAGGGTCTCCCCCTCTGTGACAAGAGACTGACCAAAGTTAATGTCCAAGTGAGGGTATGATAACCCCTCCCGCCTACATGAGTATGCAGGGCCTGAGGTTGGCAGGATGGGAGGCCTTGGCCTCTCAGAGCTATGTGGGTCCTCAGCTTTGCATTGTTTCCCTGCTTTGAAGTCTCCTAGGGAGCCCTCAAGAACCAGTAACGGTGGGGAGTCCAGGGAGGAAGGAGAATGTCCTGAGAGACCCTTTCTTTCTCATCCCTGTCAGAAGTTGTCCTGCTTGTTAGTGTGGGAGGATCCTAGGAGTCAGATGTGCCCTGAAGACACGCCCTGCCCCAACCACCAGCAGCTCTGCCTGAGCAGATGGCAATGCTTGTGCCCTGACTTGGGAAGTCAAGGAGGTTGGGTACTGTCCCTGTTTGGACTTAGTTTGTTGTAGGCAAGTGGCCTAACCTTTTGAGAATCTTTCTGGAAGCCTGGGTGATATTGGAACCCCTGTAGACAGTTGGCACTGACCTTCCTCAGAGCTTTCTGACTTCAGTAGGTGAAACTTTCTCCTTCTATAGCTAGTTCCCACAAGGGCAAAGGCTGGAGAAAGCAGGGAAGCCCTGCTGAGGCATACTCTGGGGAGTCAGGGGTGGCATTCTGTGTGATACATGTCTCATCAGCCTGGGACAGAGGTGATGTGTGTCTCATTTCCAAATGCTTCCATTTTGAAATACGAATAAACTTAGCCCAGGGAAACACAAATCCTACCCTTGATACTATCCTCTTACTAAAAATCCATGCTGAGCCGGGCAGTGGTGGCGCACGCCTTTAATCCCAGCACTTGGGAGGCAGAGGCAGGCGGATCTTTGCGAGTTCGAGGCCAGCCTGGCCTACAAATTGAGTCCAGGACAGCCAGGGCTACACAGAGAAACCCTGTCTCGAAAAACAAAACAAAACAAAACAAAAAAAAAAAAAAATCCATGCTGACCCTAGGGGCAGGGGACTAGCTGCTTTGAGGACACCTGTCAGTGTCTGCCCTTAAATCTTCTCTCGGGCCCCAGTGTGGGATACTTCCTGTATGTCAGGAGGCTAAGCTGTGCCTTAAGAATACCATGAAGAAGCCGGGCAGTGGTGGCACACGCCTTTAATCCCAGCACTTGGGAGGCAGAGGCAGGCGGATCTTTGCGAGTTCGAGGCCAGCCTGGTCTACAAATTGAGTCCAGGACAGCCAGGGCTACACAGAGAAACCCTGTCTCGAAAAAAAACAAAAAAAAAAAAAAAAAAAAAGAATACCATGAAGACCCAGAAGGGATCTCAGTAGAAGTCTTCTTGCGGGAGACACATACAGAGAGAGCAAGAGAAATTTTGAGGAGCTAGGGATTCTGGGAGAGAGAGTCTTTCTCTGCCTAGAGACCAGGGGGCTCCCTGGAGGAGGAAGCAACAAGGCAGATCTGGAAGCCTCGGCTTCAGGGTCTGGTCTCCTGTTTTCCCAGACTCCAGTGAGGCAGGAGTCACATTAGGTACTTTACAGATAAGGAAACCAAGGTTCAGCAAGCTGTAGCGATATGGCCAGGACAGAACCTATCCTAGCAAGCACCATTGTCCGCATGCTCAGGAGGCAATACTACCCACATCCTCTGGCGGCCTCTCTAGGAGGCCCAAGTTTTCCTCTGGCTGAACCTTCCCAGCACCCACTTTCACTTCCCAAAACGCAGACTTATTTTCGATCCTGCTGACTTCCTTTGTTACTGAGGACTGGGCAATAGCAGAATGGAGCTGGCTTTTCCCAATGCCCTCTTGCGCCAGTCAGAACTGTAGGTCTGCACCCTCCACTGCCCCCTCCTCATTGGTGTTAGTCCCCATGCCAGCTTTCTCTTGGCTGCTTAGAGTTGCTCCCAGCCCATGCTGAGCCACTCAGCCAGGCATAACTGTGAGAGGCTGGGCCTGGGGCCTAGGGCCTGCCTTGCTCTATCCTGGCCTTGTGACTTCATGAAAATCCCACTGAACCTCTAATTCCTGGTGTGTGAGGAGATTCAGCACAGGGGTCCTCCTCTAGCTGCTAGGAGAAGCCCTCAGGGGTTCAGCAGAGCTGAGCAGCTTGGAGTTAGCAACTGTCCCCACAGCAGCAGACACTCTTCTGAGCCTGGGCGGTTCAAAGGCTCTTATTCTTGAGAAGCTAACATTCTCCACGGTGTGTGAGTTGAGAAAACCAGAATGAACATGTCAACTAAATAAGACTTTAGGAAAGCAATGAAGAATTTTCCAGAAAGATTTGCACGATGCACAGAACCCGGAACCCAGAGTTGGGTGCAATCTAGACAGGCATTGTACTGTTGAGCCATACCCCCAATCCCCTTGGCTTGCAATCTTCATGGGGAGGTCACTGAAAAGGTGACAGTGGCTGCCTGACATCCAGGTATGACAGAGCACCGGCCTTGCATTGCCTAGGGAAGGGCATGCCAAACAGAGAACCGCATGTGCAAATGCCTAGAGGCAGGGGAGCCGCGGAGCTGTGCTGCAATGCAGGTCATGAGGGTGAGAGGCTAGGGGACAAAGGCCATGCAGGGCAAGAGGCCAAGCATGAGAGCCCCAAGGACTGAGGGGGATGACTTCATTCTGAGAGAGGTGGGAAGTCACAGGGGATTTTGGAGCAGGGAGTTAGTGGTGTGGTTCGTTTTAGTGGTCTCCTTCTGGACATAGTGAGTCACTATATTGGGCCAGCTGTGGGTCAGAAGAGACAAGGGAGGCAGAAGTTACTGTCCTGTGGCTTCAAATGAAGGTAACACAGGAGTGAAGAGACAGTCAAAGTGTTTGTGACTGGATCTGCTGTCAAGGCAGGGTCAAGCATGAAAGGCTTCAGCCAAGAGATAGGCAGACAGCTGTAGCTGTGGCCACTGACGCGGGAGGGTCTTTGGGCTCTAGGTGGGATTAGGGGTTCAGCTGTAAACACATCTTGCCAAGATGCCCAAACAGCCTCTGAGTCAACAAGAGGCAAGTGAGTCTGGAGGTGAGGAAAGAGGGCCATGCCTTTGCCAAGGCTCCGTACTTTCATCTTACCCTCTTGCAGGTCAGTTGGTCCTAGCAGTGCTCCCCCCTCCATTTATATATGTGTAATCATATGTACTGCTGTGTAGTCCTGATTGGCCTCAAACATGCATACTGTCTCTGCCTCCTGAGTTGGGACTGAAAAAATGCCTCACCGCTGGGTTAGCCAGATGGTGTCCAGACCTTTCCAAACCAATGATTTCAAATGATTCTGGCCCAGAGTCCAAACCACTTACCTAGCCTGGTTTCAGCCTCTCTCTCTCTGGCTCTTTGTGCCAACCACAGACCCTTTTCATATAGCACTGAACCTTGTTCTATGTGCTCCTGACTCAAGTTCCCATATGTAACACGTCCTTTTACTCTGACTGTTTCTCTATCTTCAGGAAGGAGGGACTTAGTCTGTTTGATTCCAAAAGAGGATCTGTAAGTTTCCAATTGTCGGACTCGGGGATCCCTGGTTACCTGGCCTCCTCTGCTTCTTTCTTACCTGGCGATATCTGGTGTAAAGTGCCTGATATCCTCTCCCTGCGGTTCTACCTGCCTTCAGGGGTCTCCCACTGGCACTTCCTACTGGAAGTATGGGATGTAGGTACCTGTACTGGCCCTGGAGAGTAAGACTTCCATCAGGGGCTGGAGAGATGGCTCAGAGGTTAAGAGCATTAGTTGCTCTTCCAGAGGTCCTGAGTTCGATTCCTAGCAACCACATGGTGGCTCACAACCATCTATACTGAGATATGGTGCCCTCTTCTGGCCTACAGGTGTACATGCAGACAGAACACTCTATACATAATAAATAAATAAATCTTTTTTTTTTTTTTTGGTTGTGAGCCTAGCCTTTAACGGCTGAGCCATCTCTCCAGCCCTAATAAATCTTTTTTTAAAAAACATTTATTTACACGCCGGGCAGTGGTGGCGCACGCCTTTAATCCCAGCACTTGGGAGGCAGAGGCAGGCGGATCTTTGCGAGTTCGAGGCCAGCCTGGTCTACAAATTGAGTCCAGGACAGCCAGGGCTACACAGAGAAACCCTGTCTCGAAAAACAAAAAAAAAAAATAAAAATAAAAATAAAAAATAAAAAATAAAAAACAAAACAAAACAAAACAAAACATTTATTTATTTATTTATTTATTTATTTATTTATTTATTTATTTATTTATTTATTATGTATACAGTATTTGCTCTACATATTTTCCCCGGGCAGATCTCAATGTAGATGGCTGTGAGCCACCATGTGGTTGCTGGGAATTGAACTCAGGACCTTGGGAAGAACAGCCAGTGCTCTTAACCTCTGAGCAACCTCTCCAGCCCAAATAAATAAATCTTAAAAAAAAACCAAAAAACTCTTCCACCAGACCTGGGTGAACTATGGTAAGCCCCTCCCCTGCTCTGATTTTGCCTCCATACCTCATGTTTGTTGGGTGGTCTACCCCCATTAGAGCCTGAATAGCACCTGCCCCTAAGAGGTACATGGTGTGACTGAGAAGCAGCACCAGCTGGCATCCAGCCAGGAAGAGGAGCTCCACCTGCATCTCTCCAGGGCCTGGGCCTCACTTGCTCACTGGCAGGTGGCCTCGACTCTCTGGGCCAGCACCTCTGTGCACCTTAGCCCCTGGGCCATTTAGAGCCAGATGACCACAGGAAACACTCTTGGCCTTGGCGCCACTTCTGCTTTTGACTGTCACAGCATGCGGGCCACAGGCTTCCACAATGGTGAACTGGCTTACTTAAATGGCCTGGTTCACAGAACGGTGGGGATGACACAGAGAGCTCAAAAATCACACTGCAGCCCAGGAACCTTGGGCCCAAGGCCTTGAACTTGGGCTCCTTTTTCCCTAGCCTATGGAGTGCCGGGACGCTGGGTGTGTGCCACCTCACCCAGGGAACACTGGATTCTTTGAAGTGCCTTTCACACTCCTGTGTGTGGGCCCAGGGACATGAGGTCAAAAGCTGAGAGCTCATGGCCTTGGTGTAGTGTGAGGAACCCATTGCTCCTGTTTCTGGCTGGGTGGTCAGGGTAGGGCCTGAGTGTGGATGTGGCTGGCTCCTTCTGTGTCCTGATGACTTGCTGGCCCAGATTTCTTCTATCTCACAGATGAGGAAACAGAAGCCAAGAGTGAAAGAGACCAAGTAGGTCATATATCTAGTGAGTGGCAGGACTGAGGCTCAAACCCAGCAGTCTGTCTGCATCTGCTATCCAGGCCTTTTTTTTTTGGTTTTTTTCGAGACAGGGTTTCTCTGTGTAGCCCTGGCTGTTCTGGACTCAATTTGTAGACCAGGCTGGCCTCGAACTCGCAAAGATCCGCCTGCCTCTGCCTCCCAAGTGCTGGGATTAAAGGCGTGCGCCACCACTGCCCGGCTGCTATCCAGGCCTTTAGGGCACATCCTGTGGGTGCCTCAGCAGGATGTAATCTGAAGCCAGGGGCCCTTGGGTCAAAGGCAGGGATCTCTTCCCTTCCCTCAGCCCTCAGAAGTCAAGAATTACACCTGGCTGCCCATGTTCATCTACTCCCCTTCTGTGCCTCATTTTCCACCTTTGTCAACTGGCCTTCCCACCCTGAAGTTCTGCACACCCCTGCTGTAGTCTTTTGTGTGGTCTTCCTCCCACCGGTGCACCCCTAAACAGAGTTGATGTATGTGTTCTGGCACTCTGTCACGCCCCGAGACATGGCAGGAAGCTCTGAGAGAGTAGAGGGGTTAGGAGCCTTCACAGTAAACAGCCTGCCCATCTTGGCTCCACCTTCTGAAGGAGCCTATCTGGATCTCTTTGCTCTCTGAACTGTGCAGACACAGTAGGTTCTCAACACCTGTCCCTCTGCCCCAAGGCCAGGACCCCTCTGCCCTCTGCAGAGGTACCCAGTGAGCAGAGGTGACCCTGAAGTGCCTCCAAAGGTCAGGAGGTCATTATCCATTATCCACTGGCTTGCCAGCTGCTTGCTGATCATCTGCTCAGTGCTGACATTGGGGATGTGGCTGGGACCAGACAGAGCCAGCCCTTGCTCTCAGAATTCACAACACAGGATCATCGATGCAGAAGTCATGTGAATGTGAAGGCACGGGTGACTGGGTTATACAGGTGGGGACTGGGATTCTGTGGGGGTGAGCTGTGTGGAGCCTCATGGCTCAAACATGAGGGGAAGACAGTTGGATGGACTTGTGGAGTGAAGAGGGGAGGGCGTGTCCCAAAGCCCTAAGACAGGAGGAAGCTGAGAAATTCCAGCAAAGGAGGGTCAGCAGACACAAAACCTTCAGGGATAGCAAAGGAGAGCAGATCTAACCTTGCTGAGCCAGTAAAGGGGTTTCCAGACCAAGAGAAAAGGGGCCTTGGCAACCTTCCAAATGTCTCTTGGCATAACTAGAGAAACTGAGACTCTGTTGGGTTAGGGACATGGCCAGGTGGAGAATAAATCTGAAGGAGGCTTAAAGTCCGAAGCTTCTTGACTGCCCCTGGCCTTTCTGCTCCATGAGTGGTCCCAGAAGAGGAAGACAGTAGGCATTAGCAGAGTACCT
The DNA here is from genome assembly GCA_907164525.1 of Lophiomys imhausi. Taxonomy (NCBI): domain Eukaryota; kingdom Metazoa; phylum Chordata; class Mammalia; order Rodentia; family Muridae; genus Lophiomys; species Lophiomys imhausi. The sequence continues at coordinate 687,253 of CAJQZJ010001061.1, forward strand.
GCCTGAGCCAGGGTCCTGGGTGAACACTGATGGGTCCCTTGGTCTAAGACCAAGGCCTGGCCCCAGGAATTTCTTCCACAAAGAGAGCAAGGGGAACCTAGAGAGGTTATTTGATCCAGCAGCCATCTCCAGCATCACCCTACTGTCTCAACCCAAGCCTCTGTGGGAAGTAGAAATGATAGTCCCTGTATGCCTGTGGATGTACAGACAAAGGCAAGAGTGCTGTCACAGCCTCCCGCTTCCCATTGTAGGTCTCTTAAGGTCACACATGATCCGGGTTATAGTCTTCTGGGAAGGTAGTAAATTTTCCTTCCTGATGTCTAACTGAAATCTGCCTAGTTGCTGAGCTTCCATTTTCCTTGTTGGAGATGTGCGGACACACTGTGGTGCACCTCATGGTGGCTGACTCTCCATCTGGGTGGCAAATTGCAAAGGAAGAGACCCAGAGACCCCTCCCAGCCCAAACCTGGAGTGAGACTGTGGGCGTGTGGGGTGAGGTGGCAAAGGCACCAGAGCAGTTGTCTCTGGGAAGCCTTTAGAAAGAACTCTCCAGGGATGATGTCCTTCTGGACAGCCCAGGGACAAACACTTCCTGAGAGGCAACCGTCCAGGAGCTCAGGAGCAGCAAGCTTCCCCAGAGAGCCCAAGGCCTCTCCCCTGTGGTCTCCTCTCTATACCTTGCTCTACCCCACAAAACCCAGTTCAGAGAGTTGGGATAAAGTTCAGGAAGAGGCCACTAAGCTAAACAACAGAGCAAGCCTCTTCAATCAAGGAGGAGGCCTATTGCCTAGGGCTACACAGACTCAGGAAGGAAGCCCACCTGAGCCAGATTTCTTTTTTAATCATGCTAGGGCTGGAATTCAGGGCCTTGCTACATCTGAAATCCTGGACACAGCATTGGAAGCTTTGTCTCTAGGGACCGTCACTCTTCTTCAGGACCAAGAACCTGTGTGTTTAGTATTGCCTGAGAAAGCCAAGGTCGTAATGAGGCTGACATAACTTGATGACGGACTATTGTGTCAGACACTCTACCAAGCGCTTTCCTGTATACCACTTAAAAAGTCAGGTTTAGGGCTGGGCATGGTGGCACACGCCTTTAATCCCAGCATTCAGGAGGCAGAGGCAGGAGGATCTCTGTGAGTTCAGGCCAGCCTGGTCTACGAAGAGAGTCCAGGACAGTCAGGGATACACAGTGAAACCCTGTCTGGAAAAACCAAATATAAAAAATAAAAAAAGAGTCGGGTTTAGGTGTTCATTAAGATCATACAACTGAGCCGGGCGGTGGTGGCGCACGCCTTTAATCCCAGCACTTGGGAGGCAGAGGCAGGCGGATCTTTGTGAGTTCGAGGCCCGCCTGGTCTACAAAGCGAGTCCAGGACAGCCAGAGATATTCAGAGAAACCCTGTCTTGAAAAAACCAAAAAAAAAAAAGATCATACAACTGGCCAGAAGCAGTACAGGGCTTGTGTGTAGAAGGCTGGCTTAATCTTAATATTTGGATGCATAGGTAACTGACTTCGGCTTTGAGAGGCCTGTCTGTGGCAGTGAGGATTCAGGAGGAGAGCCCTGGCTGAGGGGGCAGGAAGTTGAATCCAGGACCCAGATTTTCTGCCAAGTGTCTGTCCGTTCTGGGCCTCAGTTTCCCCTCTTCTGAGATGGAGAAGTTGGAAAAGATGATCTCAAACTGGGAGCTAGGCCATCTTTGATTTTTCTCTTCTTCTGGGAGATCTGAAGTGGAAGAAGTCCTTGGCTAACTGGAGAGTTGACCAGCTAACCTATCTAACAAGCCCTTGGGGAGTATGATCTCAGATTGAATGTCTTGTCTATAAGCCACTCGGTGGACACCTATTTATTAGCAGGCAAGAAACTCACAAGAAATGAAGCTGTGCTGGGGAAGGAAGGCAGCCAAGCACATACCACTGACCACGGTGTGTGTTTCTTGCTGTGAAGACCAGCTGGGGCACTTGGTACCTGGAGGTCAGAAGTGCTTTATCCTTCCTAGGGGACCATGGAAGCATAACAGACACAGTGACATTCAAACTGGGTCTTGAAAGATGCACAAGACTTCTCCAGGAAGAGAAGTCCCAATGAGGCCTGTACAAACCGTAGTCAGGAGAATAGCTCACTGTGTGGCCAACACAGGGAGTGGGGATAATGGAAGGCCATGGATGCCAAGGAGTATGGGCTTGTTCCCAGTGTTCTGGAGTTACAACAGGGGTCATATTTGAGAAAAGAGACCCTGGGAGTTGGTTTGGAGGGAAAACTGTTTAATCACATACGGCAGGTCCCTAGGTCTGGTGGCTCTGAGACAGGCCTCGCTAGGTGGCAAAGAAACCCAGCCCCAAGAGATGGGGAAATATAAAAAAGGGCTTCAGGTATGGCTGTTGAATCCAGGGCCCTGTGGTGCTATCAGAGACCACCTGGGGCTGAGAGGGCCTGTCCAGGCTCAGGTCTGTCTTCCCTCAGCTGTGCCTGTGGGGAAGATGGCGAAGGAAGCATTTCTCAAAGGGCAGGGGATGCAGAGGAAGAGAAAGGGTCTCACAGGTCACCGTGCACAAAAGGTGCTGCCGTGTGGTTGGAGGACAGTTCTTGCCCAGCTTACCTTGTAGCTCGGGGATCAGGACACAACCGAAGTGGGTTCCTTGAGGAACTGGCCTGGAAGCAAGACCTAGCCATGGGCACAAAATCTGGGGAAATGGTGTGAGTCTTGTGGCAAAGGAACTCGAGAATATGGAGGTGTCCTGTTCAGAATGAGCCCAGAAGGCCCATGGATTAAGGACAATGGATGGAGGTTAATCTGGAGCTGGACACTGGACCACACTGAAGACCACATGACAAGAGCCCTACTGGCTGTGCCCTTTGAGTTTCCAAGTTTGGGGAAACAGTAGATCATTGCTCAACTACCTCCCATGGCTCCCCAAAGCCCAGTGGTTCTCAACCTGTGGGGTTGAGACCCCTTTGGAGGTGGAACTACTCTTTCACAAGGGTCACCGGTCATATACCTTGCATATCAGATATTTACATTACAATTCATAATAGTAGCAAAATTACAGTTATGAAGTAGGAACAAAAAATGATTTTTTGGTGGGGGTCACCACAACATGAGGAGCTGTATTAAAGGGTCACAGCATCAGGAAGGTTGAGAGCCGCTGTCATAGTCCATTCAGGAGTCATGCTCCCTCACTTGGACATGACCCCCATCCCAAGTCATAACCTGTCTCAGCTGTACCCTTGCTCTGACTACTTCCCTGTCAGAAACATATGACCCCCTGCTCCTTCCACTTACCCCTGCAAGGGGCCAGGAGGCTATCAGTGGAATGGGCCTTCTTTATTTTGAACACACAGACTTCTCTCTCCCTCCCTCCAATCTCATCTACTTTCCCTTCCCTTTCCATTCCCCTCCTCCCCCACCCTTCTCTTCCTCCTTCTCTCTCACCCCTTTCTGGAATAGAGTCTCTTTCTGAAGTCCATGCTGGCCTTGAACTCACCATATAGTCCAGGCTGGCCTCAAACTCATGGCGCTCCTCCAGAGAGCCAGGACTACAGGATGTGCCAGCAGGCTGGCATGAAACTCTTTCTTTGGAACCATTTGTTCCACAAACCCCTCAGCCAGCCACACCAAATAAGCGTGGGCTTTGGAGCCAGTCAGATCTGGGTTTGAATTCTCCTGCAGCCTACTGGTCTGTGTGATGTTCCACACAGGACTCAGTCTCTCCAAGATGGCATTTTCTGACCTATTAATAAACAGAGCTGCACATGACACAAAAGTTCCCTGCAGACCCTCAGCAGCTCTCAGCATTTGTTCAATTACACCCATGCTACCCAACGTGACTCAAGCGAGGCAGGGACCCATCTCCCCAGTGCCTGGCACACAGTGGGGGATTGGAGGGGCTCATCAGACAGTTTTTCAGTGCCAAGCAGACCTATGCTCCCCACTTTAGATCTTCGTGGGTGAGGCAGGGGGAGCCATAAGGCACTACCCCATTCTGTGAAGCTGACCTGGCATGCTGCTGGGTGCTGGAGTCTAGCATCAATAAATTACTGGTGAGTTCAGGTAACGGGACAGATCCAGTGTCAGCTTCCTTTGTGTCCTATAGGGAGCCTCCAGGCCCCCTTTCATAGCCTCCCCCACTGAGGGCTCCATCTGTCACCCTGGTGGCACACCCATCTGCCCCATGTTGGGATGGCATCTCACAAAGCTTCTGCTAAGCAGGCACTGGCTCCATTCTACAGATGAGGAAACTGAGGCTGTGTGGAGGGGAGGGTCTTGCTGGCCTTGCTTCTCTGTTGCATCAGAAATCTCAATTACAAGGCACACCAGGCACACACATTTAGGATTTCCTTACCGAGTCATTCCTTCTTAGGAGCCTGAGACAAAGTGTGTAGCTCAGGCTAGCCTGAAACTTGAGATTGTCCTACTTGGGCCTCCCAAATGCTGGGACTACAGGTGTGTGCCACCCCACTGGCTGACTTCATTCATTCCTTCACTGTTGTGAACAAACATTTATAGTGGACAGGGACAGAGTCCCTGCTCTTTTGGAACACACATCCCAGTGGGTGAGGTGCCCATGAGCGAAGAAACAGGGGCCATAATGGAGGGAGATGCTGAGTCTGGGAAGACAGACCAAGCAGGGCAGGGGATGGAGTGCCTGTGGGGCTTTTCAAAAGGGCAGAGAGAGCTCCTCTGGGGAAATGATATTTGAATGGAACCCCTGAAGAGGTTAGTTTCCTTTGGGGGGGGGGTTGAGACAGGGTTTCTCTGTGTAACAGCCTGGCTGTCCTGGACTCACTTTGTAGACCAGGCTGGCCTCGAACTCACAGAGATCCGCCTGCCTCTGCCTCCCGAGTGCTGGGATTAAAGGCGTGCGCTACCAACGCCCGGCTGGTTAGTTTCCTTATTGCCTTAAGTTTTAACTTTTGGAAATGTGGCTGTTGGACTCAAGGGGCTGGGAAAGTGGGTGGAGCTTGTCCCACCTGGCTGCACCATAGACAACATGGCCCAGGTCACTGCAGAACTGCAGAAGCAGAGACTTAACCTCCTTTCTCCGGTTCCTTGCCCTGAAGACTTCCGTCTTAGTGGTGTTATTAAGATGGGTTTCCCAGGCATTTTCATCCCAGATTCTCCTGCCCTATTGATGGTCCTTGACTTTGAAATCTCATCTACTAGTCCAGCCTGGGAATGTAGCTTAATAAGTAGAGTATTTGTACCCCATACACACCTATACTCCTAGCACTTGGAAAGTGGAGTCAGGAAGAAGTTCAAGGTCATCCTCAGATACACAGTTTGAGGCCAGCTAGAGACACTTGAGACTTTGTGTCAAAAATAAAATATAAAATAAACTAAAATCCAGCTCAGTGTTGGGGAGGCTGAGCAGTATCTGGCTCACTCACTACTGATTTCCCACACCGAATGGCTGTCTGACACAGAAGATTCTAGAACAAATGTCCAAATGAATGGTTGGTGGACATAATTATAGCTGGAGCTAGCATTTAGCAATTGCTCATTTGCACACAGCCCTGAGAGCTGGGGACTATCATCAATATCCCTGTTTTACCAGCATTTAAAACTGAACCACCCCAAAAAAAAAAAAAAAAAACCGCTGGGCGGTGGTGGTGCACGCCTTTAATCCCAGCACTTGGGAGGCAGAGGCAGGAGGATCTTTGTGAGTTCGAGGCCAGCCTGGTCTACAAAGTGAGTCCAGGACAGCCAGGGATACACAGAGAAACCCTGTCTCGAAAAAAAAAAAAAAAAACTGAACCTACAGATAGGGGACTTATGCCACCAAGAGCAGTGTTAGGAGAATGACAAATGTTTGCACATGACAAGAACAATGTGATAGTAAGGAGGTTTCAGTCTAACATTTCCTTTTTGACAACTGATTCATTCATTCATTCATTCATGCATGCACGCATGCATGCATCCAATAATTATTTATTAAGCCACAACCTTTATTCTGGGTCCTAGAAGGTAGAGGTGTCACACTTGTAATTGTGGGTTCAGAGCCAACACTGGGGAAAGGCCAGTGGTCTATCCGTGACCAGAAGTCCTTAAGTCAACTGAGGGGTGAGAAAGCCTTTCTGGATGGGGTGGGTGTGTAGTAGCCAAGTGACTGGGCAGACTGGCAGGATACCAAGGTGGAAAGTGGCTTGATAGAGAGGTGTCTGGCACTAGCTACTCCCAGCCCTTTGGCAGGGGGGGGGCTCTGCCAGGGCCTGAATCATTTGGCTCATACCCCAAGCCAGGAGCTTTCCAGAACAGCCTTATGGATATCATGGCCATTGTATGTTTACATTCCTGCTGTCCTGGACCTAGGAGAACTCAATGCTAGGCAGGTCATCTGGGCTAGACAAAGGCAGGTGCTCTGTGGGCCAGTTTCTTTCCTTTTTTGGGATTCTGTTATCTGTTTGCAGAGCTCAGTGACCTTGTGCATTGCTAGCACTACTGAAAGGGGCTGTTATCCTGGGGTTTGGACATCTGGACCAAGAATTAAAACAAACAAACAAATGACCCCCCCAAAAAAAACCCAGGATAGGGGTTGAAGAGATGGTTCAGGGGTTAAGAGCATTTGCTGTTCTTGCAGAGAATGAGGGTTCAGTTCCCAGCACACACATGGAGGCTTACATCACTCTGTAACTTCAGTTCCAGGGAATCTAGTGTCCTCTTCTGGCCTCTTCCAGGCATGACATGGACTCAACACATACATACATGCAGACAAACCTCTCACATACTTAAAATAAATGCACCTTTTTTTAAGGGTGGAGGCATTTCACTGGTCTTTGGCTCATGGAACTTCCTTTGTCCCCTTGACAGGTATCTGGAAAGGAATGAGGAGAGGAGGCCATGCTCCAGGGCCATGGATAGGGGTGATGCCCCAATCCAGCTTCCTCTGGAGGCAGGATGTCCTTTACAGGGACAGGCCAAAGGTCCAGGGATCTGTTTCCACAATAGGGGATGGGCATGGGTGACAGGAGGCCATCCTCAACTCAGGATTCAGCCCTCTCCAGTCTCTTCCCAGCACCTCTTGGGACAAGAGGCTGGATATGCCTGGTATTGGGCAGCACTGGGGAGATGCTCAGACTTTTGATTTCATAGCCTTGAAAGCTACCTTTTCCCCCTCACTTCCTCTGTACCTCAGTCTCCAACTAGCTCCTAAGGATCTAGGATACGATCCAGTGTTTTTCCCCTGTACCTCAATATTTCTGACTTCTCTGCAGGGCTTTTGCCCTGCGTTTGGACAGTTCTTTGGTCTGAGGCTCCAGGGCACCTGCCATTTAAGGCACCTCTCTAAACCTACCTCCTCAGAGGGCCCTGCCTAACCCCTGAGAATAGCAGTCACTTCCTGCATTATTTACTTCCATAGTATGCTGTTTCCATCATGACCCTTTCCCGCAATTTCAATGACTGACAGCTGGTCTGCTTGAAGGCCATTCACCCCACCCATTGAGGAGTTTCAGGACAGTGGGACCTTGAGAGTCCTATGACCATGTTCCCACCAATGTTTGCTGAATGAATGAAACACCAAAAAAAAAGTATCAGTAAAGCTCATTTCCCACCTTTAATACTTTGTGCCCCCCACCCCCCGGGAGGGGGCATTTATTGGCCACCTTATACGGCAGATGCCTCATATCTAGTATCACCTTTAGTATTTCTTTTTTTTAATTAAACATTTATTTATTATGTATACAGTATTTGCTCTACATATATGCCCGGGCAGATCTCAATGTAGATGGCTGTGAGCCACCATGTGGTTGCTGGGAATTGAACTCAGGACCTTGGGAAGAACAGCCAGTGCTCTTAACCTCTGAGCCACCTCTCCAGCCCCACCTTTAGTATTTCTATGACATGCTGCCTATTCCACAGATGATAAAGTTTGGTTTAACCAGCAAAGGTGGGAGCTGTGGGGCAGAACCTGGGAGCATGGCGCATGCTGCTGCAAGTCCCAACTGGGTTCAATTCCAAGTCTGTTTGACTATACAAAGCTCACCAGACATTCTAGGTCCCAGTTCAGGACTGACAAGCAGGTGTTTAGGCCCTGAAAAGCAGGCAAAGACCTAGACTGGTGGACCCCACCACCTAGAGGACCCCCCTTATTCAGTGATAGTGAGCACCGCAAAGCAGAACACATTGGCTCTCAGAAAGGGAGCCAGCTGGAGGGATGACTGCACATTGGAAAAGTCACGCAGAAGCCCCTAGACCTCAGGGCTGGCCACCTTTTGCTAGAACTGTCCCTTCGCTGAGTCCCAGTGGAATCCAAGCTATCTTGAAGCTCACTATGCTATGGAGACTGGCCTTGCCTCGAACTCCATTTTTCTTTCTCTTTTACCACCATACCCAGTTCCCAATAGCCACCCTTTAAATTGGGTATGGCAACAAGGATCCCAGAAAGAGAGCTTAGGAAGACGAAGAGGAAAAGTGAGTGTAGAGTTGTTGGTGTATATATATATATATAAAGTAACATGAAAATGTAAATTATCTAAAAATAATCTATGTGAACATGCAGAGAGGTTGGAACTTGGAAGACCCCTTAGGTTCTTCCAGCATTCATTTATTGGCACCTACTGTGTGCCAGCTGCTGTGCTAGGGCAGGGAAATTCAGGGATGAGTCAGATATGGGGCCTCAGCATCTGGGTACTCTGACTGGAGGGGTGGGGGGAGTGAGCTGCAGTTCCCACCTGAGAGAAGAGGCCTGTGTGTGAAATGGCAGCGGTTGCCAGGCAGAAGTGAGCAGAAACCCACTCCCCACTCCAAATTCCTCATGACCTTGAACTGATCATGCCACCTCCTTAATCCCCATACCCTCTTCTCTAAGATGGGGATGTCTTCGAAGCTGCCAGGGCATGGCACGCAAGAGTCCCAGCGACTTGGGTGTGGGTGCCCAGGAGTTCTTAGGCAGAAAATGATGCTGTTCTGGGACTCCACTCTTGAGTGATAATATGCTTATAAGAGTGGCCTGGGGACTGGGGGTGGCCCCCAGGGGCAGCAGAAAGGATACTGTAGTAATTTCTTATGCTTTGATAGGAAAGGAAGACAGAAATCCTGAAGAATTGGCCTGAACCTTTATTTATGCTTGTAATTTCATGGGGGAGGGAGGAAGTTCTATACTGGTCAGATCTGCTCAGGTGAGAGGGGATGTGAAGTCACTAAGTTTATTCACCAAGGGATTCTAGGCCAAGGTACACCCGGGAACGTCAGGCTTCACAGCATGGGTTTGTGGGTGTGTCAAGGGCTTCAGAGGCGCAGTGAGGTTGGCTCCAGAGAGGCCACTGGACAAGGTGACTTCTGTAGGGCTTGGGGCTGCCCCCCCCCCCCTACACTAAAGCAAGGCCGGCCAGTCTTTGGGGAATTCAGATGAGGCCGAAGGAGAGGAAGTTTAGGGGCCCAAAGGGTGGCGGCTTGGGGTTCCCCCGAGGGAACACTCCCCTCCTGGCACCCGGCTGACACTGACACCAGAGAGGTCAAGCCAATTCCGTTAGGGAGGGAGATGAACCTGCCCCATACTACCGGCGTTGGGCTTTCTCGGCCAGGGCGACCCAACCCGGGAGGCTGGGGACACCGGTCTCTAGGCTAGGGTCTGTGCCCTACTCCCTGCGGGACAGCCAGCCCGTTCCGCCAGAGAGCGGCCTTCCAGGCTGTGGGCCAGGCAGGCCGAATGGAACGCGGTCCCTAGCTGGGTACTGCGCGCCTCCGGCTGCTGCTCTCCCGGTCGCTGCGGGTGCAGCGGCCCCCGCGCCCCTAGGGGCCCGGCCGGGTGGGGCTGGGCGCGCGGGCGAGGGAGGGAGGGGGGCGGGCGGCGGTGCATGCTGCGCCGCTCTAACAGGTGGGATCCCGCGGCGTGGTGGAGGCGGGCGCCGGAGGAGGAGGAGGAGGAAGAGGAGGAGGAGGAGGAAGAGCAGCGGCAGCGGGAGCCCGAGCCGGAGCCGGAGGAGCAGGAGCAGGAGCCGGAGCAGGAGCAGGAGCAGGAGCAGGATGAGCCGCGCAAGCTGACAGCCAGCGCTGCCGCCCGCGCCCAGGCTCGGTCTCGCTCCCCGCGCCCGGGGCCGCTCCCCGCCTCCCGCCTCCCCTGGCCGCCCGCGGGGCGGCCCGCCCCCTGCACCTCCGGGCCCGGAGCTGCTTCCATCGCTCCTGCATCCCGGCCGGGGGGAGGAGGAGGCGGAGCAGGAGGCGAGCCGGAGCCGCCGCCGCCAACGCCGCCGCCGCCGCCGCCCGAGCAGGACAGAGCGCGCCGCAGCCCCGCGCGTCCGGCCGCCGCCCGCGCCCATCTAGCAGCCGCGCCGGAGCCACACCGCGGGACAGCCCGGGCCGCGGCGCGCCCCTGCCCAGCCCCGCGGGGTCCAGCCCAGTCCCATCACCGGGCGGCCCGGTGGCCCGCCCGCCCCCGAGGGCGCCGGGCGCGGCGGGAGGATGCCGAAGCCGACGCTGCTGCTGCGCGGGGGCTGGGAGCGCGAGCGCAGCCCCGGGGACTCGGAGCTGGGCCGCCAGTTCCGGGACTGGTGCCTGCGCACCTACGGCGACTCGGCCAAAACCAAGACGGTGACACGCAGCAAATACCAGCGGATCGCCGAGGTCCTGCAGGGCGGCGGCGGGACCGGCGCGGGCAGCGGCCCGGCTGCCGGCGAGAAAGGCAAGTTCCAGTTCTGGGTGCGCTCCAAGGGCTTCCGCCTGGGCAGCGGCCGGGAACCCAAGATGGGCCAAGTGGTGTATGTGCCGGTCAAGACGGGCTCGGTGAGTGCGCGCGCGGCGGCCGCAGGCCAGTCCCACGGCTGGGTTCGGGGCGGGCGGGGGCGGGGTGGGGGTGTGGATGTGTGTCCGAATGCTGTGCTCTGGGGGTTGTCCGTGTGTCTAGCCCACCCGGGGCGCGTGCGTCCCAGCTCATTAGCCCTCCCTGGCCCGCTTGGGCAGCGCTTGAGGTTTGGGGCGTCCCTACCCCCCTCTGCGCCGCTGCCCGGGGCCGTGGCCGTGACGGGCGGTCTGTCCCAGGCTGCTCACCCCAGCGTGTTCTGTCCTCCCTTCCCCTCCCCTCCCCCTTTTACCCCCCACCCTGGCCGGCAGGCGGCTGCTACGGAGCTCCAGTCTCCCCCTCCCGCCCCGGGGCCGCCTGTCCCGGGCGCTTAGCGCTCCCGCCCCCGGGCCGGCTGGGCGGTGTTGTGTGTGTGTGTGTGTGTGTGTGTGTGTGTGTGTGTGTATGTGTGTGTGTGTGTGTGTGTGTGTGTGTGTGTGTGTGTGTGTATGGTGGTGTTGCGGAGGTGGGGAGGTAGGGGCAGCGGCGGGACAGGGAGTCCGCTGGGCCTCCCTGCACTGGGGAGGGGGCCAGCCCTGGCACTGTCGCCCGGACCCCACCCGGCGCTGGCCCGGGGAGGGGCAGCCGGAGCCGCAGCCTGGCGCAGGAGCAGCCTCCCAAGGGTGGGTGGGGCGTCCCCGCCGCCCCCTGTGCCCCGCGCTACCCCCAATCCTGGGACGGGGGCAGCATGACCTATTCAGCCCCTCCCCTCCCCCGTCCCTCGGGCCGGCCCGGGTGGCTCTGGGGAGGGGGCGGGTAACCGCAGCCCCCGGGAAGGGGGTGGCCGGTGGCTGGGAGGGGGCACCCCTTTCGGCTCAGGGCGCCCTGGAGAGGGCGTGCGGCTTGCGCCCCACGGCTCCCCCCGCTGGGACCTCATTGTTCTGCAGAGGGTGGGGGCTGGGGGCAGCTGCTTTCGGGGCGCTGCTGAGCTTTGAACTTTCCGTTGCCCAGACCTTCGGGTAGTGCGTTCGGTCCCCGGCCCGGCTTGGCCCGGCCACCCTAGCTTTCCTCCCCGCTGCCCCTCCCTGGCCTCGCCCGGCCGGAGCACTAGAACCCAGCCGCCCCGCGCCGGCCTCCCTCCTCCCTGCTCCCCCCCGCTCCCCCTCCGTGCTCCTCCCCCGTCCGGCGCGCCCGCCCCGCGCTCAGCCCTGTCCCCGGCCGGAGCGGGCTCTTCACACACAATTGATTCGGTCGTTACGAAAAGTGCACTTGTCCCCTCCCCCTCCCCCTCTGGCGGCCGCCCGGGCCGGGTCCGCGGGGTGAGGGGACCGCGAGGGAGGGAGGCGGGAGGCAGAGAGCGGAGCCGGAGGCGCCTCCCCTCCGCGCCCAGGGGACGGGGCTGCAGGCCGCGGGGAGTGGGAGCCGCGAGCGCGGAGGGCGGGCGGCCCATCTGCGAGGAGCGCTGATAACCGCGCCGCTGCCGCTGCGGCCGCCAGCAGCCCATCTGCGCCGCTGCCGCCTCTGGCCGGACGGGGAACAGGGGGCAGGGCCGAGGGGCGCGTCCGCCGGCTTCCCGGAGCGGGAGGCTGGGCCGAGTTCCTGCGGCGTGGGTTACAGAGCCCCCAGTAAATGGGCACTCGCCCCCAAACCCAGGGAGTCTGGGTCATTGTCCCTTGTTCTGACGGGCCAAGGATCCTCCCCTATCCAAATCACTGTCCTTTTGCCCCTACGGGTCAGGTGAGCTATCCCCTCCCGATCAGCCCTTCCCACACTGCCAGTTTGAGACTTCCACTTGGTTCTTCCCATCCTGAGCAAGCCCCTTGCCCCCACCCCACCCCCATATCAAGGTGGTTCTTCCTAAGGCAGCCACCCACCAGACGGTTAGCTAGATCCTTGCCTTCAGCCTTCAGGGCTTCCCACGTCACTACCACATCATCTTTCTGCTGGCTACCCTTCCCAGCAGCTTGGGGTCCTGTGTTTTTTAGTCTGAGGCAGGATTCCCAGTCTACCCACTATTGGGGTCCAGGGAAGATGCTCCCACACCTGGCTGCTGGCTTACTGTCTCTGTGGGTCACCCGCTCCCCTAGGGAGTGGGAATCTTGAGGCACTTTGTCCATCCCTTTATTCCACACAGCTGTCACGGCAGAATACCCCTTCAAGTCCATTAGCAGAAGCTGGTGCTAGGCCTGAGCTCAGGTCCTGTCTGAGCTAGCTAGCTAACTGCTTCAGATCTTTCCTGAAGCCCACTCTGTCTACCTTGCTTGCCTTTTACACCAGGGACCTGATGAGCCTCCACCTTGGCTCTAAGACCAATAATAAACCTTCCCCAGGGGACCACCTGCCTGGGAGGCAGAGAAACAGGACCCAGGCCTCCCTGCCCAGGCTGCTGGGAGGATGACAAACACAACAGGCATGCCCTCCTGTGACAGTCTGTCCCTCCAGTTCCCCATGCCTGCTTGCCTGTCCTGCCTGTCCCCAGAGAACCTGTTAGTTACCTGCCACTTGCCAACCAAAGCCAGCCATTGGAAATGTCCTGAGTGCTACCACCCCATCTCCAAGTACCTTCTTGGGGTGCTGTTATCATTTTTCCATTTCCATTTTCCTTTCAGCTGATCTAAGAAGCAGTACCTGCTGGGAATTCTGAGACAGTCATGGCTTCTTCCTAGGAGGGACTGAGTGGGACCTTTTTTGAAAGATGTAAAAGTCATCCCTTTGCCTCTACTGATTTCCCCGCCCCACACACACATATGCACACACAGGTGTGCAGACATGCATATGGAATTGAAGTTGTCATTGCTTCTGGTGTCAGTGGGAAAGATTTTGTAGATGTGTCTTGGATGGGTTCTTGTGAAGGTCATTGGGCCATAAACCTTGGTCTGTGACATTTATTTGGAGTCTCCAGGCCTTAGGGTAGGCCCTGGGCCATTAAGGTTAGCACTGGGCCTTTGGGGTGGGGGAGCAACTTCTCCTGGGATACCTGCCTAGCAGGGGAGAGAAGACAGGTAGCATTGACAAGTGATAAAAGTCTGCAGAGGCTTGCAGAGGGAGGGCAGGTAGGAAATATCAGGGAATGAGGGAGCCAGAGATAAGCCCAAGGGTGGCTTCAGTGGTCCAAGAGTAACCTCTCTTTTCTCGCTGGCCTCAGGTCCCCTTTCCTCTCCCCACAGTTCTGTGAGGAGCTGTGGTCAGGGCCCTTTCCCAGTTTCCAAGCCTCCTTTGGGTCGATGATCTGACACTTGTCCTGTCCCATCTGGCCCTGAGCTTTTCTGGGTGTGTGTGACAAAGGCTTAATCTGTCCGGATGGGCCAGGGCAGAGAGGAGGGCGCAGGGAATTACACTCAGCAGGGCCTCTTGCAGCTGGGGCCCACGTGGGGGTGGGGCTTAGTGAGGGAGGGAAGCCTAGCTTGGGGGAGGCAGGCTGGTCTCAGTGTTCAGGTTGTCACAGGAAGTCGAAGGTGCAGGCAGAAGACTGAGAGGGCGGAGTCCCTCCCTGGTGCTCATGGGGATAAGATCTTTTTACGATAAGAGCCAGACAGGGCCTCTGGCTGGGCAAAGCCTGGTTAGGCTTTATTATTTCTTGTGTTTGGCCTGCTTTGACCACATTGGTGGCTAAGCAGGGGAAGTGAATCCCTTGGAGGGAAGAGCCAGGGATTCTGTTCCAGCCACATAGTGATCCCACTCCTCTCCCCCGCCCCCCCCATCGTCTGAGTGGGACTATCCCTGGGACCTGGGAAAGCCACAGATTAGGCTGGGGCAGGACCCTGAGCCAGCTGCCAATTCCTAGGTCAAGAGAACCCCAAGGCTCTTTGGAGAGACATGGCCTCAGCCCCAATAATACCAACTTCCAGTACACAAGCTGAGGCCCCCAGGGAGAGGCAGCTCTATTGGTGGAGAGCTAGGATTGGCACAGGTCTCTGAGCTCCACCATGAGTCTCTCCTGGGCCCAACACATGCTTTGGATCCTACCATGAGAACCCTGTTTCTCCAGGGTCCCCTCTGCCATTGCCCAACCTCACTGTCAACACGAGGCTTCTGTGCTCTGGACCCCAGGTGTTGCGCTGGTCAAATTGACTAATGGTGGTCTTTTCCCAGTTTGCAGATGACGTTCATTTAGTGGAAAGCATTTTCACAGTCTGAAGTCTTCCTCCCCAGAGCTTTTGTGTAAACCTTTGGCACCTGCGGCCACTGGTCTGGGCGGGAAAGGGCCTGTGATTCCATAGTGTAACAGTGTAACAGGCTCCTACTGAGTAACAGGCTTCAACCTTCAGCCAATACAACGACAAACCTCAGTCCTCTCTTTTGTTTTTTCCAAATTGTCACTCTAGCCCCTAGTTTCTCTCTCTCTCTTTCTTCTATCTTCTCTTCCTCTTCTTCATGCTCTTTTTCTTTTTTAGACAGGTTCTCTCACTGTGTAACCCTGGGTGTCCTGGAACTGTCTGAACCAGGCCGGTCTCAAACTTGCAGAGGTCTACCTGCTTCTGCTTCTTTAGAACTGGGATTATAGGCGAGCCCTCATGGCACCTGTTTCTCAGTAGGCTACCTTGTGCCTGTCCATTGTGTTGAGATGCCACCTCAGTTTGTGGGAATCTCACCCGCAGCTTAGAGGCCAACACTGCTATTATCATTGACCTGTCAGATAGGTAAACTGAGGCTTAGGGGACTTAAGAAATTTCCCTAGGCCATACTATTGAGTGGGCAGGCCTTGAGCCTGGGCACTGTCTCATACACATTTCTGTTCTGGCTCTGAGGTATACTGCAACGTAATCTAATTTCAATGTCTAAGCCCTTCTTTTTTTTTTTTTTTTCGAGACAGGGTTTCTCTGTGTAGCTCTGGCTGTCCTGGACTCGCTTTGTAGACCAGGTTGGCCTCGAACTCACAGAGATCCACCTGCCTCTGCCTCCCGAATGCTGGGATTAAAGACGTGCGCCACCACCGCCCAGCTTCTAAGCCCTTCTTGATAGGCTTTCAGTCCCTTACATTTTAGTATGAATTCTTTTAGAAGAATCCCTCTGGTCAAGATGTCTGGTATTGTAGATTGGTGCCATGTAAGATGTCTGGGGCTTTCCTGGAGCACAGTAGGCTATGCATGGGTGAGGAAGGTCTCTGATGTCTTGGGTCTCAAGGGACTTTGGGGAGAGAGTTGACAGTGGTGTCTGGTACAGGCCCCGTTCAGATATCTCAGGAGTAGCAGAAGGAACCCTTTTCATTAATTAAGCCTCCATAATTTGGGTAATAGGGTCCTGGAGCCTTGGGGAGGCATTTTAGAGCTGAGTCCCATTTGGATGTTGATATCGGCCATGACTTTTTGAGGCCTCCTCTCTGGCTGTGGGTCACTTAGCCTCCTCCTCACTAAGTAGCGCACTCTCTCCTTTGTGACCTGGGTGGGCTACCTTCCTGGCTAGAAGGCCAATCCCTGAAAATGCCGTTGGGAGCACTAGTGGGTGGGTGGGAAGCAGTTGGAGCAGGGAAGCCTGTGACTAGGTTGATGGCTTCAGACAAGTCTTGGCTTCTTCGAGCCAGCTCTTACCTTAGAGGTTGTACCACCGATGACAGAGTGTATATGAGTGTGAGGCCATGGAATAGAACACATGTGGACAGTGTATGTGTATAGTATATGTGCACAAGTCAGCTATGTGGGTGTACCTATCAGTGTGTTGGCTGAGAATGCTGGTGGGAATATGTGCCCGGGCACTGGTGTGTGCAGGTGGAGGGAGGCTGCATGCTTGTGATGTATGTGGTTGTGAGCGTCTGTGTTGGCAGATGTGGGAACACCTGGGGTGCTGCGCTGGCAGGCCGTGGTGTGACTGTGTGTTTGAGGTTCTGATGGAAAGCCCTGGCTGGCTGGTGGTGTGCTGCTCACGGGCTGTTTTTCACCAAAGTCAGGCCAGCCCAAGTGGCCACCCTGACTCTGGTGTCCCTCTTGGCCAGCTGATGCCAAGTTAGAGAGAGTGAGTAGAAGATGAGGCCTTGCTCTCACACTGGAAACTAAAGCATTTCCTTGACAGCCCCTCCCACCCCTCAGACCCAAAGTCAAGTCCCTAGGGCAGGGTGGTTCCTTCTGGGAGAGGGGGTTCAAAACTTGAACTGAGTAAGTTCAGCCCCATTGACAGGATTCCAGCTCCATCTTGGTGGCAGGTGGCCTGCCTGACATGTTCAAGCCTCAGCTTCCTTGCCTGGAAAACAGGCAAAGGATGCAGGCACTTGGACAACCTGGAAAAGGCACTGCTGTCCTTGAGGAAGGTGGTTAAGGAATGTGCTCAAGGTCACCCTGGTAATATGAAAACCAGGCCTGTCCCCTGAGTGCCAAAGCAGGCAGAGGGGTGGGAGGAAGCTGGATGGCAACCTGATGTGGCCCCTGTCTTGTTAGAGTAAGGGCTGCACTTAGATAAGGTGCAAGAGTTGGGGCAAGGTCTTTCCAGCCACAGAACCATGGGTATGCATTCCTGTTCCAGCCTCTCATATGGGACTGGTGTGAGGTTCACATCGTAAGGCACAGGGAGCCCACAGATGGCCAGTGTTAGGAAAAGTTAGCTGCTGTATGAGCTTGCTGAGCCTTAGCCTTGCCCTTCCCATCTAGAAAATGGAGACAGTGACAAAAGCTGTCATGGACATTGAGTAGGACTGTGGAGGTGGAGACCCAGCTCCAGTCCTTGGTACTCAGTAGGCAGCTACAAGGATTTGGTCCCTAGAGATTATATCTGAGGAATCTCTGTGCTGCTGTGCCATCAGGGGCCTGGGAAACTTGGTGGGAACTAAATGAAGCCCCTTCCTTTGTACCCCTCTTTGGTGCAAGGAAGGCTGAGGGGAGGGGAGGTTTACCACAGCCTGGTGGACCCTGTTGAGTGGCTGACCCACCACCTGCCAATCCATTAGGCCACGGTCTGAGCAGGTCTCCCAGCTGCCCAAGCACCTACCATGTGCCAGTTAATTAATGTGTCCCCTGAAACCTGGGACTGCAGAACCTGCGGAGACTAGAGATATCAGGAGCCCTTTCTGGGTCCCCCCAGTGAGCAGGGCTCAGGCGTCAGAGCTCTCTCTGCCCCTCTCTGCACTCTGGGAAGGGGTGGCAGTGAGTGTTCTCAGCCTCCGCCCACCCCAGGCTCACAGAGCCCTTGCCTGAGGCTTCCCAGACCTCCTTCAGCCCTTCCACCTGCTGGCCCAGCCTGGGGAGGCAGATGCCACCCTCCTCCCTCCCCCCCTCCCCTCCTCTTGGTCCGGATCAGCTAGCTGCAGCTGCAAGCCTGGCCTGGCCAGGCCTGGGACACTGCAGGGGGTGGGAGGCTGCAGGGAAGCTGCTTTGCTCTGGAGGAGGAGGTTACCAACTCCTCAGTCTTCATTTCTCTTGGCCACCCTAGACATAGGGCTCCCCTGCTGCAGGCAGGAAAAGTGAGGTAGCACAGAGGGAATTCAACTCAAGGTCCTGCAGAAAACCAGAGCTGAGCAAAAATCTGGTTGTAAAAGCCATCCCCCCACACTTGTTGTCAAGCCCCTCTGCCTCATCTAGTCCCTCCATCCTGCCTTTCTGGGCCACATCTAAAAGATGTTTTACCTTTGTCTTCTTACCTAGCCAGCTCATTTGAAAATCCTGGATCTACCTTTGACTCCTCGAGCCCTACCACATCTATGCTACTTTCTTCTGTTACCAGCCCTGGCCAGCCTGGAGGGGCATTAGCCCCCTATGCTGACTCTCAAGTCCTTTCTGGTCAAAGGATCCCTTTATCCATACAGCCAGAGGAGACTTTGCAAAAAGCAAGCCAGGTTCTATAGTTCTGCCTAGGGCCTTCCAGGACTTTCCTTACCTTATTCCTGGATGTCTTGGCACACACCTGTCATGTGACCCTCAGGACAGGTTGAACACAGCCTGGGCAATATAGTGAGACTCAGCTCAGAAACAAAACACACGATCCCACCTCGCTCAGAGCAAGTGTGGACATCCTGGAGCCGCGTGCAGTCTGGCCAGCTGGCTGCTGCCCTTGCGCCTGCCATCTTTATATCTTTCTACTCTCCTTCATCCATCTGGCTACACCCTACTAGCTTCTGCTATTTAACAAGTCCAGTAGGCCCCAGGCCTCTTGCACTGGCTCCCCCCCACCAAAAAAAAAAACCTCCCTTCACTCCAGTTTTCTGTGTGGCTTGTTGGCTCTGTCTGCTTGCCATCTTTACTAAAAATCACCTTCAGAGAGACCTCCCTGAGGTCTCTTGGATGCTGTCTCCATCTCTCTGTTTTCCCTGTCATCCTTATCTGCCATGGTAGACAGTACTGCTACAGAGTTCTCCCTCAAGGTGACAGCTTCTGCAAAGCTCAGTGTGTTTGGTTTACTTTGCATCCCAATGGCCTGGAATGGCACCTGCCCCTTGAGGGTTCCCTCCAGGGAACAGGAAGTTGCCCCTTCTGAGTAGGATTCTGAGAGCTGTCTGATAGGTCCTGCCCTCCAGGGTCCCAGAGCCCCTGGCACAGACCTACCCTTCAACCCATGGATGCCTGCAAAGTCCTCAGAGAACTGACATTTGACTTGGGCCTTATGATGCCCAAAGTATCTTTCAGTGAGAGTAGGAATGAAGAGGTAGGACCAGAGGCAAGGTGGATGTGGTGGATGGGACTTTTGCAAGGCGGAATCTGGGTGGCTTTCCCCATGGCTGGAGATGACAACTGATTGAGCCCGCTGAGAACAGAATGGCTTCAGAGTCCTGAGGACTGTCTGGGGGAACCTGGACGGAGCCCGTTGGAGAAGAAGGACCTGGAGAACTGGAGAAGCACTGTGGGAAGAGCGAGGCACCTGCAGGGCAGTTGAGTAAGAATTGAGGTTAGAAGGAGCCTTGGGGTTATGGGGTTAAGGGCTCTGGGAAAGGAGAGAGGGGATTCAGTCAGAGAAACAGTCCTGGGAAGTTGCAGGCCTGGGGACCTGCCTTATAGGAGGTCGGGAGAGCACATGGGATGGAATGACATCCGGGATGAGATGGGAAGAGGGGTATCTAGGAAGATCGGAGATGCATGGAGGCACTGGTGGATTTGGAGGAGGCTGTAAGTGGGGTGTGTGTGGGGTATGTTGGGGTGTGTAGGGTATGTAGGATATGTAAGGGGGTCTGTGAAGGGAGGTCTTGAGCAGACTCTGATAAGTAGAATCTAAGTGTCCATAAGCCCTATGGTAGCTGAGGGAGGCCAACAGGGAGCTCCAGGGACTCAGGCATCAGTGGCTCAGTTTAGGAGCTGCCATGTGCCCAGGAACCCTGGGCTGCCTGGAACCTTCCTGCTGAGTTGGTACCCATCATCCTCCACTCCTGGGAGGCCTCTTCTCAGGCGGATGACTCAGCATTTCTCAGCATGAGGGCTGAGCAAATGTTCCAGCAGACATGGTGTCTTCCCTCCTCATACCAGGCTTGATGGGTCTGAGGGATGGACAAGAACATATGAGAAGCCGGGCAGTGGTGGCGCACGCCTTTAATCCCAGCACTCGGGAGGCAGAGGCAGGCGGATCTTTGCGAGTTCAAGGCCAGCCTGGTCTACAAATTGAGTCCAGGACAGCCAGGGCTACACAGAGAAACCCTGTCTTAACCCCCACCCCCCAAATAAATAAATAAATAAAAATAAAAAAATCTGTACTGTGAGATGGCGTCAGGAAGCTCACTTTGCTAGACTCGTTAGAGTAGGAACTATTGCTCCATCTCAGGCGCCTTGGGGGCCCTCCTGCAAAGATTCTAAAGTCAGGCCACTGCCAGCCTCCTGTAAGATCTTCTTTGGGGAAACAGGAAAGGCTGGAAGGGGGACCTAGCTCCTAGAGCTTAGGCAGGTGCTCTAGGGACCTGGAGATTCAATGGAACTCTGGGATGAGAGGCCAGGGGAGTCCGGGCTTATGGATGGTTCTGTTTTGGTGATGATAGTAGAACCCAAGGCCTGTACATGCTGCACCCTCAAGCCCTGTAGGTTAATGCTGAGACTTCTCTGCAAGTATGTGGAGCAGTGGGGAGTTAGAGGCAGGTTGGTCTGAAGCAGGGAGCTCTGCTGGTTACTACTTTGAAATCTTGAGCGCATCCTCTTGTTTTCCTAGTTTGCTCATTTAACACATAGAATATTGGGACTGGTGGTGTGGCTTAGTGGTCTCCATCCTATTTAGCAGGAACAAGGTCCTAGGCTCCACCCCCTCGCACCACAAGTGTTTATTTGTATGTATGTAATTGTGCCTGCATGAGCCTGTGTGCACCATATGCATGCAGGTGACCATGGAGACCAGAGAGGGTCAGTCCTTTCAAGTTGGAGTTACAGGCTTTTGTGAGGTGAGCCATGTGGGTTCTGAGAACCGAACTCAGGTCCTCTGCAGAACTGGTAAGTACTGTGAAAGACTGAGATACCTCTTCCGCCCCCCCCCCAACCACGAAGTTAAGTTTAAAAGTACAAATGAAATGGAGTAGAAATAACTCTAGATTCCATTCATCCCCTTGTAAGCTCTAAGCTACTGTATAGAGCACCTACCCCAGAGTGACAGCCATGTCCTCAGTACCAGGGAGCTGCTGTCAGGGCTCTGATGGAATGGCCATGGGCCACCAGAGGAGCAGCCCTGCCCAGAAGACTTCTGAGCTGAGTGGCCTGGCCTCCTGGCTGAGCTCTCAACTAGCAATCATTCAGTGACCTTGGCAATGCCCCTGCCTCCCTTCAAGCCAGTTTTCCCATTCTGTGAGCCCTGCAGCCTTATCTATGTTGGAGCTGTGGGAAGTAGGAGAGACTCGAAGCAAAGTGCTCAGCCCAGGGACCAAGAACTACTTGCTGCTGTGCCTGTTCTGTTCAGGGACTCTGGGACTGAGGGTCAAAGAAAGAAGCAGGGGGCCAAGGTGGGAGAGGGTGGGGGCAGATTGGGCATAGGAACACGGGCATGGCAGGAAGTGGGCTTCCAGGAAGAGGAATCAGCCTCCAGGGTTGATAGGCACCTGGTCCCCAGGCACCGAGCTGTAGGAGGTGAACGTGTTGGAAGGTGGCTTTCAGGAGGTGGGAGGAAGAACCCAGCCAGCTTCCTGGAGTCCAGGAAGCCCATTAAGAGCTGTGTGTATCCCAGGCATGGTAGCACACATATTTAGTCCCAGCACTTGGGAGGCAGTGTCAGGCAGATCTCTGAGTTTAAGGCCAGCCTGGTCTACCGAGTGAATTCCAGGAAAGCCAGGGCTGCACAGAGAAACCCTGTCTCAAACAAACAACTGTGTGTATGTTCCCTGGGGTCTGGGGCTTCTGGATTCAAATCCTTGTTCCCTTAACTTGATGTGAAACCTTAGAAACAACTTCTTTGGGTCTCCATTTCCACATCTGCAAAATGTAAGAGTGACGTTAAAGCTCTCTTGGGGTTATAGGGATGATTAGGGGTACATGAGTCAGTGCCCCCTCCATCTCGCAGCATTGATATACAATGGCAGCGCTGATACAGTTTGTGTTTGCTGAGAACCTGGGAAATGCCAGGTCCTGTGCCAGAGACTTTAGGTGTGCTCGGCCTCATGTGACTGTCCATCTGTCTTTCCTCTCCTCACACTGCTGATTAAGAGCCAGGCTCAGAGAGGTTGAGTCCATGTGCCAAGGCTGCACAGCAAAGAGGCAGGCCAGGGACAGGGAACCATATGATGAAGTTTGGCTCTGGCTGCCCATGTCACCCACCCTTTGAAAGACAGCTGGGCTGAAACCCAAGG
This sequence comes from Lophiomys imhausi, assembly GCA_907164525.1. NCBI lineage: Eukaryota > Metazoa > Chordata > Mammalia > Rodentia > Muridae > Lophiomys > Lophiomys imhausi. Next base: position 709,635 of record CAJQZJ010001061.1, read on the forward strand.
GGCCCTAGGGTTGTTATGTAGGCTTGGATAGTGACTCTGGCAAGGATGAGCAAGGTGGTGTGGGTCCATATGGCAAAATGCTAACTCTGGGCCACATTGTTCCACATCAGCCCAGTGGGAGAACCCGGTGCCAGCTCTGAGGTGCAGCACAAGGACCTGGCCTCTATGGTGCCAGAAGGAGATGCAGTTTCAGTCCAGCCACAGTGGTACCCACAGCTTGAAGAGGTGACCAGTATGGTCTGGATGACCCCAGGGCTCAGGGTGAGGAAAGAGTACCATGGAGTCATGGAGGGATCGGGGAAGTTGTTGTGAGCCTATGATTCTGGAACTGGGGCAGGAAGGGCTAGGGCCTCCCAGGAGAGCTCGGACCCTGTGCACACAGGTGCTTGGGAGAGGCTTGCTTACAGGGAATATGTGTGTGTGTGTGTGTGTGTGTGTGTGTGTGTGTGTGTGTGTGTGT
>CAJQZJ010001061.1:710104-737724 GCA_907164525.1 Lophiomys imhausi
TGTGTGTGTGTGTGTGTGTGTGTGTGTGTGTGTGTGTGTGTGTGTGTGTGCATGTGTGTGCACGCGCGCTCGCGTGGTTTAAGGCAACAGTAACTCAGCAGCAACCCCCAGTGGCCAGCTCCTGCCCCTGCCCCAGGCTCTTCCAGTCCTTAAGGGAACAGCCTGGGACTCTGGAGCCAGGCTGCCAAGTTTGGATCCTGAGTCCACTATCTGCTTGCTGTGTGACGTGGGCAACTTGCTTAACTTCTCTGTTTCTACACCTGAAAAGTGTGGGATAATTTCAGGATCTGCTTCAGTGAGTGTGGAGGGCTTCAGATTGTGAATGTGGTTGAGGTCTGGGTATGGAGTCATGGCTGCTGCCGCTGCTAGTATTAATTGTTGTGTGTGCATAGCTGTTCACACTTCATGTGCAAGTTTAAATGTTCACTGAGATCCCTCTCAGGTCCCAAGGCTCACTTTTTACACCCCACCCAACACCTCCCTTCTTGGGAGAGGTCAACCTGAGGTCAGCCCCATAGCTGCAGATCTTGTGACAGACCTCTGTGCAGAGGGGTTTCCTGGTTGTTGGTGGGCCCCAGAACTCCACTGCTTCATCCAGTGTTTACGGACAGATCCTCTGCCCCCGGACAGAGCACTTTGGGTGATGATGGGTACAGGAGGGGAGCAGCCAAAGAAAGATCTGTGGCCAAGCTCTGCCGGCCTTCTCTGTCCCTCCTCAACCGTGCACTTTTTGGAAAACCTGTACAGCTCTGGCCCTGGGCTCCTGTGAGGGAGGCAGTACTAGGTTGGTGTGGGGAGCTGAGGAAGTGTCTCAGGTATGATGGAGGGCTGTAGGTTACTCACTGAGGAACTGGCTGGCAGGTCCCTGTCCTTGGGAGGATTTGCAGCCAAGCTTGGAATGCAGTTGGCTTTTGTGGATCCCAGCAGAGCAGAGAGCCCCACCACAGTGCTGCTGAGTAGCTGGGCCACTGTGGGGAATGAATGAACCTGTCTGGTCCTCTGTTTCCTCCTCCACCTAGCAAACCCTGGTAGCAGAAGTTTCTTAGCACAGCCGTGGATACAGGCAAGGGATGCAGGACCTCCTTCATGGCTCTGCGCTCAACAACAACTGCATTTGAATTTTTTTTTTTTTTTTTTTTTTTTGTTTTTTTGTTTTCATTTTTTCAAGACAGGGTTTCTCTGTGTAACCCTGGCTGTCCTGGACTCACTTTGTAGACCAGGCTGGCCTCGAACTCACAAAGATCCACCTGCCTCTGCCTCCCGAGTGCTGGGATTAAAGGCGTGCGCCACCACCGCCCGGCTTGCATTTGAATTTTAAAGAACAAAACTAACATGGAAGCCACCAGCAAGTGGCACAGGGCTGCTGGACATGGTGGCCCCCACCCATGAATCCAGTACTTGAGAGGTGAGTGCAAGCCAGTCTGATTGCATTGCTGTCCCAAAACACACTCTCAGAACCTCCAATGCAGACCTCAGAGGGCTAGGTCACTCACTCATTGCCAGGCATCAGGCTATACCTGCTCACTTATTCCACCAGGGAATGGGAGTGAGGGGTGGGCACAGCACAGACTTGACCTCCTGCCTCTAAGAATATGGAGGCTAAGGCTGGGGAGCTGGCAGCCCACCTTGTCCTGATGGTGCCAGCCCTGTGGTCACTTCTGCCAACAGTCTCCAGTGCCACCCAGCTGCCCCCATCTGGCTTCTTGGAGCCTCCCTTCTCTGGTTAGTAGAACTCTGTGGGTGCAAGGAACAAAGGGCCCTTCCTAGCGCCTCATCCTGATTCTTGTCACTTCCCACAGTAGCACTCACTGCCCATCCTGCACATAGAGTGATGTGGCTCTCTCCTTGTCACCGGCACTCATTATGTTTTCATTTAGCCACCTGGAGGGGCATCCCAGGATGCAGCATTGAGCCCCACGGTATAGCTTCTGCCCTGGCAGAGTTCAGGATACACTGTGGTAAACAGATGCTGCAGAGTTACCATGATGGTGCTAGGGGTATGGCAATTGGTGCTGGTGGTGATGGTACAGTGATGATGATGGTGGCAATGTTTGCAGTTGGGAGGCGGTAATTGGGATGCTGGTGGTAATGTTAATAGTGATGATGGTAGTGGTGGTGATGAGTAGTGGTGATGCTGCTGATTATGATGATGGAGATGATAGTAGTTGGGATATGCTGGTGACTATGATGATGGTGGTGATGATCATGATGGGGAACGGTAATGGTGATGATGCTGGTGACGGTGCTGGTAATGATGGTAATGGTGATGAATCTGCTGGTGATGATGATGGGGTGATGGTAATGGTGATAATAATGATGATGGTGTTGGTAGTGATAAAGTGGTAGTTACGGTGTTGGTGATGGTGGAGGTGGTGATGATGGGGCAATGATGGTGGTGGTGATGATGGGCTGGTGAGTTACAGCCACAGCGATGGTGGTCATGACACGATGATGGTAGCGTGTCAGCTCACACTTCAGTGAGCACTGTCCTGAGCGTTTCTTATGTATTTGCACATTGGCTTCTGCACCAATCCTGCATGGCATGGAGATCATACACAACTTGCCAAGGCCCCTGTGAGCAGGATATGAGCTCAGGCAGGCTGCTTGACCAGCAGCTACCTCAGCTGTGGCTGCTTGCCAGTTGCAGCACACAGCCACCTCCTCAGACTCTTCAGGTCCCTTTCTTACTTCCTGGGACCAGCACGGGCTGTGCGGGGGAGGTGAGGGCAGGGGTGGCTTGAGTCTGACTTGCCCAAGCAGGGTTTGTGCTGGCTTGTGTTCCCGACAGCACCTTGTCTGAGAGGGTAGAGCCACCCTCTGTGGGGCCACCCCAAAGTCAGGGAGCTTTCTTTTCCATAGGCAATGGCTTCTCAGGAGGGGATCTCACATCGGAACTCAGGGGGCAGAAAAGAGAAGATAATGTGTTTTACTCACTCTGGGATCTAGAGCGGGCATGGCTGCCAGAGGCTGGGGGGTCTGGAAAGACACACTCTTCCCACCTTGCAGATTACTTTACATAGGCCCTCTGCAGGGGATACTGTCCTCAGGTAGGGAAGGAGGGACCTACGCCCTGTGCTCTCCTGTGCTTGCAAATCCAAGTTGATCCCGTGAAGGTGAAAGGAAGGGACAGGTCTAGAGGCAAAATGCCAGGATGCTTCTATGCTTCTTGGGTGTCCCAGGTCACAGCCCATTGTCACTCTGAGCCTCTGTTATACTCACTTGTCCAAGCACTTGCTGTGTGCCTGTCCTGTACCGGGCACTCACTGTGCAGTGGGAATGCAAAGGACAATTCCTAGGGGCTGACAAGATGGCACAGCAGGTAAAGATGCTTGCTGCCAAGCCCAGCAATCTGGGTCTGATCTCTGGGACTCCCGTGGTGCATGGGGAAAACTAACTCCTGGAAGTTGTCCTCTAACCTCTACATTGTGCACCATGGTACACGTGCCCCCCCCCCAATTAAATAAATGAATATATGTAATAAAAATGAGAAGAAAAAGAAAACCCTGTCATCAGAGAAATGTCACTCAGTAGGTAGGGCTGACACTGCACAATGAACAAGGAGAGTGCCTGACTTGTCAGGGGCTGGCAAATGCCAGAGAGGTAGAGCAGAGGGAATTTTAAAGAGTGTCAGGGAAGGCACCTCATAATGGCAGTTGAGCAAAGCCCTGAGGGATGCTGAAAAGTAAGCTCTCTAGGTGTCTGGTGGAAAAGCATTTCCGGGAGAAGGAAGAGTGAGCATGAGGGCCCTGAGGCAAGGGTGTATCTGTGAGTTTGAAGAACAGTGAAGAAGCATAGCCTTGTTACCGTTGTATTTGGGAATCCAAAGAACAGCTGTTTGTTTGCTTAGCTTTTTTTCAGGGTTTCTCTGTTTAACAGCTCTGGTTGTCCTGGACTCACTTTGTAGACCAGGCTGGCCTTGAACTTGCAAAGATCCACCTGCCTCTGCCTCCCAAGTGCTGGGATTAAAGGCATGCGCCACCAACGCCCGGCATTGCTTAGCTTTTTTGAGACACTGTGTCACTACGTAGCCCTGGCTGTCCTGGAACTCACTATATAAACCAGGCTGGCCAGCTCAGAGGTCGGCCTACCTCTGCCTCCTGAGTGCTGGGATTAAAGGTGTATACCACTATGCCTGGCCAAAAGACCAGCTTTTACCTTTCAGGAGTCAGAAAGGTATCAGAACAAAATGAGCCTTTATACCCCATTCCTGGATGGAGCTGGGCAGAGGCCTTGATGGCCATTTCTTCAACTCTTAGAGTGAGTTTTATGGCATGTGGGGACTCGGAGGAGGACTGTTGCCATCTTGACTCCTCACTGGAGTAGCTATTTCCTACCTGACCCTGGATTTGAATTATGGGTCTACCACTTTTCAGCGTGTCATTAAGCATATTCTTCTCTGAGTATTAGTGTTCTCAATGGGAACAGGATGCCTGTAGATCAGAGTGGCAGTGGGATTGCAGATCATCCTCCAGAAAGCATGCAAGAGCCCAGCCTTGGCCCTAGCAGCAGGATGTGCTCAGTCAATGTTCAAAACTAGAGGCCTATCTTCTGCATGATTTGAATCATTCTCCCATTTTGCAAGCTTGTCTTGCTACATGAGTCGCTGGGAGTCCCATGAGGAAGAAGGGTAAGAACTAATAGCCCACGTTAGGATGGATAAACTGAGGCCTGGAGTACATGGAGTACTATGCCTATGGAGTACTATGCCTATGGTCATAATGAGCAGCAGGACAAATGGATACAAAGACCAAGGTCTCCTGGCTCCAGGAGCTTCATGGTGCATGGGGCCTCTTGGGTACTTATCTGCGGCTGTGAGTGTGCAGGTCCACTTGGCACATATAAGCCAGCTGCACGTGGCACCCCCCCTACCCTCCCCCAACAGTAGCAGCCACTCTTCAGATTTGTGGTGTAGAGCAGGTTTTGCAAGGCATAGTCAGGAGGGTTGCAGAACGCTGGTGAAAGGCCAGAGCTGGGAGGAAGGCAGGCCACAGGGCAGTAGGGGTGGGACCGGGCCTGGGAGAAGAGGAAGGAGTGCTTCATGTGACTGTCTGCTTGGCCTTGTGTTCATCCAGGGAAAGGAGGGCTGGGTCTCCAGACTCTTCTGTGACAGTTCCCCCACCCCACTCCCCACTCCCCACAGATAGCTGCCCCATCAATGTCTCCGAATCTCAGGACAGCTACACTAGGGGACATTACAGTTGAAGCATCTAAAGTTCAGAGAGGGCAGAGAAGCCAGGACCTGGAGCAGGTCTGCCTGTTCCCAAGCCCCAAGTGCTGGCAGGTGGGCCTGTATAGGGAGACCCCTTTCTCCCTTGACACATCTTTCTGGCTTTTCAGCCCCTGATTCAAAATCCAGTCCAGAAGTCCCAACTCCTTGGTTACTGTAGTCTCAGTCCTCAAATGATTTGGCTTCTGGCCACTGGATCTAACCAGGATGTGCACTAGACTTGCAGAGGACACCAGACTGCCTGACTTTTGAGAGGAGAGGCCAGGGAGCCCACTTTGGTTCATAGCTTGACCAACCCAGACAACCTTTCCCCGGCACACCATTTTCTGGATCCATATTACAGATGAAGAAACTGAGGAACACACTGAAGATTATGTCTTGAATCCTAAGAGGCAGAGTTGGAAACCCTAGGCCCATGCTGGAATCCAACATGCTTGTCATCTTCCTCTGTCTCTTGAGGGCTGAGGTTACTGGTGTGAGCCAGCTAGCCTTTGTGTGTGTGCGCGTGTGTGCGTGCGTGCGTGCGTGCGTGCGTGCGTGCGTGCGTGTGTGTGTGTGTGTGTGTGTGTGTGTGTGTGTATTCTATAGCTTCTGCCCTATGTAGGCGGCTGCATGGCGGGAGGCATGAGCTGAACACTCTTAGAATACAGTGAACAGCAAAGAGTGAGCTGGCAGAATTTTAATCTGGCTTCTTGGTTTCCTAGCTGAGGCTTTGGCCCATCCCCTCATCTCCCCTAACCTCAGTTTCTCACCTATCATGGGCTGAGAGCAACAGCCACTCAGTGACCTGCAGTGAGGTCCAGTGAGCAAGGCACCAAGAGATGACTGGCAGGGCGTAGTAGGAGGTGCCAGTTTCCCTTGTTCATTTCCCCTCCCCTGGTCCCTCCCTAATAGAGTTTTCTTCTTCCTGAGGTGTGGCCAGGTGACCCAGCCTTAACTGGAGCTGTGCATAGATGCTACTGAACCTGGCTGGCGACAGGTCCTTGTGGATGAGAAGCTGCACCAAGGGCGCCTTTGTCCCCTTTGTCTCCTCTCGTGCAAATTAGCAATTACCTTTCTTGCTCCTAGCTCAGGCTTTCCTAGGAGAATTGCTCTGCAGAAGCCACCTGGCTAATTAGTGGGCGGCCACCCGAGACAAGCTTGGGGCCTAGCGGTCAGAATCGGGGCTACCAAGGCCTGGGAGCTGGCATTAGCTTGCACAGACTGGATGATCCTGGGCCCCAGGGCAGCACAGCTTTTCTATCCTGGGCCTTCAGCCCTGGCACTCTGGCTTTTAGGCTGTGTGATCTTAGGTCAGCCACTTTGCCTCTCTGGCAAGTTTCCCTGTCCTTAACGTTGGGATTATGTGAGGTTGGGAGGCTGGCACCCAAACAATGGCAGGTATTATTATTACTGCTACTTGATTGTTGCCACTGCTATGTGCCTTGGGCTTGTTTTAACTCAGGTGAGGGAATACAAGGAATGCAAGCTCAGTGACAGCCCTTGGCCCCTGCCATGCCATGTTGGTGGATGTAGGCTACAGTTCCTGGGGCAACAGAAGGGCTTGGTTCTACAAGCCAGCCCTTCCTTTACTCATCGTCTCCGGATGTGTGTGGCCATGTGTTGGGAATTGGGTCTGACTGTTGTTGAGTGAGGGCAGGACCAGAATTCTTTCAGGAAGAGTGGATGGCAAGGCCACTTCTCTATGGCACTGAAGACTCAGGGAAAGGCCGAGGAGGGGGTCTGACATACCTAATGGTCAGAGGCAGGGGACCCTCAGTCTTGTTGGGGAGTGTGGGGGTGCCTCAAAAGCAGAGAAGTAGAGGTGCAGGTGATGGCTGTGTGTAAGGCTAGGTGAGGCTGGGCACACAAGGCTGAGGGTACCAGCCTGGACATTGCAAAGGATGAATGAGAGCCAAGAGCAGGAGATAGGGCCTGCCTGCGGCCTCCAAGGCCAGCTAGTCTAGCTCTCCCTGCTGGCCTTGAAGCTTCAGGAAGTTGTCTCAGACATAGTTGAAGGAGTCCTCAGCTTGGCCTGGGGAGAACTGGGTTGGGAGGGTGAGCCTCAGAAGCAGAGGGTAGCTGTTCCCAGCAGAGGTGACAGGCAGTACAGAGACCTCGAAGCACCCACAAGACAGGGTTCTGCTGCTAGGCAAACATTTAGCCATGGAGCCACATCTCCAGCCATTAGTCTGTGTTTTATCTTGGCGTTGGGGAGGCACAGAAGGCACAGGGCACATGGCTTGGCATCTGATTTTCAGCGGGCATACAGTCCTGCTAGTAAAGAAGGTAGAGAGAGGCACATACACCCACCTCTTCCCTGGTGTCTGACTTGGGCAAGGTGAGCCTGAGGATGCCACAGTGTTTGTTTTTATTTAATGAGTGGGCATGGTCTCCTGTCTCCCTGAGTGTTTTGGGACTAGAATACCATCCTTATACACACCTGTGGTCAGGAACCCTGTGGCATTCACTGAAGAGGAAACTGAGGCACAAAGGAATGACCTGCTTAGGAGATATAATTGCAGTATGAACCTATGCTATTTTAGCCCCAAGATCCTTGCTGCTCACCCTTCAGTAGTCTTGTCCTCAAGCTTGGCTGGGGCGTGGCCCAGTCCCTAGGCTGTTCCCCAGGGCCCAGTTAATCCCCTCTCATGGCCCACCAGTCCAAGAGCCAATTAGTGCCTTCATGCTAGGGCGCTGCACCTGTCCCCCAGCTCTGGGAGGACTGGCCCTGGGTAGGTCCTTGGGCCCCACCCTCTAGGCAACACTTCTAGTATTGCCATTAGGAGGAAGGACTAGAGTCAGGCTTCTTCAGGCGGCTGGGGGTGGCAGAAGGGTGTGGTTTGGTGATGGGGGTAGGCATTAAAGCCAGGGAGAGAAGTGTCCCAGCAGAATTTTCCAGAGCCAGGCTGGGGCTCCCACGGAACACCCTCCCTCTCCTCCCTCTCCTTCTTCTCCTCCATCTCTTCCAAAACATCTTTTCTTCCCCTCCTGGGACCACAGGTTCCCAAGATCCCCAGTGACAGGGGCTGCTGGTGGCATTGGCTGGAGCTTCTCAACTGCATGCAGGGTCTGGCTCCAGTGAGAAAGGAAGAGGAGTGAAAAAAAAGGTCCTTGAGATGGTGACAAAGGTCTGAGTGTGGGCCGGGAGAGCAGTCTGTTTCCAGGCAACTGCTCTACCCTGGGCTCCCCGCAGCGGCGGGCACATCCGTCATGCCGTAGTAGCTCTGCTGGTGAGGGAGCTGGGGCTGTGGGCTGCTGGCCCCGTAGCCCAGGCACATATCCCATGGCCCCATAGCACGGCCCTGCTGGACATGAGAGGCCCTCTGTCAGGGGTTGTGTTAGGAAGCACGATGTATCATGGCTACTGCTGGTGGAGAACTATCGGGTTCCCAGCCTGGGGCCTGGAGCACACTCAGTTCTGACAGCCCGTGGGATAGGACAATTGCCTTACATGCTGGCTCCAGACCACATTTTGGCTATTTGTTCTTTGGTGTGTTCCCCAATCTTGCAGGGCCTCAGTTTCTTCATCTCTGAAGTGGACATAATGGTTTTTACCTTGAATGGGTTGTTGTAGGAATTAGATGACTTATAGGCAGGCTATGCCCTAGGCTTAATGCCCAACGTAGAGTGGGTATCCTATCAGCGTGTTCCTTACTTTATTATTAATTTCGTATAAAGAGATGAAGGTGCTCGGTATGGTGGCACACACCTGTCATCCCAGTGGTTGGGAGGAAGATCATGAGGTTGTGAGCTTGAGATCAGTCTGGGATGCACCGTGAGACCCTGCCTGAAAAGGAGGCAGGGAAACTAAGCATCTGTTGCGGTCAGAGGCAGTGTGTGCCCTGCTCTTAAGTGTAGGACCTTTGGCAAGTCACTTCAAGCCTGCGTTTTCTCCTGACTCAGCCAGGGAGATGATCTGTAGGTGCCCTGTCCTCTCAGTGTGGATTTGAAGCCCATGTAGAGCTGGCAGGATTAGAGACTGCACAGCTGGGCCCCACCCTGGCAGTGCTCTGGATCCAAAATGATCCTTATTCAGCAGACCTCGGTTGCTGCATACTGGGTGCCCACCTGGGACCTGCCAGGCTGCCCTCACCAGTCCTCCTACCTGCCTTGTGCATGAGCTGCTCCCTGCCTCCCATCCCCATTAACCTGCCCAGTCATTCTGCCTGCCCAAGTCTCTGCCCTTCTCCCCATCTTCAGCTCTCACCCCCTTCCCTCCTTTGTGGAAATAACCTCTGCAGTGCCCTGGAGAGAAAAGAGGAGAGGGAGGAGGCAGCCCAGGGGCCAGGGGGCCTGGCATGCCACTGGCTTTTGTCTGGGCCCTGCAGTGAAGAGAGGCTGGGTCCCCTAGGGCGGGCCAAGCTGCTTGCCTGCTGGCTACTCAGGGAGGCCATGTGGGCGGCAAGGCCTGGGCAGGCCTGGGCTGGTAGTGGCCCCCCGGGACAGCCTGGCCCACTCTGGTGAAAGGAAGGCTAAAATCACCTTAGGGGTAACCTTGTTTTTCTGGGGCCAAATACAGATATATGTTGGTACCTGCAGAGTTGGGGCAGCCCTTCAGAACTGGTCCCAAGGTTTAATAGCCTAGCTGCATGCTCACACGTTCTCCCTCTCCCTCTCCCTTTTCCTTCCTCTCCTTTCCTTTCTCTCTCTCTCTCTCCCTCCTTCCCTCTCCTTCCTATCTCCCTCCTTCCTTCCTTCATCCTCCCACTTTTCTGTCTCTCTCCCCCTCTCCCTTTCTCTCTCTCCTTCCCTTCCTCTCCTTTCCTCTCTCTCTCCTTCCTTCCTTCTCCCTCCTACCTCTCTCTCTCTCTCTCTCTCTCTCTCTCTCTCTCTCTCCCACTCCCCCCTCCCTTTTTCTCTCTTGAGGCAGGGTCTTGCTATGTTGCCCAGGTCTTGCTATGGTCTTGAACTCCCAGTCTTCCTGTCTCAGCTTCCTAAGATTATAGGCTGGTGCTAGCCTGGCTGGCTTGGTGTTCTTTTGTTTTAAAGCTGCGGTGCTGATACTGCTGCCTTTCTAGACTCCTTGAGTGTGCCGACAGAGTAAACATAGCACGGTTCTACTCAGGGTTAGAGACTGCAGAGGAGAGGGCAAGCCCCTTGCCCTGTTTCTGTTCTGGGTTCTGCCCTTGATGTGGGCTGAGTTACTACTGTGAGTCAGAGCTTTGCCCTGAGGAGATTTCAGCTGAAGAAATATATACCTACTGTGTGTTACTATTCCAAATGGGCATTGAAGATGCCCAAAGGTAAGAGACCATGTGTGGTGGCTCACGCCTATAATCTCAGCACTCAGGAGGCAAAATTCATGGATTGGCATGAGTTTCAAGCTAGCCTGGCCTACAGAGTGAGGTCAGTTTGAGCTACAGTGAGACCCTGCCTCAAAGAAATAAAAAGAAGTGAGAAAGGAATGAAGGAAGGAAGGAAGGAAAGAGAGAGAGAGAATGAGAGAAGGAGGTGCTATAGTAGGTCCTACTATGTATCAGGCTCTTTTCTGAATACTGGAATCCAGAGCCAAGTGTGCTTTACCCCTCATGTGGATGAGGAAATGTGGGACCTAATTATGACCCTGGATAACCTGATGGGGAGGCTTAATGGCTGCATACTTGACCTTGAGGCTCAGGAGGACTTCTTGGAGGAGGCAGCCTTCAGTTTTGACTTGTAGTCTTACCCACTAAGTCCCCTGAAATGGTTCTGAGATGTCGTTGGCCTTGCTTTCCACATGTTTGGAGATGGGGGACTCACTGCCCAAGGAGGAAGACACTGTTTCTGTTTGCAGTCATCTGACTTGCCCTTCAACCAATTCTTAGCACATTGGCTCTAACCTGAGTCCCAGCAGCAGAGCCCTCTACGTCAGCCCGCAGCTCTCTTTTGACTTTCCAACCCCACCCCACCAGCAGCTAGAGAAATCTTCTGAAACATAAATCAGATCACATCACTGCCTAGCCTGAAACCCTTCTGTGGCTCTCCAGGGGCATTCAGGACAAAGCCCAGACCCCACACTGCAGCCTTGGAGGTCTGGCCAGGCCTAGCATTGCTGAGCCTCCAGCCTCAGCACCGAGGAAGGGGTCATGGCCTACTGAAGCCTCCAGCTGCCTGTATGGCTTCTTGAGGGTTCAGGGAAGACTATTCCGCGAGGTTTTCAGTACAGATGGATAAATGCTGCCACCTGGACTGTCGGGGATAGGCAGCGCAGAATTATGGGCTGGGGTGTCTTGGAGCTGGCCCTGTGTGACCTTGACTCTTGGTTCCTTTAGTGCCATACCTCAGTTTCTCCATTAGTAAAATGAGGGGCCCGCCTTGGTGATGTCACCAAGAGTCACATCCAAAGTACTGGGGGATCTGGGACCTTCATGCACTCAGTCCCTCCACGTGTACCAGAGTTGGCCAGGACAGTAGGGCAGCTTCCAGGAGTCTCATCTGTAGTAAAGGGATAACCCTGCTCCCTGGAGGAGGCTCAGAGATGACCCCAGTTTGTGTAGTAGACAGCTTAAGTAAAGGTTGTATATCTGACACCTATGTGCACATGCGTGCATGCATGTGTGTGTGTATGTGTGTCCGTGCGCGTGTGTGGTGGGGGACTTGGGCCCTGTGTCTTCCATTTCTGGCTTCACTGTGCACCTGCTTTGTAACCTTTGGTGGGTCACTGTTTCCTGTGTCCTGGGAGTTCTGCTGACTGGAGGTGAGGGTTCTTGAGGATCCCTCCTCAGTTCAGCTCAGACCTGTTGAATGGATTGATGGAAGGGGAACAGTAATTTCTCACTGGGGCTCAGAGCATTTGTGTTGGCAGATGCCATAGCTGAGACCCTAAGGCCTGGGAGCAGGCCAGAGCTGAGACCCACCTCTGGCTGTGTGGCTTTGTGCCACTTACTTTCCCTCTCTGAGCCTCTGCTTCCCTGAGTCTCTAGGCTCTCAAGGGTGAACTTTTGGTGGGAACGAGTGCTGAAGTGGAGTCTGTGTGAGGAATGGGGGAGGATGGGTGTCAGCCCCTTTGACAAACTTTGATGAGGTAGGTTCTCTGCAAAGTCCCTGTTTTCAGAGCTACCTGGCCCCACCCAACTTATCTTCTGGCTGAGGGCTGGTGAGTCATAAGTCACTGTTTCTTTTTATTTTTTTCTTCGAAGTATAACTTTTTTTTTTTTTTTTTTTTTAGATTTTTCAAGACAGGGTTTCTCTATATAACAGCCTTGGCTGTCCTGGACTCACTTTGTAGACCAGGCTGGCCTCGAACTCAGAGATCCACCTGCCTCTGCCTCCCGAGTGCTGGGATTAAAGGCGTGCGCCACCACGCCCGGCTGAAGTATAACATTTTCAAATGTACTAGAATTTCATTATCTCACAAACCCAATTCATCAGATACAGTGACAAACAAGGCTACCTCCTGGTCCTGTTCTTCCCCAGGGCCACCAGGGCTGTCTTGGTCACTATAGAAATGATTCATGCATACATATATAGGCAGTGATATTTCTAAGTTTGGTTTCTTTTCATTTATTTAAAAAAGCTGCATTTATTGTTTAGTGCATGTGCACACATATGTGTGTGGACACGTGTGACATGGCATGCATGTGGAGGTCAGAGGAGAACTTGCGGGACTCAGTTAGCTTTGTACCCTGTGGGTCTCTGGGCTGAAATTCAGGTCATCAGGCTTGGTGGTAAATACCTACCCATTAAGTCATCTTGCCATTCCTGGTTTATTTTTACAGGAAGAATGTTGTCTACAGCTTTTTAAGTTGCTTGCATATATGTGTCCTATACTATGCAATTCACCCATTGAAGTCTATGTAATTGGTTTTTACTATATTCTGGACCATTATCACAATCAACTTTTAGCACATTTCATTACTTCAGAAGGGCTCCCCATACCCCTAGAGCAACCACTCCTTGCTGTTCTTGGCCCCTCCCTGAGGCTGTCAGCCACTAATCTGCCTTCTGTCCCTGCAGACTCTTGTCGTGGCATAGGTGTTCTTTTGTGGCAGACTTCTTTTGGTTGTGTTTTTAGGGTTCTTTACGTTGCACCATGTGTCAGTCTTTCATTCCGTTCAATTGCCAAGTAATATATCATTTTATAGACACACCATATTTTACACCAGTCGATGGACTCGAGTTGTACTGGCTGGTTTTGCGTGTCAACTTGACGAAAGCTAGAGTCACAAGAGAGGAAGGCGCTTCAGTTGAGGAAATGCCTCCATGAGATCCAGCTGTAAGGCGTTTTCTCAATTAGTGATCAATGGGGGAGGGCCTAGACCACTGAGGGTGGGGCCATCCCTGGGCTGGTGGTCCTGGGTTCTATAAGAACCAAGCCATAAGGGGCAAAGCCAGTAGGCAGCAGCCCTCCATGGCCTCTGCATCAGCTCCTGCCTCCAGGCTCCTGCCCTGTGTGAGTTCCTGTGTGGACTGTGATCTGGAAGTGTGAGCCAAATAAACCCTTTCCTCCCCAACTTGCTCTTTCGTCATGGTGCTTTCATTGCAGCAATAGAAATGCCAAGACATGAGTTATCTCCATATTTTGCCTATCATAGGTAATGTGGCTGTGAAGAGTCTTGTGCACATTTTAGTGTGCACGTACTGTTTTCAGTTTTCTCCTACTTAGGAACGGGCGTGCTAAGGTCACATGGCTACTCCGTGTCAAAGCATCTAAGGAACTGCCCCTTTTCCAAAGACTTGACAGTGTGATTCATTAGCATTGCAGCCATCTCAGGGTTATCATTTCTCTGCATCCTTGACAACCCTTGTTATTCTCTGCTGTTTGGGCTAGACTGGGCTAGCAGGTGTGAAGAATCTTCCTGTGGGTTTGCTTTGTGGCATGCCCCAGTAGCTGATGACACTGACAATCTTTTGGTCATTTGTATGCTTGATTTAGGCGAAGGTCTGCTACGTCTTCTGCTCATTAAAAAAAAAAATGTCATTTTCCTATTGTATTGTGAGAGCACTTACAGATTCTAGATACATGTCCCTCTCAGGTGAACTATTTATGAATATTTTCTTTTAGTTTGTGAGTTGTCCCATCCTTCCTTCTGTCCTTCCTTGTATTCCCTATTCCTTCTCACCTATTCCCTCTTCACTTCTTTTATGTTCAGTGCTGTGGGTTGAGCTAGGCCCTCATACATGTTAGGAAAGCATTTTACCACTGAGATACAGAGCTTCATCCTGGCTGGGTTTTACATTTATTTATTTTGTTTTGTTTTTTTGAGAAAGGGTTTCTCGGTGTAGTCCTGGCTATCCTGGAACTTGCTCTATAGACAGGCTGGCCTCAAACCCACAGAGATCCACCTGCCTCTGTCTTCCAAGTGCTGGGATTAAATGTGTGTACCCCCATTCCCTGCCTGCCTTTTTTTTTTTTTCAAGTACAGGATCTCAGTAAGTTTCTCAGGCAGGTTGAAAAAAAATTTTTAGGATTTATTTATTTTGTGTAGATGTAGATGGGAACATGGAGACAACTTGTAGGAGTTGGTTCTCGTATGGGCTCTGGGGGTCCAAGTCAGGCCATTAGCCTGGGAAGCGGGTGTCTTTACTACTTCACTCATCCTGCCAACCCCACCAGGTAGGTGCTGACTTGTGATCCCTGCTTCAGCCTCTGGAGTAGCTGGGATTACAGATCTGCATTCCCAAGACAGGACAAGTCAGTCAGTCAGCTCTCTCTCTGTCTGTCTGTCGGTCTGTCTCTGTGTCTGTGTGTTTCTCTCAGCAGTCTTTTTAAAAAGTTATCTTTATTTCATGTTCATTGGTATTTTGCCTGCATGTATATCTGTGAGGGTGTCAGATCCCCTGGAACTGGAGTTGCAGATGGTTGTGAGCTGCAATATGGGTGCTGGGAATTGAACCTGGGTCCTCTGGGAGAGTGGCCAGTGCTCTTAACCGCTGAGCCATCTCTTCAGCCCTCAGCAGAGTGTTAATACATCACTCAGGCTAGCTTAAAACTTGTGAATCCCCTGCCTCATCCCCTTAGTCCTACCTTTTATTTTCTTGACAGTGTCCACTGAAGAACAAAAGTTTCAGATTTTGATGAAGTCCAATTTGTCTGATTTTTCCTATTGGTTCTGTTCTTGATTCACATCCAAGAACCATTGCCTAATAGAAGGTCATGGAGATTCATTCCTGTTTTCCTCTAAGAGTTTTAGTCCCTACATTCTTCAGGTTGTTTTTTTTCTCCTAAGCAGTAAATCTGTGCACTGTTGGCACAAAAGCAAGTGAGAACATAAAAGGATGTTCTCATTCTTTTTTATAGCTGCATAATATTCAACTTTATGGACATACTATAATTTATTTACCCCATTTTCCATTGATAGATACTCAGAATCCTTCAGTACTTTGCTTTCACAAGACTTCAGTGAACATCTGTGAATATAATGTCCACTCCACACTAGTGAGTTTAGTGAGAAGTAGAATTAACTGGGTCCAGGAGTGTCTGCTTTTGGACTTGGAGTCATATTTCCCTCCATTGACATGAAGCACCAGTTTTCACTACCAGCAATTCTGTCGAAATTGTGAGCCATTCAGTGATCACTCTGGCTGCCATGTATTAAGCGTTCAAATATATACTGGGTCCTAAAGAATGATCCTGAAAGCCAGTGTGAAAGTCCATACCTAAGGCCCAATAGTCTGTGTGGTTCTTGACTCTCCACCACCCCTATCCAGTCCCTGTATCTTCAGAGGGCCTTGGCCACTTCTGAACTAACACCTAGAAAGATGGAATTGTCAGGTATACATAGAGAGTTGAAGATCACACTAATGTGAGCACACAAAGTATGCTTGCTCTACAGCTGAGCCACACTACAGTCTAGAAGTCTAACTTCAAGTCAGGCAAGACTGGGTTCAGTCCTCACTCAGACAGCGTCTCCCTTCCCTGTGCCTCAGCCTCCTTGTGTGGGTGCTGCCCTCTGGGTTACAGAATGCACTGACTGCCGTCACTGTCCCTGATGGAAAAGCACTATGGGAAATAAAAGTGAAAAAATATGGTGGCAGTGTAAGTGTGTTTGCATGTGTGTGTGTGTGTGTGTATGTGTGTGTGGCCTTCCAAAGAGGGGAAGGAGATTTGAATGGATCGTGGAGGGATGACTGAGCAGGCAATCCTATTCTAGGCAGGAAGATGTATGACAAAACTATTTCCTGGGGAGATGCAACATACATGTCTAGTCTACTCATCCCAGATAGGGAACCCATGATAGAACAAAGTACAGATACCACTCAGGTCTAATTTGGTGAACCCATGAGTTTTACTGGGGTTACTTACGGGAATGTGGGGGAGGGGTCACGTACAGGAGCAGAAATGACTCAAAGACAAGCTGCCTGGCCAAAGCCCACCCCAGCATGGGTCACAGCTCACAAAGCTGGGAACCTGGAGCGCACTGCGCAGTCTGCAGGCAGCCTCTCAGCAGGCTGGAAAGTGTCCTCTCTAGGTGTCTTGGTTTTTCTAAACCTCTTCTAGGCAGTTTGACTGGTTTCTGCTTCTTCCACGAAGCTGGTCTGGTCTGAGAGTCTTCTTTGCAGCTTCAGCCTATGAGAGGGACTCTCAGCTTTTATTGCTTACTTTAGCAGGGAGGGGCCTAGTGGGTCTGTTCAGTTTCAGGGACTTCTTGAAGCTGAGTTGTCTGGCTCCTACAGTCTTCCTGCCCCCCCCACCTCCACCTTCTGCAGTGATCCCTGAGCCTTGGAGGTGACTATAGGTGTCCACCTATGGCTAGGAAGGTCACCATGACACAGTAACAGTCTTTTGTTCTCAGACACTTCACCAGTGCTTGTGAGTTGAGGCTGATAACAACAGTGATCTAAGGCATAAACACACATGCTTAGAAGGCAGTTTGACAGGCACATCACAGACATCCAGACCAAAAAAAAAATCATGGAAGCTGTTTCCCTATTGGGACCTATGACCTCCCAGTCACAGACTTTTCTTCTGGTTTCCAGTATGAGGCTTAAACTCCCTCTTGTGGAGTGGGCCTTAAATCCAATTGGAAGGCTGTTGGTCTTACCCAAGAGCCAAGCCACTATTGCTCAAACGGTCCTAACCTACCTGGCTTGCTGGCATTTTTTAGCAGGCAGGGCCCATAGTCAAACAAGGTGGGGGTGGTAGGAATTTCAGATTTGCCTTGATCTCAAGATGGGTGTTGTGGGAGCTACCAGAATAGCTTGAAGGGGTGACATCAGATGACTAGCTGGAGGTTAGGGAAGGGCCATGGTGCTGGCAGTCTCCTCTGCTCTGCATGTCTCCTCCATTGGCAGCCTCAATGGTTTCCTCTCTCAACCTTATTTCTTCTTGAGAAGTGGCCTGAACGGTACTGGAGAATGAAGGTTCAGGGGTCAGGCAGCCCCGGTTGGTTTCTAGCTTTGCCACTTATGAGCTATGTGACCTCAGTCATTTTTGTCACTTAGCCTCTTCGGGATGTAGTTTACTCAGCCATAAAAAGGGGTTGCTGCTGCTTCCCGGGGTTGCAGTGAAGAGCGTGAGGCTCTCAGGCCAATGCTCACACACAGTGAGCTCTGTTTGGCACACAGTGTGTACTCCATGTGGTGGTTGGTGCAGGGAAGGCTGTGGCAGCAGAGCATTGGTCCTGCTTCTGACTGGGAATGCTAAGGCTCGCTGAGTGAATTTACACTCAGGCTCTCTGGGGGATCTGGAGGGCTCATCACTTGTCACTGGTACTTTCAGCAAAGAGTTATGAGCACCTGCTTCATGCCAGGTCCTAGAAGATATTATGGGACCATCTCACAGAACCCTGACCAGACCCAGGGTGTTGGAATCCAAACTCATCACTTCAGATACCAACAGTTTCTCCCTGTTTTTCCTCCTGTCCTCAACCAGGCATCATGCTTGCTAGCCAAGTGCCTTGCCTCTGAGCTACACCTTAAACTTGGATTTCAAATAGAATTTTTTTTTTTTGAGAAAGAGTCTCACTACGTAGCTCTAGCTGACCTGGAACTCACTATGTAGACCAGATGGCCTTGACCTCACAGAGATCTGCCTGCCTTTACCCCCATGAGCTGGGGTTGGTGTATATCACCACACCCAGCTAGGAATTATAATTTTAACATAATGTCTTATCACTTGGGCTTTTTTCAAGCTTCAAAATCTGGATGGAAGGTGAATGGGATTGGAGTGACCTCCTCTGTCCTGCCCTTCTCACAGGACAGTCCAGAGAGTGAGTCTAGAGGATGACTCTGGGCCACTAGCACATGCTTCTCCTCAGTTCCTATGGTGCCCAGTGTTGTCAGGTGGTAGGATGCCTTGGATACTGGATAGAGTGCACAGATGAAACAGACAGGAAGTGGGTGTGTAAGAGAAGAGAGTGAAAGTTCCCTCCAGGTCCCTGGCCTGAGCAAGAGGCACTGGAGAAGGCTCTTGGTGCATCAGGCTGACTGGTGAAGGCTGGGCCTGTGGAACCAGAGGACGGACCAAATTAGAGAGTCCCTGGACAGCACTTGCTTTCAGAGCTGTCCAGTTGACTGTCTAGGTGGAGACAGAGGAGAGGCCCAAGCTGCTGGTGTGTGAACCTGGTGTCACTCTGAGGTGACCAGGAGATAGCCAAGATCCCAGGACTGATCCCCAAGGATGCTAACATAAACAGTATGTGTATCCCTATGTGAGTGAGTGACAGCCCTGAAGAGCATCCAGGTCCTCATCTGGAAAATGGGAACAATCATAGTGCCACCTCCTGGTGACATAGTAATTTCCAGACTGACAGTTCCAATGAAAAACTATTCACAATGGCTTTTGTCAGTCACCAGGGTGTTTGAGCAGTCCTGGGAATGGGTTCTTGTCTTTGCCATTGACTCGCTGTGTGAACTTGCACTGGTTTTAGTCCTCTTTGAAAAAGCAGCATTTTGCTCTTGCATTTGGAAGATGTCCTGGGTGCTTCTGAGGTCTCTGAGTGCCCCTGTAACTACCATCCCTCCCTGCCTCTCTCCTTCCAGCCTCGCCCACTTGCCACTTCCCACCCTCTCTCTACCCTGTCACCAAAATGATCTTTCAAAAACCACAAATCTCAGCATGGTCTTTTCTTGCCTGGAGAAAATTACTGTTGATGCTCCCATTGACTTTAGGAAAAAGCCCCAGAGCCCTGGCCTGGTGAAGGCAGGAGGGACTGACTCTAGTCTCTCTTACCTCATCCCTTCCCACCACCCCTGCTTGTATTCTAGCTACATAGAGTCTCTGCTCCCACCTCAATAGCCACATATCCCTTAGTGCTGGCACCCCCACCTACTTGCACAGCCCACATTCCTGCCTTCTCATCTACCCCACCGTTACCCAGTGTCTGTGTTTCTCAGATCCAACACTTCCTTTCTCCCAGTGTTCCACCCACGGGGCTCTAAAGCCTCCTTGTTCTTTTTCTCATTTCTTTTTCCATAGCCTGTTCTCTATGAGCAGCTAGGAGGAATCTGTTGGTTTACTCTTATCACTTGGGAGGCTGAGGCAGAAGGATTGCTGCAAGTTCCAGGGAAGCCTAGGCTATAATAATGAGTTCTAGGTCATTCTGACAGAAAGTGTGATGCCCCTCTAAATAAATAAATAAATAAGATGAATAAGATGGCGTCGCTACCTGCTTAAAGTTTCTCTGTGGCCGCCTGTGACACTAGGAGTAATGTCAGGGCTTCCATGCACACCACACGGAGCATCTGCTGTCCCACGTATTGCTACCTATGATGGAAGCTGCCTTCCCACCTACCAGCTGTTTGCCCAGGCTGCTTGCCTTCTAGAGCGACTTGAACACGGTCACTGAAGTCTTTGTGGCCATCACACCTCACTGATGGGTGAGAATTGTTCCTTCTAGTGACCAGGCTACAGAATCTGCCTGGTAACACGCAGGCATCCTTTCTGTCGGCAGGATGGTCCAGCCACATATCATATCCTCTGTGAAGCCTTCTTTCATACAGCCTCCTCAAGATCATTCCTTCCTGTAGCATCTTCAGGCAGCAGAGACCCTCCCTCCCCCCCATGTGGCTCCTGTCACACTGGTTGTCCTGTTTTGGGTCCCTGTGCTCAGGGCAGCTCTCACAGAAGGAGGTGGGAGCTGCAGTGAGGACAGCTGTCAGTCGTCGTGGAGCCTGCGCTTAGTGCTTGAACATGCCCTAACCCTAGTCTTCAGAATCTTGTGGGGTCAGCTCCCCCAAAAACCTCATTTTAAAGAGAAGCCAGCAGAAGTTTGAAGCGATTCGGTCACAGCCCAAGGTCACCAGCCAGTCTGCCTGAGCAGAAGCGGTTAGTGAGTACTGGCAATGGCTATATATAGCTGCTGGGCTGAGCCCTGCTCACATCCCATCCTCTCTGGGATGTACACTACTTCCTCCTCAGGCCAGGGAAACTGAGGTACAGAGACTTGGGAAGCTAGTCACAAGAGAGTCAGGTTTTGGTCTGTGCTCTTTGGGGCCTGGTCATCCCTACCACACCATGACATATTACGGGATTGCAGAGTCCCCCTTCTCACTTACCTACGAGGTTATTAGCACCCCAACATCAGGCTAGCCTCCAGCCCTGGGAGGCACTGGCTAGTGGGTGTGTAATGAATGAGGGAACAGGTAGTTGGAGGATATGGGCCCTGCCCCAGGCATTCTGCAGCTGTTTCCTGAAACCCAAAGATGCAGCCATCCCTCTCCAAGCCACAGTGACCCCAGCACCCTCTTGCCCAGACAGCCCTAGGGAAGGAGCAGATCCATTAACATGAGGCTGCCCAAGGGCTCAGGAGGGGCAGTGGACGCTGTACAAGTCCTCAATATTATTGCTTTATTGTCATTTAAATGGAGCCTGCCTCAAACAGGCCACCCAGTTCTAGCCACCAGCGCTGGACAAAACCTCCATTGAAAAGCCAATTACAATCACTCCATCTAAATTGTCATGGATTTGTATAGAAAATTACATCTCCATTTAGTCCCGAAGCAGCGTCCTGAGCATGGACAGAGGGGAGGCTGGCCCATTTCCCTCGCCAGCTCAGCGCGGGTGCCACGGGCAGAGAGAAAGCCCAAGCTGCCAGTCTTGGCTAGCCCAGGAACAAAGGCCAGTTTGTGGGGGCCCAAAGAGAAGCTGGGCCTCTGAGGGCGTCTCAGATTCCAGGCCTGGGCCGATGGACCCTGCACTGCCAGCTGGTCTTCCCTGCTGGCAGCTCTGGCCAGACAAGCTTCTGACAGCCAGCTTTAGGGGGCCATCAGCCCTGCCACTATCCAAGGGGCCTGAAGCTTGGCTCATGTCCACACTGCCAGGAAATGAAGGAGGTTAGCCTGGGGATCACTGGCCTGGGATCTTGAGAGCTTGGGTCATTCATTCATTCATCATCCATCCATCCATCTATTCATCACTGTTGCTAACGGGTCTTTGGGCAGTATGAAGAGCATAGTAACATAGAAATGAGCTCCAGCCTCAGGATGTCCTGGGTTCCAGTCAGATTGTCCTTAGTAGTCTAAGTAGCAATTCTAAGATAGTTGCTGAGGACCTACTCTGTGCCACAGAACAGAACATGGCTGAAGCCAAGACAAAATGCTGTGTCTCCTTGTCCCTTAAAACCAAAGGGAGATGTACTCTTTTGTTAATGACACAGACTCTGAGGAAATGAACAGGGGTTGCTCAGGTCTTGTGGAAGAGTTGTGTGAGTAGACAGTTCTAAAGAACAAGCCAGAAGGTCACTCCAGGCTGAGGAAACAGTGTGTGGATGGGGGCAGCTGGGTTGGCTGCAACAGCAGAGTGAGCCACTGGCGCCCCTATGGGCTGCTGGTTTAAGACATGTTTCACTATTCGTAAGGTGTGCTCAATGACAGTACTTTTCCTGTTCTTACTAGGGTTAGCCCAAGACCCTGTCCAGCCAAGCCATGCTCACCTTGGGTGCATGTGCATGAAGCAAAGGGCTCCGGTACCATGCACTGTGAGTGTGACTGCATTAAATTGTGTGTGAGACTGTCCCATGACTCCATATGGCTGTGTGACGGTGAGGTCATGAGTTCATGTATACAACTATGGCTGTAATCATGTGTTGACAGTCACTCGCGTTTCCTGTGGCCTTGCCTACACACAGTGCTCTCAGACTGACTATATATGGCTGGGTCAGACTGTGTCCCATGGCCTAAAGATGTCTATCTGGACCCTGGCTGGGATGGCTGGAAAGGGCAGGACAGGTGGGTGCAGTAGGTGAGGAGGGCAAAGTCCCAAAATCCTCCTCCACCCAGTCCTACCAGGTAGACTGGCCAATGCAAAAACAGCCCCACCAGGGACTGCTCTGTGTACAGAAAACAAGTTCTTCTGGTGTCAGCTCAAGTTTGGCAGGAAGTGGCTTTTGGGTGGCAGGAAGTTGGATTCAGCTCATATCAGCGCCAACCAAGGAGGCAGGAGAGCAGTTATCTAGGGTTAAACAGTTACCAAGAAGAGGGGCCCCCGACTCCCCATACCTGATAGTGTTGGGGGCCAGCCCACCCCTCCTGCTCACTTTGGATGGGGATGGTGGAGGGTTGGAAAGAATAGCTACCCGCTACCCGTAGTCAAGTGTCTACTGCATCTACGACCCAAAAGCCCCTTACCCTCCTTTATTATCCCCTTTTGGTCCAAGCATAAATACAGACTATAATAGGCAGACTTGTCCAAGGTCACCAAAACAAGGAGCTCACAATTGCCTAAAGTTCAGAAAACCCAAGCAGAGGAACAGAGAGAGGAGAAAAGACGCAACTTGGGACAGAGCTGGTGGTCGGAGACATACAGAGCAAAGAGCTTGTCAGTGGAGACCTGCAGTGTGCCCATGGTGTGCAAAGCCAGCCCACGGACATCACAGCTGACCATGAGGCTCTGAACCCATGTCCCTGGGGTGGAGCCAGTTAAGACACAGGGAGCCTCACTTATTGAGCCAAGCCTGGAATCTAGGTCTGATTCAAAAGCGCAGGTTTTTGCAGGTCACTTCCTTGTGCCCAACTTCTAGGGAAGCACAGTGTCTATCTACAAAGAGAGGCCCCTCCCATGGGCTGTTCACCTAGACACCCTGCTGAGGAGTTGACTGATGTCCAGTGGCAAGCCAGAGTCAAACTTGAACAGGGTGGCTACTTTTCCCATGCAACAAGGAGTGCTCAGCTCTGGCAGTGCGAGTCAGGGTCCTGCCATTGGGCTGGGGCTCTGTAACTAGCCAGAAACGGAGTTCTCCAGAGACTCAGCCCTAGACAACCTGTGTCCCCTGACCCCTACTAGAGCACCTGGCAAGGAGGTTGCTGGTTCTGGTCTCATCCCCAAAGCAGCACCAAGCTGTTCCTGGCTGACATGCTGATTTGAAACTGAGTTTGCATGTCGTTTGCACATTACCCAGTGTGTGTCAGAAGGTACGAACATCTCCCTTTCCGGGAGAGGGCTGCCTGCAGAGGCCCCCCTGCCCTCCTCCAGACAGCAAAAATGCCAGCCGGCTAGACGGGAGCTACGCCCTGGCCTCTGACAGCACCCGCCTGCTGCCACCTCCCCCATTCCCTCCTCGAGCCAAATTTAGGCTGCTCTGCTACTGAGAGATGGGGAGAGAGGAGGCAGGAAACCATGAGATGGAGGCTGCTAAGCCAAGGCCCACATAGGGCGGGTCTGCCCCAGGGGTATCCCTGTCCCTAAAGCCCTGGGCCTAGCCTTCCCCCCATTTTTCCCCACTGGAATGAAGCCCAGTTGAGGAACACTGGGTTCTCTGCTGCAGCTTGGGGTGCTGGCTGTCTTGCCCATGATGGATGAGGGAGAGAGAGAGAGAGAGAAAGAGAGAGAGAGAGAGAGAAGAGAAAAGGTCATGGCCAGGGCAGTGGGGAAGGGATCAAATAGCGTCCTCCTGCCCCAGACACTTGCCGCCACTGGGTCCTGAGGGCTGGCTCTGCTTATCTGTACTTCCTGCCTCTCCTTGGCATGCCCCCTGATTGTGGGGTGGGAGCCTGTGGGTCCAACTGAGTCTGAGGGGTCTTCTTCCCCAAGGGTTCCATTACCCCATGGGGCTAGCTTCCCACTTTAGTTTGTCTTAGTTTTTCTATCTGTAAAACGGAGAGGAAATGACTTCCCAGTGGGGTTCTGTGTGAGACTTAGGGTTTCTGGAAGGCTGAACAAAAATTAGGAACAGTGACTTCAGACCTAGAAGAAGCTTCTTGGATTTTTCAGTGACTAGAAGAGGTAGCTTGGAACAGTGCTGGAGACAGGACTTGAGTAACCTGAGCCAGGAGAAATGGGAAAGATGTGAGCTGGATTGCAGCCACCACATCAGATCCATAGGTGGGTTAATAGATCCTAGTAGCCAGGGCATGGCTCCTGGATTAGGGCTGCCTGGGTTTAATGCATTACTTTTCTGTATCGCTTTCCTCACCTGTAAGATGGGAGTAATAAATTCCGGGGCTGCTGGAAGGTGAAATGAGGCAGTGAATGTTGGGCACGTAGTAGGTGCAACGTGCCACCAGTGTGATTGTTTTGTCCCCAGAGCGGTTGGGAGGTCCCAGGGTTGCAACAGATGTGGATGTGAAGGGAAGGCATCGTGGTTTCGTGTTCAAACGGGAGCCATTAGGATGGGTATTCGAGTCAGCATGACCCTGGGCAAATGGCCACACCCCGCTGAGCCTTGGGAGAGGAGCAGCGAGGCGCTTACCACGGAGGGTCTGGTAGGGTTGTACGAGCTCAGGCTTGGCCCAGCGCCTGGCACATAGCGGGCGCTCCCTGAAGGATCCAATGGTACCGCCCCGCACAAAGGACAGGTGGACAGCGTCAGGATGGACGGCGGGGCAGGGCAGGTGTGCGGAGAGAGAGGAGGCGGGTCAGCAGCAGGGGAGGGAAGAGGGTGGGCGGGAGCGCGCGCAGCAGGTGCGCGTGGGATGGGCGGGGCCCCCGAGCGGGCGGGGTCTCCAGGTGCGCGGGCACGCGCCAGGAGGCGGGTGGCCTGGGCGCAGGGACGCAAAGGGTCCCTGTGTCTTTAACGCCCCCTCCCCGCGTCCCCTCCCACCCTCTTGTGCACCCCCCAGCCAGGCTGCAGCCGCAAGCCGTCCCCCCTGCACTGACAGCTGGTATCTAATTACTGTGTGAGAATGGAAAGTCGGGCTGTCCCAGCTCCGGGGAGAGGGGATTAACGTCTCCTGCAGAATACACTTCCTCTGGTGGGTTGCCATGGTTACTCTCATTACCTGCCTGCCCGCGAGGAGCCGCGCGAGCCGCTCCGGCGGGCCCTCGGAACCCGGGCCGGCGTGCGCACACGCGCACGGGCGCGCGCCTGGCTTCCCGCCCCTTCCTCCCCGGGGGCGCACGCGCGTGCGCCGTGGGGAGCGCGAGCGGTCTCACCCCGACCCCGCCCCCCGCCCTAGCAGCTGTCCGCGGCGCGCGCGGCCCGCCGGCCCCTGCGCGCGCTGTCAACAGTCATTAGCGCGCGGGCCGCGCCCCTCCCCCCGGCCCCCCAGCCAGGGGCGGGGCCCGCACCTGGGGCCCCTTGCTTGTTAGCGCACCCGGGCCGCCCGCCTCTGTCCGGAGGGACCAGCCCGCGGGGCCTGTCGGGCTCGGAGCCTCCTCCTTCTTGCCAGAACCCTTTCAGCGGTCCGGTCCCCCCCATTCCCTGTCCTCGGCTGAGACTCCCTACGGAGGCGGGTCCCCAGAGTCTCGGTGGGCGCCCCTCTGCAGTGGTGACGACAACGGTCATTTATGAATGTCTCGAGAGAGCAGGCGTGTTTGTGCTTCATTTGGGGTTCCTGCAGCCCTCCTGGGAGGTAGTGAGAGCCGTGGTGGCTATGGTGTCATTTCACACATGAGGAAACTGAGGCGCAGCTCCTCCTCGTCTGAGGGCAGGACCGGATTGTGCTCAGGCTCTGCCTCATCTCTAGGAGCACCCTTATTGCTCAGATCAGCCAGACCTGATCAAACAAACCTGCGGCCAGTTTCTGACCCTGCTGTGTGTCTCCCAGGGGAGGCTTCGTCCCTGCCTGTCACCTATTTCCCCAGCCCTTCTCCTTCCCCAAAGGGTTGCTTGGCCTACTGCACTACCCTTCCGCTACCCTTTAAAGAACCACCGAGTTAAAGCCAAAAGAAAGGGGGAAAAAAGAAGAGCAGAAAAGGAAAAGGCTACTGGGAGTAGCTCGATGGATGTGGCACCCCTCGCTGTGGTTTGGGGATCCATCTCAGGCACTTTCTCTGTGGCCCTGGGTGTGCATTTCGGTTCTCGGCGTGATTTGAAAGAAGATGGAGGTTCAGCGAAGCAGAAAGGAGGTCTTGGAATATGTGAGGCTGTTCCAGATGGCAGGTGCGACTCGATGGCAGTGCTCCGCACTAACAGTTGGAGATTGAGCACAAGGGTGGAGGAGAGGCAGGTGCCACATTGAGTCCTCAGTCAGTGCCTGGCTTATGCATTTATTTATGGCAGGGGGGTTCCTCCCTCTGCCCCATCCCAGGTCTGCAGTCCCGGGGGCCAGAGAATTCTAGTGCGAGCCTTGTTTTGAAGGGATTGCTTATTTTCAGTTAGGTAATATTTACAGTGAGGAGAAATAAAAATATCGTCACTGTTGTGTTTGATCAGGGCTCTCCTCTACCATCTGACTGCCCCTTAGAAGTTATCACCAGCTTCTCCTGGGTCTCTGAGAGAGACTTTAGAGATTTGTATGGTGCTCTTTCGTTATACCTTTTCTTCTGTCAGTTTCCAGTGACTTTAAAATCTCCTCTCCACCTCCCTCCACCCCCTCTGCGGCTTTTCTGCAGGGGCCGACTCCGCCCCCTCCCCCATCTTCTTCTAGTTCCATTCAGGGTTGGAATAAGACTTTGGCAAGAAGCTCTCCTGAAACTTCCTCAATTCCTGGCCAAATTGATTAAAATGGGGACCAGGCCCTGTGTGGGAGGAGATCTGGGAGGAGCATGCCCAGTGGCTTTTGCTGTGGTCTCAGCCTCTTTACTTGGCTGGCCTAGATGGGATGGAGCAGCATCATTGAGTTTGCCTGTTCAATCAACCCCCTGAAGTCCCAAACTTGCACACAAGTGGAAGCCAAAGGTTTTTCCCCCGGGGTGTGTTATACTAGCTGATGCTGTCCTCTACAACAATCCTGTTGATTTTCATGCCTCCTTAAGAGTTGGATCTGGAATGCACCAAGGGAGCATATTTAAGGCCTTCTTTAGTGGTTCCTTTCTCTCTTTTAGGAGGAACCCACTTGAAAAATGCCCCTGCTACTTAGCAACATCTTCTCAACCATGGCCTCCTTGTGGCTGGAAAACATAGTCCCCATTATAGCGATGATGCCCTGTGGCTGGAAAGCATAGTCCCCTATTATAGCGATGATGCCCCGTGGCTGGAAGGCATAGTCCCCTATTATAGCGATGACGCCCCGTGGCTGGAAAGCATAGTCCCCTATTATAGTGATGATGCCCCGTGGCTGGAAGGCATAGTCCCCATTATAGTGATGATGCCCTGTGGCTGGAAGGCATAGTCCCCTATTATAGCGATGATGCCCCGTGGCTGGAAAGCATAGTCCCCATTATAGCGATGAT
>CAJQZJ010001061.1:737824-759946 GCA_907164525.1 Lophiomys imhausi
TATAGTGATGATGCCCCGTGGCTGGAAGGCATAGTCCCCTATTATAGTGATGATGCCCCGTGGCTGGAAGGCATAGTCCCCATTATAGCGATGGTGCCCCGTGGCTGGAAAGCATAGTCCCCTATTATAGCGATGATGCCCCATGGCTGGAAGGCATAGTCCCCTATTATAGCGATGATGCCCCGTGGCTGGAAAGCATAGTCCCCTATTATAGTGATGATGCCCCGTGGCTGGAAGGCATAGTCCCCATTATAGTGATGATGCCCTGTGGCTGGAAGGCATAGTCCCCTATTATAGCGATGATGCCCCGTGGCTGGAAGGCATAGTCCCCATTATAGCGATGATGCCCCGTGGCTGGAAAGCATAGCCCCCATTATAGCGATGGTGCCCCGTGGCTGGAAACAGGGTCCCCACCTTGGTAACTATGTAACTTACGACCAGCCAGCAACTTCAAAGTTGTAGAGATGGTGACAGAACTGCCATACATTAGCAATTGGGCTGTGCTTGCTGTCAAGGCCAGGGGTCCATTTAATTGGCTTCTGTGGGAGATGGACAAAATTCCATCAGAGGGGTTTACTTACCTAAGGGATGCTCTCAAAGACTGCCATAACCTGAGAGGACCCTAGGGGTCTAAGATGCACTGGTTCCTCTCATTGGTCCTCAGCCCTGGATATCACAGTCTACTTATGATGAGTGCTCTGATGACTTGAGGAAACTGAGGAAGCCAGAAAACACCTGTTAAGAACCTCCTAAAGTACCTTTGCCAAAGGGCCAAAATCCAGGGTTAGGCTTGGGGGCGGGGCAGGGGGTTCTGCCATGCACCTGTAATCCACAGTAATTCTCTGGGCAGATTTCTTGAATTTATAGTAACATTGCCTAATAAGAGTCTTCTTCCGGGCTGGAGAGATGGCTCAGCGGTTAAGAGCACTGGCTGCTCTTCCAGAGGTCATGAGTTCAATTCCCAGCAACCACATGGTGGCTCACAACCATCCATAATGAAATCTGGTGCCCTCTTCTGGCCTTCAGATATACCTGCAGACAGAACACTGTATACATAATAAATCTTTAAAAAAAAAAAAAAAGAGTCTTCCACTCACCCCATTAGGAAAGGCAGCCTTCTCTAGAGATGAAGATATTTACAAGGCTTGGAAGCACACGACATGGCTGCATTTAATGAGCCAATGTCAGTCTCACTGCTGTTTACCTCCATGTCTCAATCATGGTGACATCCTAATCAGCATATCTCAAAATCTTTTGCATTATAGTCATTTGGGGATAGAAGGCTTTCTGAAACCTTAGAACATAGGTTTGGTAGGCTGAGGTAGACCAATGAACATATGTACTTTTTTTGTTTTCTTTTTGAGGCAGAGTCTTATGTAGCCTAGGTTGGCCTTGAGCTACGTAAGTCAAGAAATGGCTTTGAAGTTCTTCTGCTTCTGCCTGCACTCTCTGTAAGTGCTGGCATCATGGGTGTAAGTCACCATTACCATTTATGTGGTGCCAGGGATTGAACCCAAGACTTTGTGCATACTAGACAAGCACTCTACCTACTGAGCCGTATCCCCACCCCCAAACACCCATCTTTAACAACTGCTTGTATAATTCTAATGACACTGTGTAGGACCCACCCACACTTTGAGGACCAGAGTTCTAAATAGCTTGAAATATCAGTTACATATAAAGAGGACATCTTATGATTGTTTCAGTTACTTGCAACCCAGCTTTTGGATCAGAACTCAAATGGGCTGGCTTTCAAGGAGTTGGCAATGTCTAAGAAAGTTGGTAGTTCCCCAATTTTTAAGTTGGAGGCCATGTCCAGCTAGGTTAGCTTGGATCTGGTTGGTTGTTCTGGAGTTGGATGGTTCTAATAGATGGAGTATGTTACCATGGTAATGTTCTTTCCTACAGAAGAAAAGCCCTAGTTAGTGACTGGGTATTTTTCATGCCTTTTCCCATGCTGTAGTTTCTTGCCATCATTCCTGCCTGGCATTTCTGGAAACTGGAATAGTCAGGAGAGTCCAGATCCTATAAGTAAAATGAACTTCCTTTGTCAAGCCAGTGGACAGCTTGTGTAGAGCAGTGGCTTAAATGTTGCTGACTTGGGTACTAGGCAGGTTGGAAGGAGGATCCCAAGCGTATGGGGAGGACTCAAGATAGTGCTCAGGAGCAGATCACTTGCCTGGTATGTACAAGGCCCTAGGCTCAAAATTCTCAGTACAGGGCAGAGGTGGGAGATGGACAAGGTTCTCAAGGCTATTGGGAAGGCATTTTGTATTCCTTTAATTAGCAGCTCTCTCCTCATATTCCTGTCTGCATTCCCAGCTAAGGAAGGCGTGCCCTTTCTGCAGTATTTAGCAGAAGGTCATTACCTTCATGGACACAGGGCATGCCACTACTGTCAGATCTCTTTGTCGCCGTCTTCCTGGGGTTGTGTTTGGAGACCACACATAGATTCTGGTGTTCTTCCCCTTAGGGCGTTATACACACACAATGACCAGGTGGCCACAGCTCGCTAGAGGGCTGTCAGTGTGTGACTCTGCCATACTGTGTGTGTGATTTGAGTTCTGTTTGTTATAGACCCCACCATGTCCAGGTGGCCACAGCTCGCTAGAGGGCTGTCAGTGTGTGACTCTGCAACACTGTGTGTGCCTCTGCAACACTGTGTGTGTGATTTGAGTTGTTTGTTACAGACCCTCCCTACCACAGATAGGTAGATTACAGGGCCCAAGGTTGAAAAGCAGCAATCAGGTTTTTGTTTTTGGTTTTGGGTTTGTTTGTTTTTGTTTTGTTTTTGACAAGGTCTTCCTGTATGGCTCCCAGTCTGGTCTGGAACTCCCAGGCTGGATTTGGCCTTAAACTCCTTCAGCCTCCCAAGTCCTGGGATTACAAGTGTGTGCCACCATACCTGGCTGAGCAATCAATTTTTAAAGAGGGAGTTATTGATAAATGCTCCCTTGAAGTTTCCCTGGGATAATTTTATGGTCACATTAGACCAGATGCAAAGCCACTGCTTATCCAAGAATAGAGGTGGGAGGCTAGGCTAGGGACAGGACAGGCACTGGGTAATATATTTTGCTGTTCTATCTGGGTACATTAGTTTTGAGGTTGTTTTTGTTTTGTCTGTATGTATGGGTTATTTGAGACAGGGTTTTACTTTGTAGCCCTGAATGGGCTAGAACTCACTATGTAGACTGGACAGGCCTTAAATTCACAGAGATCCACCTTCCTCTGCCTCCTAAGTGCTGGAATAGTCGTGTGAACCACATCTGACAACTATTAGTTGTATTTTGAATTCAGACAAAAACTTATCCCAGGTTTGAGGACAGCCTTAGCATAGACTGTGCATCTCCTCTGACGGCGGATAATACCTCATGGGATCCAGTTCATAACTGACTAGATCAGTGTGACAAAAGACCAAAGAATCCTAAACACAAAATGTCCAGGTTCAATGAGTCCAGATGGAGGACGTGGACATTTACCAAGCTTAATCTGCCATGTCTCACACAAATTCTTGTACTTTATGTGGGTCTAAGCTCTGGCGTTCTTGCTTACTCAGCCAACACTTCAGGTATAACCAATCTCTCCAGGCACACATACCCCTCACACATGCTCTCACTATATCCTTAGAACATCAGGCCCATTTTACAGATTAGAAAACAGTATCAAGAAGTGAAAAAGAGCCTGGGGTGGTGCGGAACCCCATTAATCCCAGCTCTCTGGAGGCAGAGGCAGGCAGATCTCTGAGTTTAAGGCCAGCCTGTTCTACAGAGCAAGTTCCAGGACAGCCAGAGCTACACAGAGAAATCCTGCCTCGAAAAACCAAAAGAAAAGAAAAAGAAAAAGAGCCATCCAGAGTTTGTGAACTGGTAGCAGGAGCTTTCTGCCTCACCTCTCTTGTTTTCTTTATCCTTTCCCACCAGATTACATCTTTCTCTTTTGGAATCTGTTTCTTTCTTTTTTTTTTTTTGGAATCTGTTTCTTAATGAAAGAATTCTATGAACAGGGAGGTCTATCTACCTTTAAGTAATTGAACCCATTGGTATTTCTCTGTATCAAGGTGATCAAAATTTAGAACCTGCTTCTTTATACTATTGACATTCATTTTAAAATATCTGTTTATTTACTTAATTTTTTTTTTTTTTGTTTTTCGAGACAGGGTTTCTCTGTGTATCCTTGGCTGTCCTGGACTCACTTTGTAGACCAGGCTGGCCTTGAACTCACAAAGATTCGCCTGCCTCTGCCTCCCAAGTGCTGGGATTAAAGGCGTGCGCCACCACCGCCCGGCTTTTTTTTGGTTTTTCGAGACAGGGTTTCTCTGAATATCTCTGGCTGTCCTGGACTCGCTTTGTAGACCAGGCTGGCCTCAAACGCACAAAGATCCGCCTGCCTCTGCCTCCCAAGTGCTGGGATTAAAGGCATGCGCCACCACCGCCCGGCTATTTACTTAATTTTTTGAGACAGGATTTCTCTGTGTATCTCTGGCTATCTTGGAACTCACTTTGTAGATCAAGCTGACCTTGAACTGAGAGATCCCCTTGCCTCTGCCTCCGGAGTGCTGGGTTAAAGGTGTATACACCGTCTGGCTTACATTAATTTTTTTAATTGAATTTTAATTTTATGTATTTTGGGGGTGAGATGCACAAGTGTCAAAGCATTAATGAATGTGGAGGTCAGAGGCCATCTTGGCAGGAGTCATTTTCTTCCAACATGTGGGTCCCAGGGATTGAACTCAGGCCATCAGGCTTAGTGGCAGGCATCTTTATTTACTGAGGCATCTCACTAGCCCCAAATTAACATTTTCTCCAACAGTATCTGTTTTGCTTTTCAATTTTTGCATATATATATATATATATATATATATATATATATATATATAGCATATGCGACCAGCAAAAGACATTGGGTCCCCTACTCTGTCATTCTCTGCTTTATTCCCTTGAGACAGGGTCTTCACTGAACCTTTGTCCAGGCTGGCGACCAGCAAGCCCCAAAGATCCTCCCCAATACCAGCATCACTGGCCTCAGGCACTTAGATGACTGTGACCAGATTTTTAGGTGGGTTCTGGGTATTAAAACTCAAGTTCCCATGCTGTGCAGCAAGAGTTTTACCCCTGGAGCCATCCACACAGCCTTGAAATTAATATTTTTTTCAAAAGTAAAGCTTAGACTTGGACATGGTGGCTTACACTTTTAATGCCAGCACTAAGGAGAAAGAGGCAAGCAGATCTTTGTGAGCCAGCCTGGTCTACATAGTGAGTTCCAGGCCAGCAAATGCTCTGTCTTAAAACAACAAACATAATAAAGTTTAACAGATCTGTAGAAGATGGTACAGGTTGCAAGTATTCCTAATAGACTTTTTAATAAGTTGTCCACACCCTCATAGCCTCACCTAGACTGAGAACTAAAAACTCAGTTGTATTCATTCTTGAAGTTCATTTGTTTTTGCCATTGTAAACCTCTAGTTAAAAGTGTATTAGAGGCCGGGCGGTGGTGGCGCACGCCTTTAATCCCAGCACTTGGGAGGCAGAGGCAGGCGGATCACTGTGAGTTCGAGGCCAGCCTGGTCTACAAAGTGAGTCCAGGACAGCCAAGGATACACAGAGAAACCCTGTCTCGAAAAACCAAAAGAAAAAAAAAAAGTGTATTAGAGGAGGCTGGAGAAATGTCTCAGTGATTGAGAGCACTGGCTTCTCTTAACAAAGTTCCTAGGTTTGGTTCCCAGCACTGACATGGTGGCCATTGGTGAGCCTATAAAGACAGCTGAGGACTTCAGAGGGCTGGGATCCCCTGAGAAGAAGGTAAAAGTGAGTTGTGGCAAGTATGAATCTGAAGAGATGTGTAATTTCATAGTTCGTCTTGTAATTGTCCACAGTTGCAGACCAGTGATGATGGGCCAACATGTAGCTTTCCTGCACCCATGCATTGCACACACACATATGCACTTACACAGATGCATGCTGTCTGAGAAGTCCCCACTGAAATAGGTCCTGACTGGCAAGAGGACTGTATCAGGCTAGTGAGGCCATAGCCCAGGGTCACCATGCAGAGATGTTGCCTGGGAGTTCTAGGGTTCAGTAGCCCACACCACAGATGCCCCAAGCAAGCTAAAGGCAAAAAGACTTTCCCATTCTGCCATCACTGCTTATCTGTCTGGAAAGCCAAGAGATAGAGCTGAAGATAGTCTGTGCCATGCTGGTGAGACCTGTATCCTCCTCAAAATGTCTGAGGGGCCTACCTGTGTCCATCCTCTGCCACTGTTTCCTGGCAGGTCCTGACCATCTCAACTTCCCAGGGTTGTAAGGTTCAGCTCTATCATCTACTCAGGGAAATTTAGCCAACCACAAAGCATCTTTTGAGGGGAGGCAGGCAAGATACAAGGTCTCTTTTCTTTATGTATCCCTGAATGTCTTACTTGCTACGTAGACCAGGCTGGCCTCAAACTCACAGAGATTTCCATGAAGGCATGAACCACCACACCCACTGTAAAGCATTTCTTAATAACAGTGTTGATGGAAACAGCCCTGCCTTCCAGGCTGGGTACAGAGTGATGCAGTCATATCTCATTCTGTCCTCATAGAAGACTGCGGGCAATGGAGTGCTTTATTCCTCTTCCATAGATGAAAGGCAGGAGGCTCAAAGAAACAACATAACTACTCAGGGCAACACACCACCTACGTGGTGGGGTAGAGTGGATCCAACCACGTTGCTCTGCTTGCCGCTAGCCAACTACCTGCTCAGCAGCAGTTACCAATCACCTACTGTGTGCTGGGCGTTTTTTGTTGGTGTGAGCCAGCAGGTGAATCCTATGCCTCCACGGGGCTGCTGTCCTTAAGCCTGCACCCTCTGGGGAAGGATTACCTTGGCATTGTGCCTTCCCGGGTTGTGTCGCCCAACCTCCTTTCACACTATTTGTTCTGATCTCTGAAGCCCTCAGAGCCTT
This sequence comes from Lophiomys imhausi, assembly GCA_907164525.1. Lineage (NCBI taxonomy): Eukaryota > Metazoa > Chordata > Mammalia > Rodentia > Muridae > Lophiomys > Lophiomys imhausi. The sequence goes on from CAJQZJ010001061.1 coordinate 744,765, forward strand.
CCCTATCCACCCATAGGGAGGATTGAGAGCTGGTGTCACCAGATCTCTGTGTGCCTAGTACTCTGTGGATCAGGAAACGCTTTCATGGAGCACTGGCCTAGAACTCCTGCCCTGGAGTCTCCTTTTGGCCTTAATCCTCACTATGGGTAGGTGTGGGGCTCAGGTGCCTCCCACAGCTTTTTGATGCAAAGAACTCAGCCTCCATCTTGGCATACCTTGTCAGACCAACTGGCAGTCTGGTAAGAGGCGTAGCCACCAGGCTCCCAGCTCTGCCACATCCACATGGACTCTAGCCTGTCTTTCTGTGCACACCCCACACAAAGAGCCTGGGTGCTGTGGCTGGCATTCAGCTGCTGGAGTGTGGTGGGAGAGAAGTGATGAAAAGGTTTTTAGAAAGGCCTGGGCAAAGGCAGAAGCCACCCAGGTGATGGGAGCTGGTCCCCTGGGACCCCAACCCAGGACCACAGTGAAAGGTTACTGCTAATTGGCAAGCTCCTGAGGGGGCCCCCCTGCATCTATTTAGCCCCGCCCCCCAGAGACTTCTAGGATGGTCTTGGCACAGCATGTGATTTGAGATCTCTCTGGGAGTCTGGCACAATCTGTCTGAATTGTGAACATGGAGCCTCTTGGTTTCCTAATTTGTACTTGTGTTGTCGTGTTTCTCTGCCCATTGTTGCTGGTAGATTTAGTACCTTCCTCAGCCACCGTGACTTCTGTACCCTCCCTCTCCCCAGACCCAGTGGGTTTCCCTTTCTCCCCAGCCCCTAGCTGGGACTGTTGGTGTTGGAGGCCATGCTGGGGCTAGGAGCAGCAAAGACACTAACCCCATCCCCTGACCTGTGTGGCCTGGCCTCAGGGCCCAGCTCTCACTCTCCATCAACCCTGACACTAACACGACTTGTCCACCTTGTCACAGGGGGCAGATGGCCTGTCGGAGCCAGAGGGCATCTCTCTGAAACGGGTCGCTGTGGTGGAAGATTTCTTTGACATCATCTACTCGATGCACGTGGAGAGCTCTGCAGAGCCAGGCAAAGCTCCCAAGCACGCAGGGCAGAAGAAAACCTACCGAGCGGTGAGATTTCTGTGTCTGCCTCTGCTGGCAGCCCCAGGCCTTGGCAAGAGGCCATGGGCTCTGCACATGTTGGGCGGGAGGCGGGGCTGGGAGCTGAGGCGTGATGAAGCAGCCTTTGGGGATCCAGGGGGGCATGGGGCAAGGGCATGGCAGCCAGAGATGGCTCTCAGGGTGAGAGGCAGGCTCTGTGGTCAGAGCACAAAAGAGAAGCAGATTGAAGGGAGGGAGAGAGAGAGAAGGAGAGGGGCAGGGCAGGGAGGAAGCCTTCCTCTCTCCAGTTTCAGCCCCTTGTAGCCTGCTGGGGGAGCACAGATAATAAGAATCGCAGGGGCCAGTGCTTCCACAGCGTGGAATGAACTGCTTGCCAGCCTGCCCTAGATGCCTCCTCTGTGTGAGCTTAGCCAGGTCACCACAGCACTGGGAGCCAGCCCTGTGAGTGCCCCAGAGGCTCTGGGTCTGACAATCTGCTTCCTACCTTCTCCTGAGGTCACAATTGGATTTGGGGTGTAGAGGCTGAAGGCAAAGAGATGTAAACAAAAGGAGAAATGCCTCCAAGGCCAGTTTTGATCAAGCAAGAACCTTGGGGGGGGGGGGGTCGTCAAAGATACTACTAGCCCTGGACATTTAGTGCTAAGCCTGGGAGCTTCATGGAGAAGGCAGCATGTATTGTATACTGGACACTTTTAGGAGGACAGCCAGGAGTGGAATGGCTATCTAGAGAAATGTCACACAGCAGGGGGTGGGAAACAGGGCCTAGCCTTCAGGAGGAACCTGCTAGACAATGGCTTCCCTCCCCTATCCGATATCTGAGTGTGTACCTGTGCCTCATGCCCAGCTCTGAGCCCACAATCCAGGCATTTTATTCTCAGCTGAGCCCTAAAGGCCATCCGGTGACTAAGGCACTATGGTTCATTTCCTACTTAAAGAAACAGACCCAGGCCGGGCGGTGGTGGCGCACGCCTTTAATCCCAGCACTTGGGAGGCAGAGGCAGGCGGATCACTGTGAGTTCGAGGCCAGCCTGGTCTACAAAGTGAGTCCAGGACAGCCAAGGAAACACAGAGAAACCCTGTCTCGAAAAACCAAAAAAAAAAAAAAAAAAAGAAACAGACCCAGAATCTTGAGTCACCTGTCCAAGGTCACACAGCACCTGAGTGGCAGGCAACTGGTATCTTCCAGGCCTCCATGTTGACTTTTTCTTTAGGATCCTATGGTTCTGTTTGTCTTGAGCCAGGCTTGCCCACCTACACCAGGTGTGAATGTTCCGAGTGTTTTGTGTAGACAGCCTTGAGTGCAGTGGAGGTAGCCTGTGTAGGTATGATTGCCCCACATGGCCCAATTCACAAAATCCAAAATTCCAGATATCCTTGTCCTCAGATGACGGTCTCTGTCCTGAATGGGTATTTAGCTCCTTGCTTCTTCTTATATGTCTGTGCACCATGTGAATGCAGTACCCGCAGAGGCCTGAAGACAGCATTTGATACCCTGGGACTGGAGTTACAGGCAGTTATAAGTTGCCATGGGAATGCTGGGAATGGAACCCCTGTTTTTTGGAAAACCAGCCAGTGCTCTTAACCACTGAGCTATCTTTCTTTAGGATGGGCTGTCTTCTGGGAGCCTCAGAGAAGTGAGGAAGCAAGCTGAGGCTACAGGATGATCACCCTGTCTTCCCACCCTTCCTGCTATTCAGTACATGTGTCCATGAGAAAGGAAGCCAGTCTGAGGCTATTTCCAAGTGAGGCCATAGAAGGGAGGACCATCAATCTGGGACTAGCAGGGTCCCCTTGGGATTGAAAAACTGGTCATCGTTGAGCCTGCCGTGGTACTGGACTTCCACGTGTGCCAGGCTCTATCCTCAGCCCTTTCTAATTTCACCTCCTAAGTCTGACCCATGTAAAGGCTACAGGCATGAAGCAGGGTCACCTATGAGTCCTTTTTTAAGGTGAGAGCCACAGCTGCCTGAGTCCACTCAGCTGGTGTTCAGAGCCAGGAAGCTGACCGGTATCCATCCTTGCTTGCCACAGATCTCCTGAGGCAGACTATCAAGTCAGCCACTGGTTGTCAGGCACATGGGCTTGACTGTCTGGATCTGGTGACTTCCCTGGCTCCTCTGTCCCAGCACCAAGCCTTGTCTGCAGGCACTCATCAGTGGGGTGTGGCTTCTGGAGATACAGAGGTCACAGCTGAGTTGAGCTGGTCTTGCCAACCCTCATGTTCCTGGGCCAAGTGGACAGCTAGCCCTTTGCACTTCCTGGCTTCTGGTCCATATGCCGCCATGTGCCCCATTTCCCTGCTCAGCCTGGAGCTGGCACATGACTGGCATGGAGCTGGCTAGGCTGCACACACAGCTGGAATTTCAGCACAAGGCCAAGGCTGAGCTCAGCGGGCCAGGGCCCTCCTGCAGCAATTCCAGGCCAAGGAGCTAGGGCTCCCCCTTCTCTGTATCTGCTCACCTTTTCTTTTCTTTCCCATCTAGCACCTTTCTTGTGCCACCCTCTTCCTGTTTCTGGGGCAGAGATTGTACCTGGATGTTCTGCTCCCTCCTTTTATCTGCTTCCATTTCCCTCCACCCCAGTCTAGCTCCTTAGCCTTGATCTATAGACACAAGCCCACCCCTCCTGCCTTTTGAAAGAGCCCCGAGCAAACCCTGTGCTGATGGTTGTAGAGAGGCACAGCCTGCCACTGCGGGGTTTCATCAAGTCCTCGGATGAGTGGTTTTTGGACCTGTCACCATGTATTTTGCCAAACCTGAATCCTGGGTCAGCTTTTCCATCTATAATGTACAAGGATTGTCAAATTCTTACAGACCTGACATACCTTTGCGTTTGGGAGACAGTAGGGAAGTGGGCAGTCTTGTTCAGGGCACTAAGGAGGCCAGTTCTTCAGTAGGAGAGAGAATCTTTCTAGCAACTACTCAGTCATGAATTAGAGAGGAAAGGTTATGAGCTTTTAAAGCCTGCAGTTTTCAGAGTCAGGGCAAAAGACATTTCCATCAGATGATAAAGGAGGAGTCCTCATTTGAGCAGGGAGCCCTATCATAGTCTCTCCAGCAGGGTGACCTGAAGATCAGGGATCCCAGGAGTCTCACTGGTGCTAAACCTGGGAAAGTTCCAGGTTGCTTCAAGTTCCCTGATTCTTTTTCCCAAGGACTTTCCCCATCTCAGCCACTCTGGGTTGGAGGAAATCTTTCACCTCCTCTTCTCCTCCAAGGATGCTAGAGGCGTCTTTAGATCAGCTTCCAGAGCCCAGATCTGGCTATCCAGTCCACTTTGGAGTTGGGGCCAATGTGGTCAGCAGCTGCTCCAGGCCTACCATGTGCTAATCTACCACAGAGCAGGAGGATGTTGTAAAGTAGTGCAAATCCCCACCCCGTCCCTCCCACCTCCCCAACTCACCAGACTCAATGGCTTGAGTTGGGGAGTGAAAATAGGCCTTGCAAGTCAGCGACACTGCAAATAACTTCTGCTCTCCCTGCCTGTGAAATCTCTCAGTTTTAACACAGGAAAAATAGAAAAGGGAAATCCATACATGGTTTCAGGGTCCTGGCAGGAAACTGAGAGCAACACGGCAGGCAGCCCAGGGCAAGGGAGGGAAGCCTACTGAGGACAGGGGTCCTGGAATGTCTCCTCCTGAAACATGCAGGCAGCCTTCCCTCGTGTCTATTTCTGAAACCATCTGAAAGCCACCATCCATCCTCCTGACAGGAGCACCTTGTGAGCATTGCCTTTCTGGTCTCACTTTTTTTGTGTGGTCCTGTGGGCCTGTGGCATCCAGGCACTCAAACAGAAATAGAGGCTCCATTTCTAGTCCTGACCAACCAAAGGATGAACCACAAGATGTTGTGGAAAATGAGAGAAGAGGGACTGTGCTGTCCATGTGGGTCCCTATGGCAGCACAGAGCCACCTCCCCAGGCTGCCTTTGGCACTCTGTCCCACTCTCTCACAGCTCCACAGACTTCTCACTCTGTCATTCTCCTGTGGAACCCAGGGCCATGTATCCCCAGGACCCACTACTGGGGACCCAGCCAAAGCCAGATCTTGTGGTCACCATCCCACTCTGGAGACAGACTCTTGAGTGCTCTGCAGGCCGGGAACCAGGGATAGCCATGTTCACACTGCATGTAGCCTGGCCAGGAGGCTGTTCTTGAATCCTGTGAAAGTGTCTGTCCAGTGCAGGGGAGCAAGCAAGCTTGGTTTGTCTCTGGCATGAACCTCATCCTCCTTCCAGCTGACTGCAGCTCTCTTCCCCATAACTACTCAGTTCTTCTGAGGCCTAACTTTGGAGAAATATCTCAGGGAAGTCTGGGACCCCATCTTTTGGCCAGTCAGCCCCAGCCCTGGGCTCTGCCTGGAACATGTCCTTCCCTCTTGCTCTTCTACAGCCAAGCTCACTATTTCCAACTCAGCATACTCTGAAAGGGACTTACTTCCAAAGCTCTAGGCTAGGATGAAGATGCCTACTTGCCTAGCAGAAAACCCCCAACCGTCCAGTCCTCATTCCCCAAGTGGACTAACCTTGTCCTCCTCCTCCACTTTGACTCTTTCATCTGTGGCTCCAGCTAGAGATGCTGGGTTTCGCCCTTGTCCTTGACCTCCAGAGCAAGGCAATCAGACAGGGAATTTAGAAGGGAGATAACTCATCAAAGGGACTGCCTGCTCTGCAGAGCATCAAATCAGCTGAGAAGTAACAATTGTGTCACCAAAATTAACTCTAGTTTGCAGCTGGCAGGAGTAGACATGGAACTCTGCATGAGGCAAGCAGGCCGGTGGCTGTGCTAAGAGCTTTGTAGGCTGGCTGGTCCTTAGAGGGCTGCTGCAGTCTGGTGCATTCTGACCTTCTACTTACCCCAGCCTCCTCCCTCCTCCCCTTTACCAGGAGAGAGTCAAGATATTTATGAATCCTTGTCCGTAGTCCCTTTAGAAGCAGGCTGTGTGCTGTGTGCTGATCACAGGAGGAGCAGGGCCCAGTGTAGTCCAGAGTGGCCCCAGAGCCCTTAGCCAACTTTCTTGCTGGGCTGTGGTAAGCATAGGAATGCTTGGGTGATGCTGCCCCTTAGTGGAGAGGATCGGGAGAACCCGGCTCTAGACAGCACATGAGCACACCAGCTACCAGGCTGGCTCTGGCAGAGGAAAGGCCACAGACATCAAAGGGACACTTGGGACACTATGAACAGTCAAACCAGAACCAAAGCGCTTCCCAAAACCTAGAGCCAAACTGACCTCTTACTAGAGTTCTAGGCCCACATCCATCCTTCCCTGCTTCCTACTCAGCCTTTTCCTGTTTTCTCCATTCCATCTCTACCTTCCCTCCAACCTGCCAGCTCTCCTCCCTCAGCAGGGGGTGGTGTGACCTGTAGTACTACCTCTCAAGAGCTGTGTGACCTCCATTGAGTCCCCAGTTACAAGGAGGAACATGAAGGTCCCCAACTAGTACAGTGTGAAATATTGGATACCCCCAAACCAACTAGAGCTGAATAGCTCTGCCTAGGAAGTCTGTGAGTTAGCTCAGGACATCAGTGGTTAGGCTCTGTTTGTAGGCCAGTGAATTTACAAATGGGTCTTAGTTTAGACATCTCCAAGAGGAGAGGTTGTTGTATTCTAGAGAAATGGTCACCAGCTCACCTTTTAGTGGCAGCAATAAAATGTTATGAGAATATTATTTATTAGAGGTTAAAAACTAGATCATATTTAAATGTTTTTCATTTTCAGTTTTTAATCTCCTTTATTCAAGTTAAAAAAAAAAACAAGTGGCTTATTTTACAGAAAGGAATGGAGGCCCCTTGTTGCTGGTGACTAAGTTGCCTCCAAGGTGGCTCATGACGTGCAAACTGTTTTCTGACAGATCGCAGAGACCTACGCCTTCCTCCCCAGAGAGGCTGTGACTCGGTTCCTCATGAGCTGCACGGAATGTCAGAAGAGGATGCACTTTAACTCCAGCGGCCCAGAGCCCAAAGGTGGGGGCTATGTAGCAGTCGGGTCCCCCAGAGGCCAGGGTGGATGGTAGCATTGCCCCAAGAACCTTGCTTTTGGATTTGTTTAACTTTTTAATTAATTACTTGTTTACTTATTTATTTTTTAGACAAAGTCTCACTGTGTAGCCCAGGCTGGCTCCAAACTCAGTCCTCCTGCCTTAGTGTCTTGATGCTGAGACTAAGCGCACAATGCCCCACCACTTCTCTATGTCCTTAAGGCTTAGGCTAGCCTCTTGCCTCCCACCTAATTTCTATTAAGAAATGGCCACCATGGGCTGGAGAGGTGGCTCAGAGGTTAAGAGCACTGGCTGTTCTTCCCAAGGTCCTGAGTTCAATTCCCAGCAACCACATGGTGGCTCACAACCATCTACATTGAGATCTGCCCAGGCATATATGTAGAGCAAATACTGTATACATAATAAATAAATAAATGTTTAAAAAAAAAAGAAATGGCCACCTTTCCTGTTCTCTGGGCTCTGCCATATAGCTACTTGACATTGCCCCTAGGGCTCTTTGTGCACTCATATACACATGGATCTGGGTCTCTGAAGGTAGACACAGCCCATGAGGCATGATGTTCTTGTTACTCTTTGGCCCTTAACGCCTGCCAGGGTTGGGCCCTCACTAAGGTCTGCTCCCTCCCTGTGCACACCCATGCGACCTCCAATCAGATCAGTGAAGACTGATTAGAATTAAAAATGGACGGACCATTTGAGATCAGCTGAAGTTGTTTTTTGCTCTGTTCAGCCTAGTGAGATCATCAAGGGTCCCCCTTCGATATCTCCCTCCACTGTCAACCATTACAGCCCATCAGAGCTTGTCTACCTGAAGCTGGCTTTGACTGTAGTAACACAGGTCAGCACATTTGGCCATGGTTATCATGGTGATAGTGTGTTGTGGGTTGAGGGAACACTGATCAGGGTTCTAGGCCTGTAAAGGATGAGCCATGGTCAAATGGTCAACAGGGCAAAGGGGGGGAGTGGCAGTTGCCTGACCAGGGGAAAAAAAGTGACAGTGAAGAGTAAGCCACTTATCCAGGCAGACCTCTAAGACCTCCCCAGGTGGCATTCACCCACCTGGGGAGAAAAAGTCAACCACCATGAGGACAGCCAGGTTACGGGCACATAGGCAACGAGCAGGGGGTTCTCTGAGTGCCCCCAAGGCACCTGAGCAACTTGTGACACCAGGTTTTGGTACCTGGGAGCCACTAGGCAGCAGCTGCCTATCAGGCACATTGAACAGCCTCCAAGGTGAAGGTCCAGGGCCTGATAATGCTGGTCCTCTTGGGGAGAGCAGGCTCCCTCCTGGCCAGGCTGTGTGGGTGTAGGTCTCAGTTTTGTGCATTGGGTTAGTAAGGGGCTCTACTCAGAGGACTGATGAGACTTGAAAGGTCATCTGTGAGCCTGGCACAGGGTTGTAGATGCAAGGTGACCCTAAAGGATGCTTGTCACCTTGTCACACATGGCCTGGCCCCAGGGCCAAGATAATCCTTGCCCCTGCAAATGGGCCTGGAGGGCTTTTCTCTGCTCACTCCCTGCACAGCAGGTCTGCGCCCTGGTGCTGGCAGCCTGGATCCTGCCCACCCAAGTATGCAGGTCCCCTCCTGTTCCTGCCCTAATTGTTTCCATGGCAACTGGAGGAGTCAGGCACAAAATTGCTGCCTAAAGGAACAGAGGCAAGGCTGCCCTGGGGGACTATAGGTCTCCTGCTCTCCTGCTCTGCTTCCACCTTTGAGGAGGGTACTCCTCCCCGAAGACTGCAGCATCCTCAGGTTGTGGGCTTCAGTGTGGGCAGCCTAGCAGCAATGTGCTTCCTCTCTCCACTGGCTGCCTCCACCTTAGGAGGGTCCTTCCCACCCTCAGCCCAAGGAAGGAGGAGAAGGGGGAGAAAGGGGAGAAGGAGAAGGGGGGTTTCTCGCACAGAATATAAACCAGCTTGAGGACTGTGTGCTGAGCCTCTCTCCTGGCGATTATCTTGACAGGAAAGAGGACAGGTGCTTGCCTGTCCTCAGTGCCAGGCAGCTGACCTTCCACTGCAGAGAGAGGACTACAGGAAATCAGACAGTGCATGGCCCATGGGAGAGTGGGCCCCAGGCCAGGGGGATCTGGTGTGCAGGCCTGTTTCCTGCTGTGTGGCCCACAGCGGGTTAGGGAACCTCTCTGAGAATCCCCTGCTCATAACAGCTATGAGTTGTTGGTTCTGGCATACAGCCAAGGAAACCAAGACCCAAAGAGGTGCTGGGTGAAATCACTCATCCAGGCTTCCCTCTCCCACCTCCCTAGAGAGGGAAGCAGAACTGACTTTCTCATTAGCAGAGTGGAAGGAATGCCTCCCTCTGGGGGTGTGGTGATGCAGACACATTAAAAGGAGCCCACTCTGCAGGCCCTGGAACTCTGTGAATGTCTTGAGAACATGAGCCCATTGTTAGGTTTTGATGTTCAGACCCAGATGGCTTCCCCTTCCCCATAGAGTCACAGCCAACGGCGGCAAAGGTAAGGCCAGCAGTGCCCAACCCCTACTCTGAGCAAAATAGCTGGGTCCCCCCAACCATGTGCTAGATTTAAAAGGGAAAGATTGGTTTCTAGATGACCAGTAGAGAACTCTGAAGTAGGAAAGGCTTCCTGTCTGCTCCATGGCCTGAGGTATAAGCCCCAGAATCCTTCTTGCCAGCAGCTTTCTCCCTGACAGGATCCCAAGGTCAGATCCCTACCCACTGTTCTCCCTCAGGTTGCATCCCTGCTTGCACTGCTCCCTTCCCCTTAGCCAGAGGCAGGCCTCTGACTTGTCCTAGGAAGGTGGGGAGGGAGGAGAACAGGGGACAGGATGGAGTCTCCTCTGGGGCTGCTCAGAGACTGCCTGGCTTCCGGCTCATGCTGGAAAGAAAAGGAGGAAGCGGAGTGGCCCCAGCAGAGCGTGGGCCCCCCTGCCCTCCCCACAGCCTCCAGCTCCCCGCTGTGCACAAGCAGCAGAAACAGATCAAGCCTCCACACAACAGCCCCTCCCACCAACTGAGGAACTGATCCTCAGACCAGCCTCACTTCCCAGGCAGAGGACTCTGAGGTGTATTCCTACTTTCTCTGCTATGGCAGCATACTGTGACATGGTTGTAAACTCTGAGCTGGCAATGAACAACACAGCTCATGCTTGTGTGTCATGCTTGTGTGTCCTCTGGAGCAATCGAATCACCAGGTCAAGCTGATGTGCAGCAGCTCCCAGGACCAAGCTGGCCCTTCTAGATTGCCCCTTCCAGTGCTTTCCAGCCCTTTTCCTACCCATTGCTAGCTTCTCTCTTGCTTTTCCTCTCCCCGTTCTCACACTCACTGAGTGGCAGTGGGAGCTGCATAGCCTTTCTGTGTGGTGGTGTCCAGTGTACAAAGAAGGGGCATTACTACAAGAACCCATTTCCTCGGGCTTTTGGGTCTGTGTGGAGCCCTTAGGAAGTGCTCGGTTTTCCTGGCTGAGAAATCCAATCTTCGAAAAGCTTTCTTTTTTTTTTTTTAAACATTTATTTATTCATTCATTCATTCATTCATTCATTTATTATGTATACAGTGTTTGCTCTACATATATGCCCAGATAGCAGATCTCAATGTAGATGGCTGTGAGCCACCGTGTGGTTGCTGGGAATTGAACTCAGGACCTCTGGAAGAACAGCCAGTGCTCTTAACCTCAGAGCCACCTCTCCAGCCCCCTCGAAAAGCTTTCTTAACCTACTCCAGTGCCCTCTTGGCTCTCTAATGGACTCCCACACACCCTTTCCCACCCTATTCATCCCTCCTTGTTTCTCAGTCTCCTCTTTCCCTTCATTCAGTAAGCAGTAAATATGAATGGTGATGGATGCAGATACATAAAAGGTACCCACTCTACAGGACCCCTGGAACTTGCCCATCCACTGACTACCTTCCTCCAAGTAGGCTTGGGGCTCCTATTTTGTTTCCAGGTCTGAATGCTACAAGGCTGACTGGTTTCATGGCTTCTCTAACCCTCATGCACATGTTCTCCAGTGCCCAACAGAGTTCTTATACCCTTAGCCACCAGTATCTGGAAACTTCTGTCATCTCCAGACTGAGGAGTTCTTTAGGTAAAAGGTTGTGAGAATGGGCACCTAGAGAATATGAAGACCATTCCCTTTTGGAATCTGTGTTGATTGACAGGTACTGTTGGTAGGCACAGTGAAGGTTGAGCTTGGCTTGGCCTGTCCTTTCCTGGGCAGAGCCTAAGTTGGTGATCCTTTCCAAAGGCCCAGAGAATCAGGCTGAGCACTTGGGCTACTTTCCGTTTTCCTTGGCTAGGAGGTGCTGAAACACTGCTTGGTGGCACTTCCTCAGCCTCTCTTCCTGGCAGCCTGCTGGGTCACTTAGCCTCTGTGTTGAGAAGGCTCTTAACTCTCCTCTCTCCAGAGTAACAGCTTCTAGTGCAGTGGCATCAGGCTGTTTGCAGCAGCCCAGGCATGACCAGCACATATGTTGGCACAGAGGACCACCCTGTCCAGACAGCCTAGGGAACCTCCCTCTTCCTGTTTACACTGTGCCTTAATTTGCCTGGCATGGCATCTTTCCCATCTGTGAGCATCATACTGGAGTGACATTGGCTTTGCATGTGCTGTTTCCCCAATCACCACACTCAGAGATCATGAGGTTGGTTCCCCCAGCCTTTCTGCCATTCCCCTAACTGTGGTGATCCAGTTCTGACCTCCCATGCCAGTTCTGTGGTTCCCTTCCTCACTGGAAATGTCTTTTCCCCACCTTGGCACTGCTGTCCCAACAGGATGTTCCCTCCTGGAACTAAGAGACTAAGTGCTTCATGGCCCTTCAGTGCAATGTTCCCTGATAGCTCTGCCTGCTTTCCTGCCATAGGCATCTTGCCCGCTTCTTTCAGAGCACTTCTGGCTTCTTTTGAGCTCCAGGAGCATGTTCTCTGCTTTGTGGAGATGCTGGGGAGCACAGAGCAGGGAAGACCCATTCCTTCTGCCTCCAGATCACCATCCTGGTTACTGTTCTTCTGGGGTTTTCCCTCTAAGCCCAACTGTCATCTGATTTATTAATGCTTTTTGATAAGCAGCCCTGGCATTCAGGTACAGTGTAAGCTACATCAACTGCCTGTGTGGATGGCCAAGCCCAGAGAGCCCCTGTATGAACAGAGCCATGGAGGGCAGGTGACCCTTAACAGGTGACCCTCCATGTTGTTCAGCAGCATCACACCAGACAGCCTCACCTTTGAGGAAATTAAAGTGAATTCACACTTCTTAACCAGAAATGCCATGATTTGGAGACAAGAACGTGGCTCCTGTCTGTGACCCCATCCCAGGGTCCTTGGAATCACTTACCTAATGTGTTGCCTCCAACCCAATCAATCTTGGTAGAGCAGGGCCTAAAAGTTCCCTGGGACTAAGGAAATCAAGTCTAGGTTGATGGTGGTCTATTGAGGAAAAAGGGAAATAAGAGCCAGCTAGGCCCATGTGCACAGGATTCCCTGCTCCACCCCCCAAAAAAGATGGAAAATAAAGACCAGCCCTCCCCACTATCTGCACAGTGCTCACAACATTCAATAGTGCAGTGTCAGGTATCTGAGCTCAGTCTGGAGTGTAAAGACAGGTCAGGGGCAACACAGGTTGACAAGGGTCTCTCTAGCACTAGTAATGGTACATTCATTTTTTTAAATGGGCTGTCATGGACCTAATAGCTGCCATTTTGAGTCAAAGTTAACGATATGGACTTGACCAGCAAACATTTCTAGATATAATTTATTTGTATGCAAGTAAAAATTAAGAACTCTATTGGGGAAACAGTAAACTTCTTCCCTCTCACCTGTTTTAGGGTTTGATGTCCTTGAAATAGATAAATTTTTATCAGTTGTCCAAATCCATTAAAATACATTTATTGTTACAAAGAAGGGTATACAGAAAGAAGTCTTGGGCCCAGTCTGATCTGGGAGTGGTCTCTTCCAGGTTGTTCCTCCCCTGGCCACAGTACTTAGAAATGAATTGCTTTAGTAATGTTTCATTAAATCATTTTAGACTCATCATGTTCACACTTCCTAGACATTTCACACCCGTGTCTGTCCTCCTGTGGAGTCTTCACTTGGCATTGTGCAGACTGGGTGCAGAGGCCTCTTTGGTTTGGGTGCTGGCTCTGGAGGGGTAAGTGGAGCAGGTCACCTGTACTCTTTGGCCCTGTCACCTGCCTCCCCTACAGCTTGTCTCCTGGCTGTGGTGGCAGCAGAGATGGGCAGGCTTTGTATAGTGGGAAGTTACCCTCATTTCACCAGACTCACGTCCCCTACCCCTTTGGTGAAATGAAGATCCTTTGATGGAAGCCTAAGGTAAAATCAACCTGGCTTGAGGCCTGTGTGCACAGGAGGAGCCCAGAGAATAGGCAGCCAGGATGATTGATATACTAGGCACCTTGAGCAGAGATTCAAGAGTCACCTTTACTTTTTTTTTTTAAGATTTATTTATTATGCATACAGTGTTCTGTCTGCATGTATGCCTGTAGACCAGAAGAGGGCACCAGATCTCGGTTATAGATGGTTGTGAGCCACCATGTGGTTGCTGGGAACTGAACTGAGGACCTCTGGAGGAGCAGCCAGTGCTCTTAACCTCTGAGCCATCTCTCCAGCTCCACCTTTACTTTTTGACCCATAAATTTCATTTCTTAGAATAGTTCTGTAATAGAAAAGGTCAGAATACAGACCAGTACCCATTCCCAGAGATGTTCTCTGCTAGCCTATATCTAACCAACTGTAAGGCTATGGCTTAGGTAAATTATGGGAAAATACTCATTGCAAAATGTTTAGGAAAAAACATAATACTCTAGTGCTCAGGGGACTGAGGCAGGAAGATCATGAGTTAAAGACCAGGCTGGGCTATATACAAAGCAAGACTCTGTCTCAAAATAAATAACAATTAAAATAAACACCTTTTTTTTTTTTTAGAGGAACACAAATTCTAATTCTCTCTGTGCATTATGATATCAAGTATGCAAAGAAAAGTCACAGGGAAAAATAAACAGAAGCATATGCCAGGCTGCTTGGTGCAATTACACTTTTAAATTTTCTTCTTCACATCTTTCCACACATTGCAGACTTTCTACAAAAAGAACACACGTAGCTTTGATCCCCAGGACAGCAGAGCAATAAGCAGGAGGAAAATCCCTCCTCTGCATGCGCTTACAGAGCACCAGGATTTGGGATGGTGAAGGGAACTGGGGGCCTGGCTCTGTAGTGAGCTGGCTGGCTCCAGAGGGTGCTGTGGCGGGGACATGCAGAGGCAGGTGTTTACCAGGAAGGGCCGACTTTGGCCAGAGATGGAAGCATAATGCCTCCAGGGTCCTGGCAAGTAGCCTGAGCGAGCAAAGCTGTGGCCTGGCAAAGCACAGATGTCCTGCCTGTAAGAAGTGGCTACTGCAGGGCACATGGTTGTCCCTGGAACCCCATGTGATCAGACTGTCCATTACTTTTGAAATAGCCAAGTCTCACACTTTTTCAAAAACTGGCACCCAACTGGCAAGCGTTTTCATCACTGTGCTGCACACCACATAGGTAGACAGTGGATAGGCCTTCCTCCCCCACTCCCACCCCTGGCACAGACTGAAAAGGGTTTCCTTTTGTTTTTCCTGCAGAGAACGAGCCTCCATCCCCTCTGGTGTCTGGCATTATTGACTACAACATGCCTCTCACCTCCACCTACTTGAAGCAGATGAAACTGCGAGTGATGAACTCTCAGGAGCAGGTAAGGAGCCTGCTCATCCCCCAGAGACCAGGAGCCTGGCCCTGCCTGCCTGTGGCTGAGTCTTTCCAGGACTGGGGCCCACAGCAGTCTGTATAGCAGGGATAGATCATAAAGAGTCTTATGTGGCCATCTGGCCCCACAGCAGGCAGAGAGGGTGGGCGCATGCCCTTTCTGGGAGTGTCTTCTGAAACCCAGAAACTCAGCCTTGCCAGGTTTTCTCCAAGGACCTGCAAAGGGAGGGGTGCTCTAGAGCCTCCGCAGAACTTGACTCTCAGGCGCTCCCTTCTGTCTGTTGCACCGCTGGCTGCTTGCCGGTGGCCTCTGTCATTCTTGGGTCCTAGACAGGCCAGAAGATGGGCCTTGTGGGGTAGCCCAGGCTAAATAAGGCCTTGGAGGGTAGCCCAGGCTAAA
>CAJQZJ010001061.1:759956-781035 GCA_907164525.1 Lophiomys imhausi
AGCCCAGGCTAAATAAGGCCTTGGGGGGTAGCCCAGGCTAAATAAGGCCTTGGGGGGGGTAGCCCAGGCTAAATAAGGACTTGGGGGGTAGCCCAGGCTACTTGGGACTCCGAGTTGTCCAAGACTCCCAGATGAAGTTTGCCAAAGACTGTCAGGCACCACGCAAACAAGCTCTGAAACACTTGTCCCTCACTGTGTCCCCACACACCACACTGCTAACACTTGTCCCTCACTGTGTCCCCACACACCACACTGCTAACACTTGTCCCTCACTGTGTCCCCACACACCACACTGCTAACACTGGTCCCTCACTGTGTCCCCACACACTACACTGCTAACCTCTTACAAGGCAAATAGCTTGTCTTTCAAAGAAAATCTGGGTGAGCACTGTACTCTCCTGCTGCTACAAGAGTCAGGGCTCTCCGTGTCCCCACCAAGTCCCCAAGGCTTAACTAAGGGAAGGGGTGCTTGCTTCTGCATGGAATCCGGGTCAGAGCTCAGGGTGCACGCTGCCTTGCACTGCAAGCCTCTGTGACAATGGGAACATGTGTGTGTGGTGGGGGTGGTGTTGGAAGGTGGGGAGCCTTGTGGCTGGGCCTGTACCACCCACCTTGAGCATTCAGCTGTTTGACTTGACCTGCAGAGCTACCCTCAACTCCATGCCATATTTCTGGAGGCTACAGGCAGGAAGCTAGCTTTGCCTTGGAAGGCCAACCTTTTGCGGCTGTGTTTCTTGTCACCGGACAGTACCTGTCTTAGGATGGTTGAGGTCAAAGGCAGTTGCTGAAGTAGGGGGCGGGGTCGGGACACTACATAGTTTCTGCTGTGAGGTGGCAGTCTCAGGTGTCACTGTTGTTAATACTTAGGAAGTCTCAGCCCTGCTGTGCAGATCTCTGATAACTACCGAGGAGGAGGAGGAGGAGGAGGAGGAGGAATCATGGCCTTTGTTTTTCTATAACCTTCACACTGTCACTTCTCACATATGAAGAGCCAGGCATAAAACCACACAGAAAGCTGAGAGCAGCACCACATGGCCTTTTCTCTCTTGGGACAGACAGCTGGATCTGGGTCACTGCTGGGGCCAGTGTGGTCAGTGTGGTGTGCAGATGTGACCTCTTCTCTGTGAATCCTGTCAGATTTTATTTGGTTTTAAATTTTTACTGTACTTTCCCTTGCGTTGGTAGAAGATGGTGGTGAGGAGGAGGAGGATTAATAAAGATGGGGCTCTTTTGGTGAGCCAGGCTCTAGGTCTGAGCAAACAGCAGCCTTCCTAGGGCATCTCACCAGTGGGAGAAGACACTGTAACTAGCGAGTAGCTGGGGGCACTGAGGAAGTGATCAGTGGGCACAGTGGTGCTGGAGTGAGGCTTGTCCTCCAGGACATGTGGTCAATCGGTCTATGGGTGTCCGGTGGAGAGTCTGTGGCAGAGTCAGGGAAGGCCTGCCACAGGAAAGGATGCATCAGTTGACATTAGATATGAAAGAAAGAAAATTTCCAGACCATAGGGGGAACCTATGTGAAGACCCCATGGTAAAGGGAGGAAAAAGCCTGTGCAAGATTCTTACGGAGGCTGCAGGTTAGAACAGAATGTGAGGATGGCCACTGCCGCTGAGGGAAAAGGGAAACAAACGTTCAGCCACACATGAGCGCTAGGCAAGTATCTAGCAAACCAAAGCTCATGGTTTGGCCAGGCTCAAGCTACTCCCACAGGAAGAGTACAGGAGCCATTGTCCCCAAGTTCTCATGGAGTCTGGCTTCAGCTGGGACTGGGAACCAGGAGCCCCAGAAGAGCAGCTTCCCCTCTCAGTGGGGGAGGGGATCAAAGGGCAACCCCTACTTGTGCACTGGCAGCTGAAGCAATAGCAACATCCCATTTTTCCTTGGGCGTCCCACCTGTCAATCTCCAGCCCCCCATGATCAGCAAGGAGCCTCAAGGCCTCTGTCTCTGAGGCAGCAGGCAGCACCATTGTCCCTGCTTTATGGCTCTCACAAGGAAAAACAAGCAATCATTTTGCTGTATATTGTTTATCTACAGCAGCAAGGAAGAGGCCAAGGACCAGAAGTCTTTGATGCTCCTGCTTGAGTTGAAACTAAAAATACATATCCTTGTATTAGTAGCCTCTTCCTTGCATAGTAAAGGCAGAGAGGGTCCTCCTTAGGGCAAGTGGATGTCCTCTCATCCAAAGCTTACTTGGCCTGAGTTCTGCCTTGTTACATCCCATATGAGACAAAGTTTCATCCATGGCTCTGACCACAGAGTGCCAACAGCTGACACTTGTAGTGTTTGCAAGCTGCTAGTGTGAGCTGGGTGGAAAGCCAAGCAGTGTCCAGTAACTGGGGCAGGACAGATAGTGTCAGTGAATCACACATTTGGGAGGAACAACAGCCTAATCATTCCTTTTGGGGTTTTCCAACACTGCACTTCCAGGAGACGACAGGAAGGCAGGGAGCATGCTCACCCTCCCCTTGTTCTGATCAGACAGTGAGGAGGGGGTAGTGTTTTCTTGCAGCTGGCCAGTTGTGGTGTTTGATTCAAGTTAATATGCTGGGAACTTAGTCCTTCTCTATAGAAAATATTAGGAAATATGGAAACCTGATGCCAGGGGTTGGCACCTGGCAACCTCCCCCACCACACACACAAAAGAAATAATAGTCACACAAAGGAAGGAGATTCTTCTTGCCTGATTTAGCGCAGCAAATATTTTTAGTTTCTTCAATACACAAGATGGTATGGGGTTAAATGAAACTCTCTACCGGAACCTCCTCAAAGACCCTGATTCCAGGGGTTGTCATGAAGGTGGCACAGTGAGCTGAAAATATGGGGTACAGTGTCATAAAAGGCTTTATTTCCTGCCACATGTGCTGTCCCATGCCTGTAATCTTGGCACTTGGAAGGTAGAGGTAGAAAGTTCTCGAGTTCAAGGCCAGCCTGGGTTCAAAAACACAAAACAAGAGGATTTTGCTTATTATAAACTCCTGGAGAGATGCAGAACTAAAGCCATACTGGTTGTAGGCATTATAAATTTATCTTCTTAGAGAAGGCAGGGGAGGGAGTTGTGGTGAGCTGTGAGCTCTCAGGGTGCAGCTGAGAGCCTTTCAGGAGAAGGTCACATCCCACAGAGGGATGCAGGCAGCACTGTGGGCCTGAGTCAACCAGTAGGTAGGGACTGACCTGTCAGTTCTCAAGTCCCCTTCCTGTGTGTGCTTAAGGCCCTGAGAACTGTGCCATATCTCTTCATTACAGAATCACCCATTTACTGCAATTCACCTTTTCTTAGTTTTTCATTCTTTTGAAATTAAATAACACAGAGAGACTCTGTAGAAAAACCAGTAACAACAAGACAATACCCCTCCCAAAAGCACAAAATTGAGAGGACAGTGACAAAAATCCCATCATCCCCCCCCCGACCCCATCCACTTTTACCCAGTTCAGGAGCACTTTGCTGTCTTATGCCCCCCCCCCCCTCCAACCACCTCCACACCTACCCCCCCCCCCCCTTTTTTTTCACTTTTCTGCTGCTGATTCTCCTATCCTGAGTCTTTGCCTCCCAGATGACAAAGTGTCCACATGTCACGTAAAGTGGATACAGTGCTCTCCTGCATCTCCTCATTTGTTTATCCACACATTCATTTAGCCATCCCTCCATTCACTTGTCCTGCTGTTCTGTGATCCAGGCACAGTACAGAGGCCAAGGAGGTGGCCTGGCCCATGCCTGTGTGGTCCCACAGCTTCAGGAAAGAAAAGGAAAACCCAAAGCAACTGTCTGGGGCCTGAGGGAGATCTCAGGAATGGGTGCTAGTGGGTCCGTGCTGCCTGAGACAGAGGGGCTGTTGACTAGGTGCCTGTTCTGTGTCTGATGTGTCATACGTCTGACCCTTTGTTCAAAGAACTTGCAGACTTGCATATCATCATTGGATGGTCAGGACTCAAACAGGTTGAGTGCTGGCTCAAGGTCATAGTCTCTAAATAATTAGAAACCCATGTCCTTTCCATCCCCAAATGTGTTGTCCCCACTGTGCCAAGCCCTGACTGATAGCACACTGGCTAGACAAGGATGTTGAGAGCAGAGGGAACCAATAGGGTCAAGGGCTGGGTTTGGCCTGGAAAGTGAGAACTGCCTTAAGAGGGAAAATTAGGGAATAGGAAGAGGAACCTAGTGAGGCTGGGAGCACCAACAGACATCAATGGTGGCATGTGACTACCACAGTGTCTGCAAGAGGTCCATGTGCCTTAGTGTCCCCATTGTCGTGATTGCTCCTGAGATGCAGTGTTTGAAGGGAGATCCTACTATGGAAGTCATGTGGAATCAGGGCCACCTTGCCCCTCCCTTGTCTGAACTTCATTGCACTGAAGCAGAGGCTGAGCCCTGCTCCATGACTCAGTCTCCACACCCCAAGTGTTCTGTCCAGAGGGAAAGCTGTCCGCACCTGTCTCTCTCTTCCCAGCAGTGCTAATGTCTCCTAATGGTTTTACTGTTATCATGGCATCGTGAAGTGTGCAATGAGAACTCTTGTTCAGTCCATCCTGCTAGGAGCACCATCTTGCCTCCGTTAACCTTTGCCTCCCTATCTTTCATTCCTTCCTGGGTCTTAGGGGATGGATGGTCAGGACGGACCTACCTCTACTAAGGGTATTCACCTGGAACCTGCAGGCTCACTTGAGCTCTTCAGATGGTTTTCCCTCCTTCCCTGGAAAGCAAACAGCTGTCACTGTTCCAGTCAGGATTCTAGACCACCACTCCCCACTTCACCCTGGTGGAGGTTTTCAGCAGACGCACCGCATACAAGCTGTGTGGCTTTAGCAGAGGCATTTCAGTACTCTGTCCTCCATGTTGTTCACTAGTTACTTGAAGGTCAGAAGAACGCACTTTCTTCATAGATTTTTTTTTTTAAGATGTGATTTTTTTTTTTTTGGTTTTTCGAGACAGGGTTTCTCTGTGTAGCCCTGGCTGTCCTGGACTCACTTTGTAGACCAGGCTGGCCTCGAACTCACAAAGATCCACCTGCCTCTGCCTCCCAAGTGCTGGGATTAAAGGCGTGCGCCACCACCGCCCGGCAAGATGTGATTTTTTTTAATTGTGTTTCTGTGTGGGTATTTTCATGTGTGCTGGTGCTTGGGGTGCCAGAGATGTGGGACCCCTTGGAATCGGAGTTGTAAGTAGATTCAAGCCACCAGCTGGGAATCAAACTTGGGTCTTTTGCAAGAGTAGTACATGTTCTTGACTACTGAGCTCTCTCTATAGCTTTATTTATATTTCTTTGTTTATTTTGAGTGTGGGGGAGCATTGTGTGCTACAGCATGAGTGGAGAGATCGTAGGACACTTTCAGGATGTGATTCTCTCCTTCCACTATGTAGCTCCTTGGATTGAACTCAGGTTGTCCGGCTTGGCAGCGGCCACCTTTTCACAGTGAATCATCTCACTACCCCACTTGGAAGGGAGCCAAGTGATGTGAAGCACAGCAAGCCCTAGCTGGGCACATTAGAAGCACTTTTGAAAGCTATTTATTTATATTTGAAGTGCTGGGGATAGAACCTAGGGACTCACACATGCCAAGCAGGATTTCCCAGCATGCCTGAAGTCCAGGGCTCAGTCCTCAGCACCACAACAGCCAGGCATAGTGGCCACACCTGCAGTCCCAGAACTAGGGAAGAGGCTCTGGGGTTCAAGGTCATCCTCAGCAGCACAGTGAGTTCGCTTAAGTGTGTTAAGTGGCTTCAGTGTACTCATGTCACATTGGGCAACAGCCATCACCAATTGTGTGTGTGTGTGTGTGTGTGTGTGTGTGTGTGTGTGTGAGAGAGAGAGAGAGAGAGAGAGAGAGAGAGAGAGAGAGAGAGGACTGTGAGTCAGGGTGGGGGAAGAGGCCAGAGGATAACCTCCGATGTCATCCCTCAGGTGTCACCCCACCACCATCACCACATTTTTTTAGACAGGGTCTCTCACTGGCCTAGAACTGGCCCAGTAAGCGAGGTTGGCTGACCAGAGACCAGCCTGTCTCCGGCTCCCTGCTACTGCAGTTGTAAAGTGCTCACCACATCCAACTCTTTCACAGGGGCTGTGGTGAGCCCTTCACTGACTGAGCCATTTCCCCAGTCCCACTTCAGAGTTTTGAAATCACTTCTGATGAAGCCCTGTGCCCATAAAGGAGCCATGCACTGTCTCTCCAGCCCTGTAAAACCTTTGTTGTACGTTCTGTCTCTGTGATTTTGGCTGTTGCCCGTCCCTCATGGATGTGGCCTCAGGCAGGGTTGTCCTGTCTTTCCTGGCTGCTTTGACTTATTACCATATCTTCAGAGTCCTTCAAGTCAAAGACTATGTCAGAACGTCATCCTCTGACAGCTGAGAAAATCTCTTTGTATAGGACTGATATTTCATTTGTCTGTCCATCCACTGATGACATTAGATCTGCTGGTACTTTTCAGCCCATCACTCATATTTTAGTTTTTATTTATTATTATTATTAGTGTGTGTGTGTCCCTGTGCCTGCATGCTTATATGTGCACCATGTATATCCAGTGCCCAAAGTGGCCAGAAGATCCCCTAGAACTAGAGTTGGGTGCTAGGAGTCAAGTCCAGGTCTGCTGCAGGAGCAGCAACTGCTGTTAACTGCAGAGCTCTCCTTCCAGCCCCACAACCATATCACTTTTAATTATCTTTTGAAGCAGAGAGGAATTAAAGCAGGACACTGTTCCTTTTCTCTGCCTTTCCTCCTCTTTTTTTGTCTCATGAACTTTTTTAACCTTCTCTTTGATCAGAACAACCCAAAGGAGATTCCTGGTCCCTGGGTCACCGTGAGCTAAACTGTGCCTGGCTCTAGGTGTTGCCCTGAGCAGAGAGGAGGAGCCTACAGACAGTGTTGCGCTTCTGTTTTTTTTTTTCCTCTGTAGGTCAGGTCACATGAGCATTTGGGAAGAATAGCAGAACAGAAATATGTCCACATCTTCTGCTACAGCTCATGTGTGTGAATTTGGGTAGTCTTTTTATTAAGATTTATTTATTGGGCTGGAGAGATGGCTCAGAGGTTAAGAGCACAGACTGCTCTTCCAGAGGTCCTGAGTTCAATTCCCAGCAACCACATAGTGGCTCACAACCATCTACAATGAGATCTGGTGCCCTCTTCTGGAGTTCAGGCGTACATGCAGTCAGAATACTGTATACACAATAAATAAATAAATAAATAAATAAATAAATAAATAAATAAATAAATAAATCTTAAAAAAAGAAAATTTAAAAAAAAGATGTATTTATTTTATGTGCATGAGTGTCTGCCTGCATATGTGTCTTAGTACCACACGCATACAGTAGAACCCATGGAGACCAGAAGAGGGCGCCAGATCTCCTGAAACTGGAGTTAAGGACGGATGTGAGCTCCCATGGGAGAGCTGGGAAAACAGCCAGTGATTTTAAGGGCTAAACCATCTTTCAAAGGTGTGGGTGTATCTCCCTGGAAGCAATCTCTTATATTTTTGGTTGTGAGCCTCGCCTTTAACGGCTGAGCCATCTCTCCATCCCTGGAAGCAATCTCTAGAGAATAGAATTACAAATTCTAAGCTAGTGGAGAAAATAAAAGAAAGAAAAGTTGCTCAGCCTACCATAGTGTGTCATTAAAGAACAAGAAGAACAGCCGGGCGGTGGTGGCGCACGCCTTTAATCCCAGCACTTGGGAGGCAGAGGCAGGTGGATCTTTGTGAGTTCAAGGCCAGCCTGGTCTACAAAGTGAGTCCAGGATAGCCAGGGCTACACAGAGAAACCCTGTCTCGAAAAACCAAAAAAAAAAAAAAAAGAACAAGAAGAAACACAACAGCTAGAAAGCATGAAAACCAGGGCCACAGCTGGAGCTGTGTTGAGAGCTTGCCTGGAGCTCACAAAGCCTTGGGCTGAGTCCTTAGTACCCCATAAAACACCACTGAATCTAACAGGAACAAGATCAAGCACCAGTAAATCACAATAATTGTCAGTGGGTTAAATTCCACTACAGAGGCAAGAATGGTCAGATGAGCCTTTTTTAAAAATAGCAAAATCCAACCATTTGGTTTTTGTATGATGTATTCATTAATGATACAGAAAGGAAAATGAGAACTAGAGCAAGAGAGGGTATTGCTATTATGCTGAGCAAACAAATGTTAATGGTTGGAAAGTGTCGTGTGCCAATGCTAAAAGGTGACTCTTGGGGATGATGAGAGTCCCCTCTCCTCTGCTAGCCCTTGGGTGGGTAGCTCAGATACTGTGAGGGAGCATCTTTGTGCTGTGGCACTCAGTCTGACTTTACCTTCCTTAGTCTCTGACCACATTTGGTTTTCGTTAGTCAGTGTCTTAAAAATGCCTCTGTCTGCAATCTAGCAGTACTGGGTGGACCCGAGGCATCCATGACCATGCGGTGCCTCGGCCAGGCCACTCTCACCCTCTTCCCTGGACTCATTTGTGCCAAGGTGGGGGGGGCATACCCATCACCCCCAGACCAGGAAGGTTCCTGCTGGCTTCCTCTCTTACCCCACCCCGGTCTCTCTGTGGCTTCTGAGATTTCCCCCTTGTCTCCTGTCATGTAATGAAGCCTCAGCTTGTTGCCTTGGGAATCCTAGAACATTTCAGTAGAATCTCTTGCCTTGGTAAATCTGTGGTTCTGGAGGAGGGTTTGAGCTTCAGCAAAACAAAACAAAACAAAAAACAACTGAAATACTGGCCTTGGCCAAGGCGGCTGCCTGGATTTCCGCAGGCAAGTGTGGTTCTCGGAGCATTTCCACCATGGGGGATGTGGTGACAGGGTCTGCCTGTGACCCCAGGGAATCTTGCCCTCAGAAATGCCTCTCTCCCTGTCTAGAGGCCTTTATCTTTTCTATGCATTTGTTTACTTGTATTCATTTTTACTTTTATCAGGAGAAAATTTTTTTAAGCATTTATTTATTTATTATGTATACAGTATTTTCTCTACATATATGCCTGGGCAGATCTCAATGTAGATGGCTGCGAACCACCATGTGGTTGCTGGGAATTGAACTCAGGACCTTGGGAAGAACAGCCAGTGCTCTTAACCTCTGAGCCACCTCTCCAGCCCCAGGAGAAATTTTTTTTTAAATCAAAATCATATAGAAAACAGTAGACCCTACCCCAACCTACTCACTTTGGTTTCTATTCTCAAAGTCAATGACCTTTTCTTTTCCTATCTGTCAGCCATCTCTTCTCTATTTTCCTTCTGTTTCTAGATAACAGGTTTATACTGCTAGCTCTTGTTTTCTTTTGTTGTTGTTTTGGTTGGTTGTTTGTTTGTTTCCTTTAATTTGGACTTTCCTTGTCATTGTTAAGAATTTCTTGGGGGCTTGAGAGATGGCTCAGAGGTTAAGATCACTGTCTGTTCTTCCAGAGGTCCTGAGTTCAATTCCAAGCAACCACATGGTGGCTCACAACCATCTATAATAGGATCTGGTGCCCTCTTCTGGCCTGCAGGCATATGTGCAGGCAGAACACAGTATACATGATAAATAAAATCTTTTAAAAAATTAATTTCTTGCTGTGGGAGATAAGGTTTTAACTCTTACACTCATTCTCTTGTAAGCATGCTCATTAGTTCTTCCTCCATTTCTCAGTATACCTATGTCTTTCTATTCAAATAAATCACTATTTATTATTTGCATTATTACTGTGCAAGTAGTGTTTGTAACTGGCCCAGTTAGTCCACTGTGGCTTCATGTGCTTTCCTTGGATTTCCCCAGAGTTGGCCACTGCCAATCTTTTCCTCATCCTTGGCCCTGTATCTTTTGATCTTTCTTATGCTGAGTGCTTATCATTTTTGTTTTATGGGCTCAGATTCACTCTTTTTTCTTTCCCTCCTTCTTTCTTTAATATCATCTACATTTGGTTCTCAAAAAAGCCAACCACACCAGCCCTGTGTTTCCTTTTAGTACCTTCATGTTTTCATTCTTGTGATAGATAATCTCATTTGAGAAGAGTTTTAGATTTACAGGAACATTGAGTTGAGAGAATTCCCACATTCCCCTCCACCCTCCTAGCAGTTTGCACTGTCAGCAACATGTCCCAGTGGGCATGGCTCATGAGCTGATGTGACACCTGTTAAGTGAAGCCAGCCTTTATTTACACTCCGTGAGTCCTCACCGGTTCCTTCCATCCAGGGGACATCATTACACTGAGCTGTCCTGTGTTTTAAGGCTCCCCTGGGCTGTGGCACTGTTGTGGATTTTCCTGGGTTGTGATGACCTCGACAGCTGTGATGAGTACTGGTCATGTGCTTTGTGGGATTTTGGATTTTCTCTGATGTCTTTCTCAATATAAATGGCAGTGTTTCCGGTCACTACAAGGAAGAACACAGACACAGAGTGGTGCTTTTGTCACATCACGTATCAGCTTCTGGTCAACATAATTTATCCGATGTTGGCCTTGATAGCACCTGACTGAAGCAACGTCTGCCGGGTCTCTTCCCTAGAGTTGTCCTATGTGTTCTTGAGAGACAGTGAAGGAGCTGCAAGAGCCGTGGCTTCCCATGCACCGCAGTTTTCTGTCCTTTCCTATCTCTCTCAATATGGCTATCTGGCTGCTTACTTCCTACTCTGTTCACCGTGTTCCTCCATTTTGTTAGTCAAGTTTGTTCCAATTTGGGCTACTGGGAACCCTTCCTGTTTGTTAGCTCCTGCATCCTTTCCATGTGTCCCTCTCTGGGTCTGCTTTCTGTGGTTGGTTTGGTTTGGGCTCTGGTTTGATTTTTGGTTTGTCATGACTCCTTGACACCACAATGCTCCAACTCATCTCATCTTTCCTGCCCCAGTTCCAGAACCAGTCATGTTTCCAGAGAGCCTGCCTCCTCCTCTTGGAGAGTCATACTAAAAATAAAATTCAGGTATTAAGTGTGCTTGATGTTGGAGTGTCCTCTCTTTCAGACCCTCTAGGTGGACAGAGACAAACATATTTTTTTTTTTTTAAAGACTTATTTATTTATTTCAATGTATTTGAGTGCTGTATCAGCATGTACACTTGCATGCCAGAAGAGGGCATCAGACCATATTATAGATGATTGTGAGCCACCATGTGGTTGCTGGGAATTGAACTCAGGACCTCTGGAAGAGCAGACAGTGCCCTTAACCACTGAGCCATCTCTCCAGCCCGACAAACATGTTTTTATTTCCATTTAAAATTTGTTGTTGCTTGCTTCCTTCCTTTATTTATTTTTTGTGTTCATATCTATATGGGTATATGTGTGCAACAGTGTGTGTGGAGATCAGGGGATGACTTTTGGGACTGTCAGTTCTCTCTTCCCAGGGTGGGTTCTGGGATTGGACTTAGATCATCAGACTTGGGGCAGGTACCTCACCCACCAGGTCACCTCCCAGGCCCCTGTTTTCATGTTTTAATATTAGATCTTTGTCCATTTAGAGCTTACCCTAATACATTGTAATACATAAATCCTGCTTAACCCTTTTCCTCATTAAATAACTTATTTAGGGACTGAGGATATATAACTCAGTTGTAGAATACTTGCTTAGCACATGTGAGGCCCTGGGGTCTGTCCCCAGTACTACAAAATGATGATGATGAGGAGGAGGAGGAGGAACTTGTTTTCACCACAGCCTTGAGACTATCTTTATACCTTACCAGATTTTTATCCAGTTGGTGACTATTTGTGTTCAGTCCACTGGCCTTTGCCTATTCATGCACTTAATACTATGTTAAGTATTAAGACTTTATAATTCTCACATGAATGGATGCCCTCTTGCTGACTTTCCTTTTCAAAGTTTTACTGACTTGAAAAAAAATTATTTGTGGGGATGGAGGGAATGCTTCTTTTTTTAACAATTTATTTATTTTTATGTATATGGGTGTACACCTGCATTCCAGAAGAGGGCATCTGATCACATTGTAGATGTGCTGTGAGCCACCATGTGGTTGCTGGGAATTGAACTCAGGACCTTCGGAAGAGCAGTCAGTGCTCTTAACCGCTGAGCCATCTGTCCAGCCTGGGAATGCTTCTTTAGTATATCTTCTCCTTATTTGTGGAGGTCCACCCAACTTGACCACATGAGAACTAAGAATGCATGCTTGGCCCAAGCCTCTTCTTCATTCAACAACCTGCTGGAGTCTGGGGGTTGCAAATGGTCAGCTAGTTCCCCCTCTGTCCTTAAGATGCGTTCAGCACAATTAGAATTTTTCTTTTTTTTAAAGTTATATAAAGGCAGGTTTATTGGATACAAGAGGAAAAGAGAAACAATATGTGCATGCAGAGAGAGGGAGAGGAGAGAGAGTGGGGGAAGGAGGCAGAGAGGGGAGAGAAAGAGAGAGGAAGCCCCCAAGATGTTGGGATTATATAGGTAGAGGTTTTGGGGGCAGGACATACCCCCATAACAGGAAGAAGCTGAGACATGCTGGGAGAACCTGGGACTCAGGCAGACCTAATATCCCAGACTTTTGTTGATAATAAAATGTATAGGGGCGAAGGATCCTCTGGCTACTTCCTGCTGACATTGTGGGTGACAGAATTGGGGGTGTGAGGGGGCAAAAGCTGGAATGTTGGTCAGGTCTGATCAGGCTGTTTTACTTGCTGTCCAGGTTCTGCATGACCATCTAGAGATGAAGGCCGTACTTGGAACAGTTTGTAGTCTTTAATTGGTTGGAAATCTGCTGGAACAGATACATATTAGGTGCAGGAGGTAAAATTAAGTAGCTAGGGTAAAAAAATTTTAGGCCCATGGTCTTGACAGTTGGGGTGGCCCCAAAACTAGGGAGGAGTGGTCCCAACCCCCCCAGTGATAGGCAGAAGTGGAAATAGGCTATACTTATCTGAGTCCATTTAACCTGTGGATTCCCTGAAGCTTACAAGAATTTAGATTTACAAAAAAGAGACAAATTTTAGGAAGAAATAGCATGAATAGTTATTATTAAGAACAATCATGCCGGGCGGTGGTGGCGCACGCCTTTAATCCCAGCACTTGGGAGGCAGAGGCAGGCGGATCTTTGCGAGTTCAAGGCCAGCCTGGTCTACAAAGTGAGTCCAGGACAGCCAGGGCTACACAGAGAAACCCTGTCTCGAAAAACCAAACAAAAAAAAAAAAAAAAAAAAAAAAAGAACAATCATAAAGGAACAGTTGTTTATATTGTAATATGAAGCCTGCTAGCAAGGAAAAACTATCTGTCAACCATCAATCCTATCAGAGATCTGAGGAGGATAATTACCATAGGAATTATAAACCAACGGCCTATGTATGGTTTATTATGACAGAGGATAACCGTTACCCAGTAGGAATCCCCGTAAGGCTCCTATGTCCATGGCCTCCTTGTGAGACAGGTCCCGGGGCAGCATCAGTCCTTAGCTGTCTGGCTGTGTCCAAACTTGAGACAGCTGTAGTCGGCGAGATGTGATTCCAAACATGAGTGAGCAACAGCTTAGGAGTGGCCCTGAGTCCGGACGTTTGTCAGGGCATGACCTCCACCGATTCACGTCACTAGATGTTTTAAAAAATTACAGTGTGCTGTGGGAAAATGATCCAATCCAGACCAAATTAAGTTTTATAAAGGCAGGTTTATTAGATACGAGAGGGAAAGAGAAACAGCATGCCATGCAAAGAGAGAGAGGAGAGAGAGAGTGGGGGAAGGAGGTAGAGAGGGGAGTGAAAGTGAGGGGGAGAGGAAGAGATATTTATTTATTTATTTATTTATTTATTTATTTATTTATTTGGTTTTTCGAGACAGGGTTTCTCTGAATATCTCTGGCTGTCCTGGACTCGCTTTGTAGACCAGGCTGGCCTCGAACTCACAAAGATCCGCCTGCCTCTACCTCCCAAGTGCTGGGATTAAAGGCGTGCGCCACCACCGCCCGGCTTCTTTTTTTATTTTTAAAGATTGTGTGTGTGTGTGTGTGTGTGTGTGTGTACACCATGTTGTATGTAATTCCTTCAGAGGCCAGAAGATGGCATTGGATGCCCAAGAGATGGAACTACAGATGGTTGTGAGTGGTCATGTGCTAAGAACTGAATCCAGGTCCTCTGTAGGACCAGCAAAGAAAAAAAAAGGGGGGTTAAGAGTAAAGGCTTAACCAGTGAGTCATCTTGTCTCTCTAGCCTCACTATTGGCATTCTTGACCTCAAGAGGAAGTGACTCCCCAGAGCAAGACAGAGGAAAGGGTGGGAAGTTCACTGTCAAATGTATTTGGTAAAGAAGTATCATTTTCCTGATTAATATACTATGGAATATCACAGAGGCCTGGCCCCTTCTTTCCTGTGGCATCCCTGAAGCTGTGTGGGAAAGAAACAGAAAACAATCAGCACCCCTTTTCTTTCATGGGCTGGATATTCTGGCCCCAAAAAGGCTGCTGTCCCTGGCAGCTCCTCCAGCCTGTCCCTGTCCAGGCTGTGAGGATTCCAAGGAGGCCTTTTTAATTTCATTAACAGGAGGAAATGTCTCCAGTGCCTGTAATTTGCTAGCACACATGCCGGGACTGTGCGGGCAATGAACCAAAATCCTGCGTACATGCCTAGCTTATTCATGACGCATCTGTGTCTGTTCAAAAGCCAGGGTGGAGGCCAGGAGCCACTATCTGGGCACCATAAGTGAAGGACAACTCTCTCCTCCCAGAATTCTGCTGTGAACTGGCCTGTAAGGCAGCCCAATAGCTCAACCTAGCTCTGTCCCTGAGGACAAAAGTGCTCCAACAGGGAAGGAGGCGTTGTTTTCCTGGGCTGGGCCAGGAAAGAGCAGTTCAAAGGGTCCAGATGGTCACTGAACTGAAAGCCTTCTGACCTATCTCTGAGACGCACTGGGAATTTGTGGACTTGTGCCTAGGGCCTGGAATTTACTTTATTAATTTACATACTATTTGTGACCCCTTGTCCTGGTGGGAGAAAACTCCTCACCCCGGTTTTTGGATACCTCTTCCTTCTACTGCTAGTAAGATATTTGGGGCATCAGTGCTTTTCAGGTCCTAACTGACTTTTGTCATCTTTACTTGAAGGCAAGACCTTCCTGTTAAGGCATCTAAATGCAGTCACTGAACGCAGTGGCTGTGGCTGTCACAGTCTTGTGAGGCAGCAGGTCCTTTCCATGTGGGGCCCAGGCAGACCTGTCACCCCAACAAGGAGGAACTCACAAGCTTGACTTTATGCTATGGGCGGCAGCCTAAGGCTTTGTAACCAGACCTGGAGGATGCAGGAGGGCTTCAGCCGCCTCAGCAGCTGATGTCTGGAGATCAATTAGAGATAATGGCCTTTCGTGGATCCAGAGAAGCCGTGTCCACACTTTTTCTTGGTTGTAACTGTGTTTACCTCATTAACAGGCTCACTCGCCTTTTAGGTTGGATTTGTGCTGGCTGTTTTGTTTAATGCCGAGGGACCAGTGTAGACCCTCAGCAGGCGGGTAGTTCTGCCACCCCTATTCAGATGGAGAGAGCCCCCCCCCCCCCCCCCCATGACTTCACCGCTGTTGTGTGCTTCTGAGGAAATCTCTTTCTTGATTCACTCAGAAGCCATTTATTCCTAATAAGTGCTGGGAGCCACTGGGCACCAAGAATCTGGCAGTGAGCAGCACAGAGAACCTGTCCACTCGGTACTCATAGGTTGTAGAGATGATAAATAACTCAGGAAGAGAACACAGGAAAGAGCAAGGTGTTTGGGGCAGAAAGTTCAAATGGAATAAGTTGATATACTCTGAGGAAGAGCTCTCTGAGGAGGTGTGAGCCCTGACTGATGAGAACCAGCCAGCCCTCTGGTCTTTCCTGCAAAGCAGACAGCAGGAACAAAGGCCCTGGAGTAGGACTGTGGGGTGAGGGGTAGGACAAGAGAGTGAGGAGAGGAGTAACAGCCTGCAAAGGCATCTCTCAGAGGGCTTGCCAACTGGGTACAAAGTCTGCTGTGTGCCACTTGCTGCCACCGGAGCAGAGCAGGACCTGACCAGGTACAAAAGCAAGCGAGGGCATCAAGTGGCCCCGGTTCTGAGCATGGTAGCCTCACTTTCCCTTCTGAGGGCTGCAGCTTCCCTGTTCTAGGGCAAGCTGCAGGTCTGAGCTGGGTCTCAGCACTTATCAGACAGAGCCTAGTTTTCACTGTGGAGTCCCTTTCCTAAGGGAAACGAGGTGGAGTCCAAGGCATTGCCAGCTGGCATCAGACAGGAGTGTCACTGGCAAATCTGGGCAAGGTCTAGAGCCCACCTTCCCACCCCTTCTCTTCACCACTGTTTCTACCCTCCTGGCTGCTCCTTAATAAAAGCACCTGGAGAGAGCTAACTTAAGCTTTGTGTTGGGGAGAAGGATGCAGTCACCACAAACCCCCCAAGAACACCAGTAACACCACAGGCCTCACCAGCCTGAGGTCATTTAAAATGACTGTGAGGGCAAGACCTTCCTGTTAAGGCCCCTAAATGCAGGCACTGAACACAGTGGCTGCGGGGGTCTTGTGCTAGAACCCTGCTGAGAAGGCTTGCTGTTGTCCTTCCCACTGTGTCTGCAAGTCAAGGGACTGTGCACTTGTCTCCCTGACCCCACAACACAGGACAAGCCAGAAGTGCTTGACTCTGAACAGTGTTTCCTAGGAGTCTACACTCTGTAGAGAAAGCACATGGGAGCCGGCTTACTGGCTGTCTCGTTCATCTCCAGACAGGAGCCATCTCAGTCAGGAACGCTAGCATCCTGTTTGGCCAGGTGTGAGGTTCTTTCCTTCCTGAAGCGAGAGGGATGGAAGTCCTGCTGTAAATCTGCAGTGCCGGGTTGGTGTCTGGACAGTGCTGTACAACTTCTCCTTGTGCCTTGACCCTCTTATCCCATCCAAGGTGAGAGGAAGGTGGCACAAGGCTAGTTCAGCAAAACAAAAGCTTTCCCAGAAGGCTGCAGACTCATGTTGCTGCCTCTCTGAGCAAAAGGGAGGCTGCAGAAGAAAGAACTCTTATTTCATTTATTGATTTTTTTAATTCTGTATAACTGAGAAAGAATATACAGGTCCCAGGTAAACTAGATTCTGCCACAGGATCTGCTATGGCGTGGTGCCTGCATCTGAACTTGGACTTGCCTTTGAATGGTAAGATGGTTCTGTCTGGGGCAGGAGAGAAGAAGGAGAGGAAAGGGGGGTTAGGGTGGGCAGGAGGCAAGGAGAAAGCAGAAACACCAGAAGTCAGTTGCTCAGTGCAGGAAAACTAAGGCTTCATTTCAAGGTAACCTTCATGAAGTCGTGTCAATGAAGGCAGGTCCCCTGCACCCCAAACTTGTTTCCCAAGGCAAGGGAGGAGCAGAGAAAGGATGCTAGTCATCAGGGGAGTGTCAGGCGAGGTCATCAGGGCTCCAGTGCCCTCAGTTTCACCAGGTAGGTCCAGGTCTGCTGATCTACCATGGTCCCTGAATCTACTGTGGGCCACACAGTTGGGGCCTGGTTTTTGCTGGACTATGTCTGCCATCGGTGACTGGTAACTCATGTCATTGTCACTAGTCCTCAGTTGGTGAGGCTTAGCATCCCCACAGGCTTTTTGGCTCAGGAGTCCTACCTTAACAGGCCATCCTAGAGACCAGACCTTGGTCTAAACTGCAGCATGCCCCTTGCACCCAGCTCTGCAGCTGTTTTCACCCCATGGCCTCTGCCCACCATCTTCTTCACTGCTGGGGGACTTCACTCACCCAGTCTCCCAAAGTCTCCAGCCTTTCTGTGCACTATCACCCTAGCCTGAGTGGGAGGCTGTGGGTGGCAGGAATTGGTTCCAAAGTGCCCTGGACCTCTAGGACATGGTAACCTGCATTGCTTGTTGCCTTTTTGAAGCTTTCAATGGATGTGCATTGTCCATACCAATCTATATGCAGACGAGCATGGAGTAGACAGCTCATGGCCTTTCACACACTGCCGACCTCCTATAAGCAATATCTAGACCAAGAAACAATATTGTCTATATCAC
Source organism: Lophiomys imhausi (assembly GCA_907164525.1). Classification (NCBI taxonomy): domain Eukaryota; kingdom Metazoa; phylum Chordata; class Mammalia; order Rodentia; family Muridae; genus Lophiomys; species Lophiomys imhausi. The sequence continues at coordinate 777,823 of CAJQZJ010001061.1, forward strand.
AAGACCCTGATGGCCCTCTTAGTCACTGCCACAAGCAAATGTGACCACTAGCCTGACTTTTAATAACACAGAATGGGTTCTGTCTGTTACAGGCAACTGAAGCATGTGCTCCAGCCTGCAGGCTTGTGAGCAGCCCCATACACACCATCAGTAGTTTGTCCCTTTCACTACTGAGCAGCAATAGACTACTATGATTCTCCTACCTGGCTGTGGAGGCAGAAGTCTGGTAGCTTTCTGATGGGAACTACTGGGAATAAATAGCACTGCTGGGAGGACTCTAGGGTAGTATTGGTTTGATTTTGTTTTAGAGACAGGGTCTTGTTAGGCTGGCCTTGCCTTCAGAAATTTACGTCCCCATGCCTCCTGAGCACTGGGACTGAAGGCCTGCCACCATACCTGGCTAGGGTATGTTCTTCAGGGGTATCTGTCCAGACATCTACAGGAGTGAAAGCTGTAGAGTGGGTGGCCTTGGCCTCACAGTAGAGCCTCTCCCGAGGGCCACGAAAGAAGGGAGCCGCCTGGGTCCTGCACTCACTGCATCAGAGTTCCTGCATGTGGCCTGAACTCAGCACAAAGCCAAGTTCTGCTAGAGTGAGAGCCGTGCTGTCTGAGCAGGGCCCTAGTGGGCCCTGGTGGGCCCTGGTGTGTGCACACAGTGAGGGCCCTGCTGTTGAAGGGCCTGCTGCAGTCCCTGAGCTTGAGTCTGCTAGAGGAGCAGAGGTGCAGTGCAGAAAACTGTCAGCTCCACATTATATGACAAAATGGACAGGGACCTGCCTCCTGACACGTTGTCACCTGAGAGCCAGTCTGTCACTTTGGCACTCTTGAGTTCAGCAGGGCCCATGCTTGGTGACAGTGGAGGGGGGGGGGTGTTGACAGTCTGCATCTTCCTACCTAGCAACTCCTCCCCACTGGGTACATCTGTCACATAGCTTACATGTCACCTCAGCAGGGGCCTCCTGGACACACCACTTCCTTCCCTGCAGCCCTAAGCTGTCAAGCTCAGATAGGACACACCTCCTATGAACAGCATCAGGTCAAGAAGCCACATGGTTATCTGCTTAATGTCTGTCCCCTCCGTGCTGGCCGGCAGTTACAGGGACAGACCTCCATCTGCATCACCCCTCCTGTGTTGCGTGCATTGGCTGTGATGCTTGGCACAGGTGAGGGGCCCTCTACATGTTTGTGGAAGGAGCACATACTTGAGAACATGCATGATCATAGGCACAGAGGGTTGCTCATGCATGAAGAGGGGCAGAAGATGGTGACTCTGTCACAGCAGAGTCCCCAAAAGGACTTGAAGATTAGGCCAGTAGGGCTGGACAAGGCCTTGGACACCAGAACAGGATCCAGGAGCTACAAAAGGTTTCAATGTAGGAGAGTGACAGGACCAGAAGGTACCTGATGGCATTTTAAAGCAAAGCACTTGGGAGTTGGAGAAAAGGCTCAGTGTTTTAGAGCACTTGCTGTTCCTGCAGAGGACCTAGGTTCAGTTCCCAACAACTGCTCAGTGGCTCATAACCTTCCATAACTCCAGTTCTTCTGGCCCGCTTCAGGCAAATACGTACATACATACATGCAGGCAAAATACTCATACACATAAAATAAATCTTTTTTTATTTTTAAAATTATTTTTTTACTTTTATGTACATTGGTGTTTTGACTGCATGCATGTCTGTGTGAGGGTGTCAGATCCCCTGGAACAGGAGTTACACACAGTTGTGAGCTGCCATATGGATGCTGGGACTTGAACTCAGGTCCTCTGGGAGAACAGTCAGTGCTCTTAACCGCTGAGCCATCTCTTCAGCTCCCATAAAATAAATACCAAGCCCTGGCTGTCCTGGACTCTCTTTGTGGACCAGGCTAGCTTCGAACTCACAGAGATCCACCTGCCTCTGCCTCCCGAGTGCTGGGATTAAAGGTGTCTGTCACCACACCCGGTCTTTCCTTCTTTTCTTTTGAAAACAAAAAAAACAAAAGGAAGGCACGTAGGGAGAGCACATGTCTCCCTAAATCAGGTTTACTTGCTGCATTCACAAGGGGATGCACACAAGGTAGCCAGGCGAGGCACTGGCTGGTCTGCTGCTCCTAAGCTTCAGCAAAGGGCCTTTCCCAGCTGGGAGGCTACAGGGAAGAATAAATGCATTAACGGAGCCACTCCTCTGCCTCAATGTACAGTGAGACTCTGGGGGAGTGGGTGATGGGGGGTGAATATGATCAGACCATTCAGAAAACAAAAGCAGCTGGGCGTGGTGGCACACTCCTTTAATCCCAGCACTCGGGAGGCAGAGGCAGGTGGATCTCTAAGTTGAAAGCCAGCCTGGTCTACAAAGTGAGTCCAGGACAGCCAGGGCTTGTTACACAGAGAAACTCTGTCTTGAAAAACCTAAATAAATAAATAAAAATAAAATAAAATAAAAGCAAATTTGGGTTGGGCTTATAGCTCAGTTGGTAGAGTGCTTGCCTAGGCAGTGGTACATGCCTTTAATCCCAGCACTTGGGAGGCAGAGGCCAGCCTGGTCTAAAGAGCTAGTTCCAGTACTTACACAGAAAGACCCTGTCTCAAAAAAGAAAAAGAAAAAGAAAAAAGAAAAGAAATATGACCACCCCCCAAAAAATCTAGGTAGGCGCAGTAGCATGTAGTACTATAATCTCAGCACCCAGGAAGTAAAGGCAGGGGGACCCAAAGATTAGGGTTATCCTAAGAGCTAAATAGTGAGTTCAAGGCTAGCCTGAGAATTTTGAGACCTTATCTCAAAAAACAAAAACAAAACAAACAAAAATACAGACTGAACCTCACTTCAGTAATTGTGTGGAAATAAATTTAAAATAGAGACTTACTGCTGCATAGACATAGATGTTCCAAAAGAGAATTCAGATGAATCATAACAAAACCACTGAATACATGGGAACAAAAACCTTTACCTCCAAAGCCATAAAGAGAAAACTCAACTAAACCTGATGATATAAGATTATAAAATTTCCTTATGTCAAAACAAAAACAAACACACAAATGATCACCAAAAATTAAAAGGTAGCAGAAGGCAAAGCACATCACACACACCACACACGCACACATACAACACCACATCCACACACCACACACACATACATACACACACAACACGCACACACACATATACAACATGCACACATACACCACATCCACACACCACACACACCACACACGCACACATACAACACCACATCCAC